>OX596203.1:3892406-4492406 GCA_951394215.1 Glyphodes perspectalis
AGATAGTGGAGTTCTTACTGGGAGTCCAATCTGGTCTGTCTATAGTCCGTATCCATTTTTTATACAACGCTGGGTTGCTTGGAAACCTAGAAAAATTATCAATTACTTAACTAACAAATTTACGGAGATAATGAGTTCCCAATGTGAATATAATTATATTTTAACATAACTTGGCTAAATATCTTTGTATTCATGTCATGATGTCGCTAAAAGACGATTAAGTTTTTATCGATACTCGTGACGTCACCGCTTTGTCAAGCACTAGCGTAACCAAACTATTTACAATTTTACACAATATTTTCCTCAATTCTGATTATAATCACGATGTATACTTAAAAAGATCAAATAAAATCAATATACTATTGTAAACATATTTTTCTAAACTGATTAATAGCAACAATTTGACAAAATATGGTTTGAAAAAATCTAATGATAAAATCGTATTTACCTGTTAAAAGTGTATTTATTCGGATTATTCCGCCGTGTAACCTCACAATCACGTACAGAACAAGTCACCTCAATTGCACATTTAATATTCTCGATTTTAATCCAAGGTTTAATACATAAATGCACAAATTTCACTGCGACGTAGAATAGACCGGGACGCTATGGCCTCTTACTCGCAAAAACATTGACATATAGGTACTTCATTCGCTGTCTCTTTTTCTCTCCGGCGGTTTGTATTTCAGCAGGATTTCTCGCTCCCACGCTTGATGTATCTTTTGCGTAGTCAAAAAATTCTAAATCTATGGTTTCGGAGCATATTCAATGCAAACAAACAATACAATCTTGCCTCTTTATAATAATAGTGTAGATACACAGCTACAGTTGGGCAGTTGTGCTTGCTGAACCGAGATATCACATTTTTAATAAATATGACTACAATTTAATCAAAATAATTCGGTCTAGACCGAAACACAGTATTCGTATGAGCATATGGATCGTCGTGTCTGGTAGTGTATGACAGTGACCTTGAGCGACTGCAGCGTGCCGCCGTGGAAGGCGGTGGGCGCGAGCAGCGTGGGCGGCACGCCGGCCAGCGCGCCGGTGGGCGCCACGAGCGAGCGGCAGTTGAGCAGGAAGTTGAACAGCGCCTGCGCGTCCGCGCCGCGGACCACCACCAGCGACTCCGCCGCGCTGTCCACGCTGCTCTCCGCCGTCTGCTCCAGCCGGTTCTGAACAGAAAAACTCATTCTACTTTAACTTTCTTCATTATACTTTCTAAGCAGAGTACTATCTAGGGGCAGCAGAAACAAAAATAACGCTCCAACTATATTTCTTACTCAACATGTCGTAAAAGACGACTGATTTTTATTGGGCTTTAGATTTGTGAATGTTTCGGCCACTCGTCAAAACACTGATTTTAAAATTTTCCATGTATCCAAAATGGTTATTAGAATTGATTGCTCCTTGGAGTTTACGATTTTAAATTCGGTTTTATGGATCGTTTCGTTGTAAGACAGTGTTACCCTACGGTGGCGGAAGGATGAGGTACTTAATCTATACTATAATATTATTAAAAGGAAAGATTTGATTATTTGTTTGCATTAAATAGGCTCCGAAACGACAGAACCGATTTGGAAAATTCTTTCACCAATGGAAAGCTACTTTATCAGTGAGTAACATAGGCTATATTTTATCCCCATATTTCTACGGGAACCGGAATTACGCGGGTGAAACCGCAAGGCGCTAGTAGTATTTAACATTCTAATAGATATGTACTTTACATTACAGTCTAAAATATCTCACCTGGTTAATATTAATCTTCTTGATCACATCCGTCTCTAAGCCCAGCTGTGACAGGAACTGGTCGGGATCCTCCTCATCCCCTGAAGCGTCTTTCTCGGACGCATCCTGCGGCTTCGACGCGTCGTCCATGGTGTCGTAGCAGCTGTCGAATGAGGAGTTCTTCGGCTTGTCCTCGTCTGAATTGCTCAGTCGCTTTTTACTGTCCTTTCTGAGAGGCATTGTAAATTCCACATCTAAAATTATAAAATAATAAGATTTTTAAAAAGTCTGGATGAAATGATTAACGGTTTTGAGAAGAAAATTGGCGACTTCGGGTCCTGACACAATGATAAAAGGGTCTCAACTCTGATGGGTTTTTTCAAATATAAGGATATTTTTTACTGCAAGATATCTTGTGCCAAGCTTTGATATCAAAGTGCTGAAGTTTCTTGTCCAGGTTAAGGAAATAAGACCACCCAATTTTTTCAAATATTTTTCAATTATGAAGGTTAGAGAGCACTGGCCACTGACTGGCACTGAATGTGTTATTAAGTAAATCGAAGAAATAGACAGTACCTTCCTGTCGCAGCGCCTGGCGGAAGCCGCGCGAGGTGGGCGCGATGAGCGCGACGGGCTCGGAGATGCCGCACAGGCCGGCCGCGCGGAACAGCGCCGTGAACGTGTTCGCGCACACGTAGAAGTACGGGCAGTGCAGCGCGCGCAGCAGCTAAGGGGATGCCCATTAGCAACGACCACTTTGCAGTTACCATCTTCCGTTTAGATTCTTGTCATCATCATCATTACCATCATTATAATCGTTTTAATACAAATGTACTGTATATGCTGACAAGAATCTTCATAGAGGATGCTTCATATGTGATAACATAGCATCAGTGGCGGATTAACCGGGGGGCGGTCCGCCCCGGGCCTCTGGTCCTGGGGGGCCTCATATTATCTCTAAGTTCCTGTAACCATTCTATATCAAACAGTGAAAGCCCCCCCCAATTTCGGTCAAGCAACACTGCTTGTATCCCTACTAGGGACCTTGTACAGCTCTTTGCAGCTCCAGGCCTAAAACAGGCTTAGTCCGCCACTGCATAGCATTATTCTAACTGAACACTACGAGTGTGCACTACATAAAACAAATTGGCAAAGTCCAGTGGCAAGATCTGTAGATTTAATATAAATGGAATTCATTCTAAACTATATTGAAAACATAAGATTTGAAACAACCACATGATTACGAATCCTAGCTCATTCTTTCCTTCCTTAACTGTTTAATTTTATGCTTAAGCTAAGTAGTGACATCTAAATGGCCAATAAAATAATATTTAGGTATACTAATGTACGCTAAGCCCACAAGAATCTGTTGGTAAACAATCTTTAAGCCATACCTGAAATAATGACCTAAAGCTCTCTGTCCATTCTCTTAAAAGTGCTTGTTTGACCTCCTCGTTGGTAGCCATGAAGCTGGTTGCTGCCACCTTGCCAGTCGAGCGCGGAAACAGGTCCAGCCATGGAAGATGTGGGTGTTGCCAGTAGAGGCAGGTTTGATGAAACAGTGCACGGGGTGACGTGTCCAGGGTAGACGAGGAAGTTGTGTCAAGGCAGCGTACAAATCTGGACCAAGTGCAATAATTATTGATATTTATTTCAGCATTTGATATGAAGTTTCTACAGTGCGAATATGCTGAATGTGCAATATAACTTTGTTCCTAAATTTAAATGTTCTTTCTTTGTTCTTTACATCTTTCAGCATTGGATTGAAATGTAGAAATGTGACCAAGTTTAACTATTGTTTAAAGAGAACTATAGGTCAAAGAAAACATGAAATTTGTTTTAAATAATGAGAGGTTTCATGTCTATAGTATAATAAGCAGGTCTAAAAAACTAAACAGCATTGCATACCCTGTAATTCCTGATGCTTCTTCACTTGCTTTTAACTTGGATGTCCAAGCAAAGGGCTTTGGTGACATTAACCTAATCTTAGTTTTAAGTGACCAGTCAATAGGCAGATACTTGTATTTCTTGTCAGGAATTATCTGAAACACATGGTATTATTGTTATCGTCGTTTGGCAGTGAGAACCTCGGAAGTCGCATTTGCTTATTTATTTATTTGTTTTTTACATCACACTTATTTACAATTATACACCAATGGTGTATAATTGTAAATAAGTCTGATGTGACTATTTTTTTAAGAATTCAAAAAATAACAATAAACCGTACTTGGTATGTGCTAATTGGCCTACTAACCAAAGTAACTAGTAGCCATATATTTTTAGTATTACCACAAATTTTATTTATCAGAAAATAAGTAACATCTGCCGGCCCTGGGATCTTGGATCAACAATACAATAAGGGGACGTCCATTAATCACGTGAGGAGGCATAAAGGGGGGATTTTTTCTGGAAAAAAATCATCTATCACATGATTAATGGAGGGCCCCTAATTGAGTATTGAGAACCTTACTTACCAACCAGATTTCAGTACATATTGTAAGGGTTTTTAACCGACTTCAAAAAAAAGGAGGAGGTTCTAAATTCGACTGAATATTTTTTTTTTTTGTATTTTGGTTACTCAATATCTCCGTGAATTGTTTACCGATTTCCAAATTTTTTTTTTTAATCATAAGTTTACTTCCGAGTTGGTCCCATTGCCACCAAGTCAGGATGAAGGGATCCCAGGAAAATCGAGGGAAACCCTCAAATTATAAGCACATATAATGTGTTTTAGATATTTTCTAAGATTATTCAAGTATTTACGCATGGTGCTTATCATCTTATGTTGGTGAGCTGATGATGGAAGGTACAACTCCTTAACGATTAGGAATTAGTTTATGATTCTTTAAATATTGATATCTTCGTGAATTGTAAGACGATTTTAGAGTTCTTTTTTTTATTCAAAAGGGTATATCCTGGAGTTGGTCCTACTGGCACCAAATCTGGATCTGATGAAGGAATCTTATGCAAATCGAGGGAAACCCTTAAATATTATAAGCGCGTACAATCTATTTTAGTTATTTTCTAAAACAATTCATATAATACTTACTGGCTCCACAGAATGGTCAGCTGTAAACTTTTGTAAAAGGTTAGAGAATGTTGACAGCTTTTCCGTGTCAACTTCTTGTGGAGGTTTTTGTGGTACTTTGGCCGGTAGCTTGAGCAGGGCAAATAATGTTTTGTCATTTGATTCATCTATTGGCGATTCGATGTCAACCTTAACTTTTTTATTGGGTTGGGTATTGTTTCTGAAATTAAGTATAACACATTTAGAGTTGTATAAATAAGTTTTGTGTGTAAATTATCTGTTGTTTCTTATTAAAATGAAGAATAAGACTTCTGCCTAACATACTTCTAGTTTTATACTTCATTTATCTTATAGTAATGTAACATCTATTGTTCTCTAACTTACTTTGAAAATGGATTCTTTCTTTTGTCTCCATCTCCGCTGAGAAGTCTAGAGAAATCTAAGTCTGTAGTATTTTGGCTGGTTGTGGATGGTTCTTCACTGGATGACGGCAATGGTTGTTTCATACGTTCCTAAAATGTATTGGGAAATTCTTAAATACTATAGTTGTAAAACAGTGTGTTTGGTTTAGGTTATATTATTATTAGTTACTTTATGGTACATATTACGTTTTTATAATGAAAATTAATGAAATATCTAGTAATTAGAATTATAACTTATTCATTAAACCTTCTGGCTTAAATAGGTAAAATTGTTTAGAATCAACGAAGTAGATTACTATCAATGATTTTTAATAATACTTTTTAAACATTCATTTGAGAAGCCCTAAAAGCCTGGATTTATATGAGGCACATTTTTGTTCTGTAAGAATGTAACAGTTAAAATAATGCCTCTGTACCTGCAGTGCTTTCTTTCGTTTCTTCAATTTGTGTAGTTGCATAACTTCGTTTGGCCTTTTCCATGGTGAAGGAGGCTCCATAGTGTTTTATTTATATTAGGCTAATTTGATGTTTTGCTTGTAAATTCACAATAAATTACAACGTTGATTATTCACAGTGGCATTTGTTTACTACTCCCGCAATGCTGTTTATCCCGCCAGCCGCGTAAAATAAACAATCTTTTGACCTTTTGACAGATGAATGAAAGTTACCGTTACATACAATTGCACAGATTCTACAGAATGTCGTAGCAATGGTTATAATTTTTGGAGCACTTTATTTTTTATTTATTAGATGTTTTTTAAGGTAAAAATAAATACTTAACTACGTTGTTAAACAAGTAGGAAAGATTTACCTACGTTTTCCTAATTTACTTTATGTGCGTATGGGTTCTCAGTACAGTTAAATAAATAAATAAATTCTTCAGACTGGCAAACCAATTTCCTAGTCCCAAACTAAGCTTATAAGCTGTGCTATGGATACTTAAATAATTTTATAAACATCCATGACTCGAGTACAAATATCCATGTTCATCACACGAAATATTTGCGCCTAGCGGGATTCGAACCCGCGACCCTTGGTTTCGTGGCCAGGGTCTCTGACCACTCGACCAACGGGCCAGTCGAAAAGTCGAGTTGCTTGTACACGCGTTCGTTGTATGTGTATTGGCAATCATCAATCATCAGGATCATCAATCGATAAAACTACGTGGGATATTCTGTTTCCGGAGCTCTACAGTATAAGTTTCGATTCGATATTTTGATCGTTGTTGATAAATTTGATAAGTCAAGATTTTTTTTGCCAATGGTCCCGCAATATAAAGTTAATACATACATCATCCACATCATTCGTAATCTCCGAAGAGACAAAGCGGCAACAAGCCTTATATTTGACCGTTTTCAGGTGGTTTGGTGAAACATTTTGAAAAAGAAGTAGTAACGAGTACCTACTTAGCTCGTTCACCATACTACACAGTCACATTATCTACTACCACCTGTCGCCTTTTACGACGTGCTAGCTGAAGGAAAACATTGGGTAGGTATTATTTTTAAGTTTACTTTAATAGATAAGTAAGTCTCGTAATTAGGTAAAAATAAAAGTACCTAGTACTTTTACATATATTTTTTTATGAATTTGTCAATTTTAGGTATTCGAATTAACAAATTTCATATAATGTAGCTAGTGGTTAAGTAACGCTTAAATAAAACACCGGTGTATGTAGTTAATAAATGCATTTTATTAAAGATGTAGGTAAACGTGTTAATAATATAATACTGAAATCATGAAAAGCCCTCATGAACAAATGTAAATTTAGTTTTTGTGGTTCTAGATATATATTTACACTTGTTTCTTAACAATTTCACTAATTTCTTTGGTCCACAGCAATATAAGTTTAGGTGAGCTCTGTAACAAAAATATTCGTATGTTAATATAATACCAGTGCGCTTGTAGGTATCTACGTTCTACCTTCAAATCAATATCTAGGCCTTGTCAAAAAAAAAAATAACTATTAAATTTAGTGAATTAAGTGCCCCTATTGTATACACCTACAAATAAGTAGAAAAATAGTGTATAAAACAATGTATTGATTGAGTTCAGTTTTCGTAGTTATGATCACTACTAACTTGGTAAATTACTATCTCAAAAAGAACAAAATACTTACTGAGGATACAAATGGACCCAGTACCCAAAAACGCGGTCCCAGTGCGGCCGTCCCCTCCGCAGTCTGCACCCCAGCAGTGGGTATTCTTTCGCCAAGCTGTACTGTCCAGCGTCATTCGCTTTATTTTCTAGTCCTACATAACCCTTTCTTCGCCAGTTAGGAGTCAGAAGCGTCACCTTCTCATCCTCAGTAAATTCTTTTCTAACATGTTCGACGCCACCTTTACCGTTAAGCGTAACTAGGTGTATATTTTCTGCATTTGTGCTGTCGTTCTGATGATCTTTCGTATTTGTGACGTATAATTCTATGTGCAGTCGGTCGGGTCGGTTGGATTCTCTCAGCTGCCACATAGTTTTCGTTGCTAAATCGGCCAGCCAAGTCAATTCTTCCTCGTGCCGAACTATCCATACAAGGTGAATCCTACCAGGTAGAGCACTTTTGGGGTTCCTGAAAATAGATGTGAGTCGTTTATGCATTTTGAACTTATTAAAGCGGTATATGACCTTAATATTGAAAAGCTAAACATTTTTATGGGTACAATGCAGGCAGTTTATTGCTAATGATTGAGAACGTGCCTTTGTTTACTAGAATAAGACAACAACTCAACGTTGGACAGGAGTAGGCCTGCAAAATATCTTCTTTAACACTGAGCTGGTGAAGGAGCGGAAAGCAGACGGCCTTCAATAGTGTAAATGGAGTGACTAATCCAATTTACAAGAATCGGGAGTCGCTGAAAGCGATAGTCCGTCAGGTTGAGAGGAGAGAAAAAAGGGCTTTTCTATTTTTAAGGAGGTGGAGGGGGCGTCAAAAATATGGACTGGCTGGAGTTCTCAACAGGCCGCAGTAGAGTACGTACGCGAGCATGTCCCGCAGCAGCGCCACGAAGGGCGTGACGCCGACGCCGGCCGCCACGCACATCGCCACCGCGCTGCCGCTCGCGCCGCACAGCGGACTCGCCAGGGGCCCGTCCACCAGCATGCTGCGACATACGACTTGTCCATTGAAGATTACGTAAGTAGGTAGAGAAGCATAGGAGGAGCCTTAGGAAGAAGTTCTGTTATTTCACATTTATGTTATCTACTTCCTTCTGGTCTTTTATACTAATTATCTCTGGTCGTGGCATTTTGATCCATAATCCTAGACTTGGCGAATCATAATAAAGAATAATTGGATTATCTTTCACCATGAATTTTATGCCTAGCACTAAATATTGTACTGTATTAGCTAGATTTTTGTAGATATATTTGTGAAATGTGTTCGGATTCCAAGCAGTGGACGACACCTCAAATAAATGGGTGGCGGGTTCATATCTGAGTAACTTCTAAGTAAATAAAAGACACTAAGAATGAAGAGTTGTTGATTTTCACTGCTCTGCTATATTCAGAATACGGAAATATATCTTACCTGACCCTAGAAGGCCCCTTATCTAACAACAGTCGCTCTAAAGCTTCAGTCCAATCTCCCTTTACTCTTATCCATACAACAAAATCACTTTGACTAGATTCAGGCACCTGAAATAAAGATCTCTATTTAATTAGATGTAGGTAAAACTATACTCTGCCTACCCCTTCGGGGATTACGGGTGTGATGTTATGTAAGTCTATACTTCATGCCTATGCCTATGACTATGGGGCTGGAACTTAAGCATGTAAAATAAACTGTGGGGTTCTGCGGCCAATATACAAACTATTTTTGTTTTGCAGAAAAGGGCAGTCAGAGCCATATACGGCCTTAGACCACGTGACTCTCTTAGAGAAAAGTTTAAAGAAATTAAAATTCTAACCATAGATTTGATTTGAGCATCACAATTCATTTTGGATTGTATTATGTATATATTCAAAAATATTGAATCATTTCCTAAAAAGTCAAATACTCATAGTTTTAATACGAGAAATAAACACAAACTTGCTGTTCCAAATCATAGACTCCAAAAAAGTGGTAATTCATTTATTGGTCTAAGTATTAAAATGTTCAATAAACTACCACAAAGTATTTTAACATTACCCTTACATAGATTCAAATTATGCATTAAATCATTTTTAATGAGTAAGGGCTATTACAAGATCGAAGAATTCCTCAATGACAAAGATTTATGGTTAACTTCATAATGAATTGTTCATCTGCAGTGATATCTAGTCTTAAGTGTGGATTAATTAAGTTTACAAAATTGTATAATTGGCATTTAAAAGAGTAACTATCGAGTTTCTTGCCGGTTTCTTCTCGATAGATTCTACCTTCCGAACCGGTGGTAGTATTATGTGTTCTTTTTTTTGTATATTGACTATTTATAAGTGTTTTCTTGAAGCCTATATAAATAAAGATATTTTGAATTTGAATTTGAATTTGAAACGTATATATTTGTTCATTTGGCTCAATCGCGCTTGTTGTCGCTTCTGCACTGGTGTCGTTACACGTGGTCGGGATTAGTAGACTTAGTAAGACTACGGACCGGAGGGGGATCGTTCAGCCGTATAATACCCTTACTTACTGAAACTAAAATATCTATAGGTATACCTACTTACAGTTGAAGTAACTTACATCCCTACTAATATTATAAATGCGAAAGTTTGTAAGTATGGATGGATGTTTGTTACTCTTTCACGCAAAAACTACTGAATGGATTTTAATGAAACTTTATAATAATGTAACTTATACACCCGAATAACAATAGGCTATGATTTATCGATGTACCACGCGAGCAAAGCCGCGGGCAGAAGCTAGTGTAAATATAACTTAATAAGGTATTAACAAAATAAACTGTGGATTTGTAATTAAATACTTTGTCGCTGCACGAAATAAATGGATGATGATTGATAATGCAAAGAACGCGCGCTTTTAACATGATACTTTGTTGACTTAGGCATCTGTACCTATAACAAACAACTAAAGCCATTAAACGAGTCGACATTATTTTTGATAATGGGCGCTGGCACAGGCAGGATATCAATCCAACGCCCTTCGCACATAGGGCGATTAGCGTCTATTAAAAAATAAAAACAACTAACACCTCCCATGGCCACTTCGACGATCTTGTCTTTCTGCCCGAAACGCGAGAGATGCGCGCGAATATTACATGTCCTAAGGCCTCCTGTACTGTAAGACCTGTGTAGAACTCACCTTGACAATAGTAAACGGATGCCACTCGAGCACCGATATCTGCGGGCACTGCAGCAGTACATACTGTCCTGAGCGGCTTCCGAAGTGTTCCTGCGGGGTCATGCTTAAGCTCATCGTTCGGCCCGGCATGTACGTTACCTGAAACGTGTGACTGTTAGTACAGAACCAGTGGTTGGTGGACTAAGTCTGCTAAGGGCCAGAGGCGACGACACTAATCGGACCAATTTTAGTGCTATTATTTGAGGCCTGTGGAAGATTCATTTGGTGGGGCTTTCGATTGAGGTCAGCAGTGACCGTTTTTCAATGCCAGTTCTCATAGCATATCAAGTTCTTATAGCATATCTCATAGCATATCAAGTGTGGCCTGAGGTCTATTCAAGGTCAAGCCTTGGGCCAAAACATGCTCAATGTTTGCCTGATCTGATACTCATTTTTACGTCGCTGACAAACTCGGTGTGTAGGTAAGTAAAACAAGTTGGTCTAATCATTTCTAGAGGTAGAATGCTTGACTACATAGCTTCAAACTGCATCTCTTATATTACTTACATATTTACATTATTCTAAATTATATCTTAGTATAAAGATGAAGTAAACCACTGCCTGGGTATTTACCTAAGTAGGTACCTGCAGCTTTACGCATTAAGTACTAAGACAATGGCAATTTGTTATACTTTTGCATGAAATCCCATAAACCCAATATATATCTAGCATATACCTGAAGCATACGTATACGTAAGAGGATTATGCACAATTTAATCGGCCTACATTATGCAGCCCAGTTGCGCTATAAATCTGTACTAGCACTGTGTGTTACTACGTAATATTAACGTTAGATAAATAAGGCACTGTTAATGAACAATGTGTTTAGAATTGCGGCCGTAAAGCCAAGAAAATGGATTAGTTCCCGAATTAACGTTCGTATTAATAGCTTAAAATAACGGTGAAATATCTTACATCTGATATTGTGACCCTTGCACGGTTTCTTGATAATATTCGCCAAATGAGATCCAATAGGAAGCAAGTGAGAGGAAAAGCCATCCACAACCATGTCTGAAAATATTAGAAAATATTAACTCTTATCAATTCTTCTGTAATATTGAGACAAAGATGGGATTACCAAGTCACATTAATGGTGGCATGTAAGTAACAATCTCTTCTGTCCGCTATAAGGTTTGTACCTACGCCTTAAGTATGAGGATCTCGTTACTTAACATCGTTGATATTATTGATCGTAACGATACCAACGACGGTAAGTAAGAAGATCTACGTACATGGATAAGTAAACATTTAAATAAAACATTAATGGGTTAGGTACATAATAATGCAATTGCATACCTAGCCTAGTATTCATCGCGGTACGGCAGGCTACAATTTGATGCACATATAATTCCTAATATATCACCCCCATTCGCGCTCCACTGAGCATTAGCATTGTTATCGAATTCCCACGACGTAAATTCATCAATGAAGGATACTGAAGGTCGACCCTGGACCATCATAATGGGAGGCGCGACAGTCATCCAAGTTGTAAAGTCTACAATTTGATACAATGTCGGCAGCTGATTGCCAATGCCAGCAGTGATGTCAACTCGAACAAACTCTGATCGAATTTTATTTAAATTATTATTGAAATCTCCCAAATTTAAAGTGGATTACGCTAATTTTCGAATGTAAGCAATTATTGATATTAATTGTTCTTAATTTTTTACATAAGTTAGCCGGAAAATTACGGAGTCAAAAAATTATTTCTCTTCACTTAAAAATACTCTGAACATAATAGAATTCATCCTGGTAAAAACCATTTTGAAATATTTTTCCTCTCGGGGCAAAGTCCACTCCAACTTGGCGCTTACAGCTATGAAATGTGAACTCGAGTTTTACGAGTGTGATGCTCCTCATCAGTTCGTCAATCATTTAATATATGCGTGTTTTATGATAGACGGCGATAACTGGCAATAGCTGACGGTAATTAATTCAAATGCAATAGCCCTCACTTAAAACGAAACGTCTCAATAAAATAGGTAAGTAGTTATGTTGCGTTTAGGGCTGATCCAAAAAAAAGAAGCAGTTCTTTTTTAACCGAATTCAAAAAAAAAGGAGGAGGTTCTCAATTCGACTGTTTTTTTTGTATGTATGTTACTCGATATCACTGAGAAATGTTAACCGATTTTCGAAATATTTTTTTTCATATTGGGTGGAACGATTAAAATTAAGTTAATGAATTAAAATTGTTTGCTAATAAAGTACATTTCAGTTGTTCGTTCCTAAGAAACAAGCTTCTATGCTTTTTTGGAATCTGGTAATGAATTAAAAAAAGTTGATTATTTAGGTATATTTCAGTACAAAATATGTCTAATCTTAATAAACTTATTGCAAAATGCTCGCTCATTTTGATCGATAAAAGAAAACATTTTCATATTTTGTCCAATATCTGTATATATGTTACTGTAAAAGCTCGTATATTGGTCAATCTTAGGTTTTACCGACATGAGTTGGTAAATGTAAACATTTCTAGGTTAGGTTATATTATGGGTTAGTTAGGTTAGGTTTATTAACCTGATTAAAGAAATACCTTACCTAACCTAACCTATAATACTTATAATCTAATCTTAGTTGGGTTTGGTTAGGTAAAATTTTCCAAGTAAATAATCCTAAGATTTACTAAGTAAATGGTGGTAAAAGTTGGAATTGTACACCTGTTCCGACTTTTACCGTTAAGAGTTGGTAAATCTTAGGTTTTACTGGAAAATCTTAAAATTTACCATAGTTCGAGCTATTACAGCAACATATATAAAAATTAATGGCTGTTCGTTTGTCTCGCTAAAACTCGAGAACGGCTAGGCCGATTTTGCTGATTTTAGTTTTAAAATATATGTAATCTGCCAAGGAAGGTTTGTACGGTAATAAAACATGGAAACATTGCGAGGAAAATAATAAAAGAAAATCGGAAAACGGGGCGTTACGAAGTACGCCGGGTCAGCTAGTCTATACTTATAATAAATCTGCTTCAAAAGAGGTCAATTCTGTACATGAAATATATTTTCAAAATAACTATCAGGGGGTGATTAGTGATCGATTCTGATGCCAAAAATGCAATCAGTAAAATTTTTGTCTGTCTGTCTGTCTGTCTGTCTGTATGTTCCTTATAGAAACAAAAACTACTCGACGGATTTTGACGAAACTTGGTACAATTATTCTTCATACTCCTGGGCAGGTTTTAGTATACTTTTCATCACGCTACAATCAATAAGAGCAGAGTAGTGAAGGGAAATGTTGGTAAAACGGGAGAAGTTACTCCATTTTTTAAGCTTCCGTCGCGTGTGCAGCCTTAATGGTTAAAGTTACATAAAAATCATGTATGACGGAAATAGTCTTTATAATATTAACCATAAACGCGGGTGACACCGCTGGCACAGCTAGTATCAAATAAAATCGACTCGTAGTTACTGGAGGGTATGGATAGAATGGACTGAAAAATTAAACATTACCAATATGAGATAGGTACTTATTATGTATAGGTACTAGATTAACAGTCGTTGATACTACAATATATTTTCAATCTTCTACCCTACGGGCTACGATGCACTTGTATTATACCTATTTGCTTATAGCTTTTGTAAAGGCAGGAATTAGGTGCAGAATGTTCAATTTCACGTAGCGGAATGGAATGCGTTTAACAGCATCTGAAGCTGTTCATTCCCTGCTGTCTGCTATTAGGCTAATATATTCAATTACCCACACACCGGGGCCTATTACAGCGCACATACCCGTATTGTACTTAACATGAGCGAAGATGTTTGGAGGGAATTAATTAAATTGACAATGCATTTAGTTTAGTCAGTAGGAGTCGGTAGTCACTCTTAGTGATTGAACTGAAAGGAGCTGGGAGGTAAAAAAAATAACTTTATAGAACGTTGTTAATTAATAAGACAGTGTTAAACACATTAAAAACTTGTATTAATGGTAAAGAAATTTATACACTTACCCGAGATTTAATGGAAATGAATTTTTTAGGAACATTTGTAGCATTTTTAAAAGCTTCTGTATGACTAGACTCTACTGTGCTTGTTTCAGCTAAAATTTCTTCTTTTAAAATACCCCTGAAATAAAGAAGAAAATATGTATTCTTGTAGATGTTTTCGTGGCAATATTTATTGGTCATTTAATTCAGGTTGTACTTATTTTTGTCTATTCTTATCTGCTAGTTACCTGAATTAGGTACATTAGATTTGTCGTCGTTCGTTTTTTGTAGCCTGAAGCTAATTAATAGAAAACCACTTTTAAAGAACGTGATTTAGAAGGTTTTCGGTGTATGTACAGTCGCTAGCATAAGTATTGATCTTAAAAAGATTTTTTTATTAAGTTTCGTTAGGTATAAAAGGTTAAAAGTGTTCTGTTGCTAACCATACTAAACTATTTCTTTAACACGCTCCGAAATTTAAATAAACAGTTCAATGATATTAATATATCTGTGGTTGCACTAGATAGCAACTTCTATGTGTGCGTTATGTAGAATTAACTGTTTGTCTAAATAATGGTTGGCACACAGAGCAGAAAACGTTTTCTAAATCTCTCACCTACGTTAGTAAAAACAGCACCAGAAATATTTTTTGGGATTATGTATCAAAATAAAAATAATGTGTTCGCAGAAAAAATATTGAACCGTTGTTGCAAAAATATTGAATGAGTCGATCATGGTCAAATCCAGTGCAGGCCTGGACACCGTCTTTTTCAGAGCTCAATGTCTCAAGCCTTAACTATAATATTAAATCAGCAAGGGTCTTCGCTCGAAACATGACTCAGTAGGCATTACTCACGGCCAATCTCTACAATGCGGTCAGCTTCTGCTTTTGCAATAAATAATAATAGTACCACGATCAAGCTTTTGCGTGCGTGTACGCATAACATCAGTAAATTTACGCTTTGGAGGAAAAGCAAAGCGTTTATTTAGGTGGAGTGAGCAAACCTATGAAGTGTAAGTAAGTACGTATGTATAATCACAATTACACACCATTCTAAGTAAGACTATAATAACACATAGCTGGCTTGAGAGCCAGTATGGTGTGAGCACCATACTTTAGATATTTAAGATATTTTCCGCTTTAAGTGAGCATATTTAATATTTTAGAACTTAGAGGGATGAGTTAATCTAATACAGCACTTTTACTAATGGCTAATTGGCTAGGTAGATAGGCAAATAGCTCCTATCTGCTCAAAAAATGCAACTGGTACTGCTTATTCTCACTTTGATATATCGCAATTAATTCGTATATAATGTACCACTTACCCCAACGGATGAACGATGAGTAACGCCAAGAATAGGATGTAAAGCTGATGTGTATACCAGAACGCGTTGTAGAGCCTTCTGCGTATCGGTCTAATGGAAGTAAGCGCCATGCTGCAGACGATTAGCAGCATCGTCACGCCCGTCAGGCCCGCTTGGCTCATCAGTAACGACAGAGGATTCTGAGAATTTGATACCAGTTCAGTTTGACCGCTTAGTTTGATCGAAGGTCACACGCGGTTAGTACATTCTGGGAATATGCGATTCATAGTATTAAATTAATATGGTTGCCCGAACTTGTTTGATTATTCTTAAATAATAGTTAAATGTTACGGTCTACAAAATAATCTACACTGACAGAAAAGTTCTGTCAAAATCCGTTCAGCTGTTTCGACAATTTACCGAAATAAGCAGACTCAAACAAGTATAAATTTTTTTTCGTTAGTGTCGTATTCACTATTTTATGCATAGACACTCCAATTTTATTTATCTGTATACATAGGCTGCAACAAGGTTTACGGTTGCCTCTTACATAAAATAAAATAGTTTATTATGACTTGAAAAATATTTCCTACACTAAGTAACTTTTATCGTAAACTTTTTAAGCTAACCTCATTCCTGTAGTTGGCAAAGTTTATCTCGCTTCTTTCCTCGTCGTAGCCTCTAGAGAAATTCCACAAATTCACGAAATGAGATATGGAATGTATCACTAGAACAAAAAAAAATTTTTTGCTTACTCATCATAACCTAATATCTAATAAAATGTCACAGTATCATTAATTATTTGTTTGGGTTCCTACATAGGTATACATACATGTTAGCAACAGTCTAGGTCAGGTATGGCGCACCATCGGCAAGCGTGCCATAAGTGGCACGTTATACAAAGTGGTGGGCACGCATGATTGACATGACATAAACGTTAACCCCAAAACGAAATTATATTGACAACTTAGAAACTTTGGCACGTTTGTTTAAAATGTTTGCCACCCCTTGTCTAGGTTGGTCAAAATTTAAATTATTCATAAAATCAATTCAAACTGGATTAAAATCTTTTGAGCGAACAAAAAAGTTGGAGCTTTCAGGTAATTTGGTTTTATTTTTATTACCAGGTATGTGAACACGCTAACCCAAAACCAAGTTATTACACAGACACAATTTCGAACTGCTTTCATTACAATTATAAAAGACCTATTTTGATTGTCAGTCAACTAAACTTAACTGCAATTTATCCATGCATCAAATCTTTGTTCATATCTCACATTACAAAAATCTTGTATCCAATATGATGATATTTTGATAAATTAAACTTTTTTGACGACTAAATATTGCACTGTCGTCAGCATTGTCAACGCACCTGCAAAATGCATGACGTAATTTATGGGCAGACAAGTTAGATAAGTGTGAACAAACAAAGTACAATCTCCCCTAGACCGTAGTGGTGGTGCACAAAAGGCTCTAAACACTCGCTGGTGACGCCATTAGCTTTCGTCTCAAGAACTTAATGGTGCACTGAAACAAGAGCCTTTCAGGTTTAACGGTGATTTAGTGCTGCGTTACAACAGCTTTCGGTTCGCTGCGGTCCTAGCGCGGCGAGGGACTCATAGAGTACTTAGGTATTTGCAGTTCGCATGATTTAAACGCCAATAAATTTGCTAAAGAGAGCTAATTTAGTATTGTATTAGCTTTGGCATTAACGGCCTAGGAGTGCAGTGCGCGTGTTTATAATAAACCGGTCACGTATTTTCGTTGCTAGCTACTATTGCCAGATGATGCTTTTTTAAATCACGTGGCTCAACTGACATCATATGATGATGGTCTTTTCTTGTCTTCTATTCTACCATCCTTGTCCATTTCCTTTTGAAATTACCTATGTGCCGCATTAGATTTGCAACTTAATCGAAAAATAAGAATTTTAAAGGGCCCCTATAGAGTAAAATAAATAGATATTTTATCAGAAGTAAAACATTCCAAAACTGATCCCCAAATCTATGAATAGACATTTATTTATCATGCATAAGTACGTACCAGCAAATACCACTAATGTGATGGCAACAGTCATGTGAAAGCATTTTGCTTTCTCCAGCCAAAAGAAGAACAGCCCGGGACACGTTCCAGATAAGAGCCTGTATAGAACTTGGTTGAGTTTCTTGCAAAGCGGTAGCAGCACCAATGCAGCACAAAGATTGAGTATCGTGGCCGTTCCTCGGGATATGCATAGCCCTAACTGAAAATTATATTTTATCATGTAGTTAATATAGGATAGAATACGGATAGGCCGTAATGTGAATGGGTAGATATGTAAATAGGGAACGATTCTTACTCCTAAAATTTGTCGCAAGTAGTAAAACTGACGCCCATTGAGATACAAATTAAATGTGCTACAAAAAAGGTATATCACTAATGAGATCCAAGATATCTGAAACAAACAAAATGATCGTAGTTAATACCAGGATCAAATAGTTAGTATGGGATAGGTTTGACTAGTTTATTGTACTGTAACGTCGTGTCAGTGACTTAAGGAATTGCATCTCTATTGTAGACGTAGGCACTCATGAAATTCTTATAAACTTTTCCGATGGGATATCTCATCCATTAAGCACGCTAATGGCAGCTTAACAAATCCCGTCGTTACATGCAAATGCGATCCGATGACAGCGTTCGACTGGAGTAATTAATGCGAGCCCACAACGCTGTCATCGGCTCCATTCACGCGCTCAATGGAGCCAGCCGTCGCCCGTCGGACACCGCTGTCAAAGCCGTAGATACGCACGGCCCGCGCTGAATAGAGTCTGAAGTGGCTATACACGGTTTACACTTCCGACGCATGTTGGTGCAACTCGCGTGCAGTGTTTGTGTTCACACTTCTCATTGAAACTGCAGTTGGCTCGACTAGCGACTGTGCGAGTAGTTAAAGTGGACGTACGGTGTGACCTACTAAATGATCATGTTCATATCTTTATAAGCTGCCATACCTTAAAAGAGTACAATGTTATACATTAGCAGCAGAAAGGCCTCATTTATAACAAGTTGAGACAGACATGAAGCATAAGTTTGGTGCTTTGGTTCATTTTAACTTGATTTATTCTAACTCTTTTATGCCGTACAGACTCACGCCGAGAGGCCTCGAGATCACCCGAGACACGTGAATGTGATATGTTTCTCGCCTTCTCGTTCTCGGGTTCGTGTGTTCTTCGTTTTCTGTTGGTTTTTAGCCCGCTTCAAAGAGATTTCACGGGCGAGAAAGAGAACGCCATCACATTCTCGTTTGAGTTACGTGCGTCGTGAGCTAATGCTCACGACATTATAATTAGTTTTCTAGTGCACACAATACCAAAGCGCCTGCACTAGCAAAATCGTCCATACTGGTGAAAGAGGAGAACTGGACTGAGAACCTACTGTGAGTATATGTACTCAGTCCAGTTCTCCTCTCGTTCATAAACAGTGCACCTAAGTATTTCTCTTCAAGTCTTGTCGAGCCCTATCGGCGAGACTCCTCGGCGTGAGTCTGTACAGCCTATCAGATTCATGCATGCACGCATTTAGTATTAACTAGCTGTGCCAGCGGTGTCACCCGCGTTTATGGTTAATATTATAAAGAATATTTCCGTCATACATGATTTCTATGTAACTTTAACCATTAAGGCTGCACACGCGACGGAAGCTTAAAAAATGGAGTAACTTCTCCCGTTTTCCCAACATTTCCCTTCACTACTCTGCTCCTATTGATTGTAGCGTGATGAAAAGTATACTATAACCTGCCCAGGAGCATGAAGAATAATTGTACCAAGTTTCGTCAAAATCCGTCGAGTAGTTTTTGTTTCTATAAGGAACATACAGACAGACAGACAGACAGACAGACATACAGACAAAAATTTTACTGATTGCATTTTTGGCATCAGTATCGATCACTAATCACCCCCTGATAGTTATTTTGAAAATATATTTCATGTACGGAATTGACCTCTCTACAGATTTATTATAAGTATAGATGTTAGATTTCCAAAATGCCCATATATGTATTCTTACTTAAAGAGAGATGAGATTTAATATAGGTATTATGAAGTAGTCTGTTGAACGGTCGTGTTGTCTAAGATGTTATGAAACGTATTGTCATGTTACTTGATTTATTACTATGATGCATGGTCAGAAATACATAGCGAGAACGATGGTTGGGCATGTTAAACACGTACGATAAATCAATTCAATAAGTCGTAGTGAAGGCATTTATTGCTAATATTCAAAGAATGTACCTATTCTTAGAATAAAAGCTATGGGATAGTCATATTTTATGTTCTAATGCTGGGAGCGTTTTGGCTTAAAATAAATACGTTTCTCCTAGATACGAACGAAAATAATATTCCTTGGATCATTGTTTTCTATTAATGAATAGCAGACATGGTGGATTTGTTTACTTTGTTAAAAATTTTCACCAGATCTTTGAGTGTTTGTATATTTATCATTCTGTCAAAAACGTGTGCTCTTAATTGCTCTACTTTGTATAAGTGCGCGATAAACAGTTACACATATGATTGATCGATAGAAATTATTTTTAACCGTCTTCAAAAAAAAGTAGGAGGTTCTCAATTCGACTGAATTTTTTTTTAAGCATAAATTGTTTAGATATGCTATGTTTCACTTCGTCCCATATGTAGCCGGAGTATGCTTTGAGCACTGTTCTAGATTTGGCGAGTCTGGTTATTGCATTGTAGCGATTCCAGCATACCAGAACAGACATGCAAGGGAAATAAACAAATTGAATCACAGTCACTTTTACCTCACAAGTTAGTGGTATGAATTTGTTTCACTTCTTTAAAATCTAAATATAACTATGGGGTTGTATTTTTTATTTTTTAGATCATGTAGGTACTTCGCGGTCGGATAAGTTTTATTTTATTTTTTTTGTTGCGGAATAGTTCAGCATGGTAGTTTGAGTGGATTTGCTTCATGGTCGAATTCAGATTCTATCTTTGGTATATGAAGTAAGGTTTTTATTATAATTATCACTGCTTATTTACGTTCATATTGAGCGGTGGTAGCTCAATTGTAGGACACGCGCCTTTTTACCGAGGAGTGCGGGTTCAAACCCGGGCACGTACCTCTGGATTTTTCAAGTCTATGTACGTATTTATACCACTAGCTATACGGTGAAGGAAAACCTCGTGATGGAACCTGCAAATTCCAACAACTTTGGATTTATAACCATGATCCAAAAATTGTCTGGTTCCTATCTTAGGTTACGAAGGTCAGATTAGCAGTCGCTTCAATGTAATTACCAGACTCACTAAATCCTGGATCATGGTCTAAGCAGACCCCGTCTAGGCAAGGTACATAAGTAACGCTAGAAAGATGATTTACGTTCATATTTATTATATGTATTTAAAGATTTATCTAGCTACTTGTACATTTACTTTGAAATATGCTACATTGGAATGGATGTAGGCATCGACAGAGAGTTCTTTGAGGCATTAGAACAAAGTAAGAAAGTCGCAGGTCTAGCATGCATATTGCAATACGCTGCATTTCGTCGCGCGTCGAGGGCTCCCGAGCGTGCGAGTTCAACTTTAATAAAATAGTCGCAGCTTCAACATTGAATTTCTATTACGTTTTTATTGCAAATTAGGTGTGTAGCTAGTGCTGTATTGGCTGTATGTTTAGGCTTTTTGATCATCTTAAGGTTTGTAAAAAAATGTTTAAGTATTTGTCCCATGTTGGTCGGGGACTTAAAAAGAATGTGCCAACTGTGTTTCTTGCCTAGCATCTCGTAAAAGGCGACTAATGATAGGTATATGGGGTTTTAAGCATGTGATTGTGTAGGCGACAAGCTAGCCACTTGTCACTACATTTCACACTTTTCCATCTAACCCAGCCCATTGCCTCATGTTGGTTTGGGACTTAAAAATAATGTGCCTACTGTGTTTCTTGCCTAGCATGTCGTAAAAGGCGACTAATGGTGTATGGGGTTTTGGGTTTGTAATTGTGCAGGCGACGAGCTAGATACTTGTCACTACTTTTTCCCAATTTTCCATCTAACCCAGCCCATTGTCCCATGTTGGTCTGGTACTTAAAAAAAAAGTGCCATCTGTGGTTCTTGCTTAGCATGTAGTAGAAGACGATTAATGGTGTATCAGGTTTTGGGTATGTGATTGTATGGGCGACAGGCTAGCCACTTGTCACCACTTTTTCACAACTTTCCATCTCACCAAAGTTTTGTTTCTGGCTGAATGTGGTTAAAAGGGGCCTGCTGCCTCTTTGACTCTGCCTACCCCTTGGGGCATTATGGGCGTGATGTTATTATGTATGTATGTGTGTTTAAGTACACAAAAGGTTTTTAAAAATAAGGGCCCAGTACAGCTATGAGACTATTGCCAATGTTGGGGAAAATATTATTAAACTATCGAAGATTGGAGATACATACATGGTTGAAGATCATCAGGAGTTATGTATTTTTGTAGTCTTTTTAACATACTGACGCTAGCCTTCATAAATGTATGTTGGTAAGTAAAATCGTATTTTGTAAGTACCTAAGTACTTACTTTCAAAGTACGATATTACTTTATCGTACTTTATAAGTGTATAAATACTTGGAATTCATCTAAATTTATTATTCTAATAGATGTGACTATATTTTTAAAGAGCTTATATTTCTATGGCGTTAGATCAAAGATTTCGCGTAAAGAAAAGGCTTAAATAGGAAACAACTATTTATACTTGCGTAAACATTTGTTTTAGTTTACTACCGTAAACTGCCATGGTTACCACCTACCTACTTATTCTTTTAGACAATTTTATCTCTGCGTAAGCATTATACGATGGTACGTATATCAATCAACATAGTGTTTTACAAGACGTCAACGTCATATAAGTACACAATCATCGTCTGGTGTACATATCATTTCAGACTGGGAAATTTTCACTAGACCTCTTAGCTAGAACCTCGGAAATATTAATATTTTCACCAGACGTAATTCAAACGTCTCATTCATTAAATGAAAGTAAAACTGTAAAGGAGTTACTTTTCCCTTTTCAGTCTAAGCTGGTTCGCGTAATCATATCTAAGTATGTTTTTATTTTTATGTATATTTTCAGATATGTGCCTAAGTGCATATATGTACCTGAATAAGTTTGCGACTGGGAATTCGTGCATGAGATATGTTCACACTGTTTTATAAAACGTTTCTTATAAGCAGCCAAAAGGGTAAATATTTACAAGCAGCTACATAGGTTTATATTTAGTCTTTTTTATTATCTATTAAATTAATTTTAATTTTAGATGCAGAAAAGCATTTTAAAAGTCAATTTATCTTATATGCCATATTTTAATATCATCATCTTCCTAGCGTTATTTCCCGTATTTAGACGGGGTCCGCTTAGACCATGATCCAGTATTTAGCGAGTCTGGTAATTACATTGAAGCGACTGCCTGTCTGACCTTCGTAACCCTAAGATAAGGGAACAAGACATTTTTTTTGGATCATGGTTATATGCCAGATTTTAATATACGGAACATTAAATGAAGTTGTTTTGAAAAAATAAAACAATAATTTAAAACTAATTAATTTATCAAGTAGTTCATCCAGTAAATACTTAAATATCTATAAAAAACTTGTATAAGTAGGGCACGTGCATATGTCGTTTTCGATATTCCCGAACATATACGGACAACAAGGTCATCGAACCTAAATATCCAGGTTCCAGAGAGCCCTAAGAATTTCTTGATGTCTATTTCTTTTTGTAAAACAACCGTGAATCACGATCACAGTCTTAGCGCAGTTTCATAAAACCTCCTACTATATCTTGCACCTTATAACAACGTGAGCGTAACGAAATTGGACGTCTCAGTACATTGCAGTATGTCGTATTAAACGACAGGTTTAAAATTATACAAATGAAGTAATGTATAACTGACAACCGAATATTTTGAGAACACGTAGAGACGCTGACATCATCATGTCTTCTTGGAATATCGTCTGTCCCTTTAAAAATCGGGATTTAATTATGTCAGTAGGTATATTGTTAATGTGTGAATTATATTTATGTTAAGTAACTTAATTAAATTAGGTCAATAACGGAAATGCAGATTTCATTTGTTTCTCAAATAAGTAGAAAAAATAAATAAAGAAATAAAAAAAAAGCTATGAAAATATTAACGAAACTCACCATGAAGAACCGTCGCTGTAGAAATTCAAAGATATTATATAAAATCTTCATTTTGTAAAACTTTTTATTTAAATTTATGATTATTTTAGGTGAATGTTGTATTGTTTATTTTTTTAACACTATTTGCAAATTTAGTGCGAGAAACCATTTGAATAACATTTTCCCGCTTTTGTCAATAATTGTTTTTTTTTGTTTTATGTCTTTGACCGTCAGCCGTGCAACCGAGCCATTGTACGGCGTGTGTGCTAGCGAGGGAATTTAGCGAGCGACTGCCGGATGGTATTATAGCACAGCGTAGGCAGTCGTACCGTACAATACCATTGCAAACGGGTTACGATGGTATAGCAACGTTAAGTTAAATATAAAAGTTTGAAACTTTGAGAAATTAATGAAATATGATTTTGGAATTGTGTGATGATTTATAAGTACATTGGTAGAGCATACAAAACAGAACATATTTGTTCCGAGGTTGAGCAGATTATTGCTCCTTGGTCTCAATCTACCCCTGCCGGGATTGTGGACTCACGCTTTTAGTGGTGATATTAAAAACGCAGAAGAATACCAATAAGTACATACATTAAGTTATGTTATGAAAGACTGTGGATAGAGTAATAAATAGGTATTTGTTACTCTATTCATTATTACTCTATTTATAACTCTATCGCATACATAAGCTATTATAGCATTTGATTCCTAATATTTTTCTGTACCTAATTCGGAAAGAAACCTATTGCATTTATCATCTTATTAGATAAGAATCATGAGAACTTGATGATCGACAATGCAAGCTGCACTGTACTTTTTACTTGTTCTACCTTAAAAAGGTATGGAGCTAAGCTCACCCAAACGCCTAGTATATTTTAAAAGCAAATATATCGACGTGGTACATAAATGCATACAAATACTTAATATAGTACATAACATACGTAAATAACATCACGACCATAATCCCTGAAGGGGTAGGTAGAGTCAATGGGCAGCAGGCCCCTATAATCACATTCAGCCAAAAACGAAATTGGGCTGGGTTAGATAAAAAATTGTAAAAAAGTAGTGACAAGTGGCTAGCTTGTCGCCTACACAATCACATACCCAAAACTCGATATACCATTAGTCGTCTTTTACGACATGCTAGGTAAGAAACACAGTTGGCACATTATTTTTAAGTTCCAAACCAACATAGGACAATTAGCTGGGTTAGATGGAAAATTGTGAAAAGGTAGTGGCTAGCTGGCTCGTCGCCTACACAATCACATACCCAAAACCCCATATACCATTAGTCGCCTTTTACGACATGCTAGGCAAGAGACACAGTTGGCACATTCTTTTTTTAGTCCGCGACCAACATGGGACTTTCCGACCAACATGGGACATAATATATGTAGTAATATTATTTTTAGGGAATTATAAAGTTGATTTACTTATAGGTACTTTAGCTTTGAAAAAGGAAAAGTTTACCATAGGGTTACATCTGCACAATAAGCCTAGACCTGGCTAAAGAACACTATATTCAAATGGTTGGCGGGAAGAAGTGCGCGAAATGCTTGCGGCGCGCTACACTTTATTGTAGTTCATTGTAGTGCAACTTAATCCTTCCAATTCTTAACTTGCCCTGCCATTTGCAGGACTTCTATAATTAAGCCTGTATGTGGCCTTTAAAGAAAATAAATGTAATAGAACGATCCAGCAGTTTGGATGTATTGTGTGCTACGTAAGTAAGTAAGCACTACTTACCACACACAATACATAACATAACACACTTGTTATGTAGTCAGAACACCAATGGATGCACGCAGTTTGTAAAAAGGCGCATTCACAACACGGCACATATGTGGATACAAAATAAGAATAGTATGTATGTTAAACGTTGTGTCTGGTTTACTGTTAAAGATTTATTATTATGAATGTTGCAATTATTATCAAACTGTAACTTATTTGATTCTTTGAGTTGGATTATGACAAGCATTTTTATAAGACAATATGTCATTGTGACATTTCATAGTTGTTAAAAAAATGTTAGGCGAGTTGGCGGAGTTCGCTTGATATTTTTACACTTTTTAAATTTAATTCAATATTTTATTCAAAATGAATATAAAAATGGATATTAACAGTACAGAGACGTACCAAAAATTGTTTTCAAAATTAGAAAATCCTGATGTGACGTATCAAAATTACGTAAAAAAGCTAGCAAAATACCATTTTCAAGTCAAAGCAATAATACAGGTAATTATTGAATAAAAAATAGAAAGTATTATTATTCCAAGAGATGACATGGCAATTTCAATCCATATCCCAAAAACATTGTTTTATAAATGTAATATTTATCAATACTTTGTGTATGTTGTGAACATCATTGTTTCATTATTTTTCCAGGATATTTTAGAATGTAGAGACTCAATGGAAACTTTGAACGAGCTAAATGAAAAAGGTAGAGTTATGTTAAACCAATTACGAGACGAGCTAGAGAGCCTAGAGTTATATGGAAAAGACACTGGAGATAAGATATATATTGATGAGTTTGATTCACAACGGCAGTTACTAGCAGGGTATGTGATAGATTTGACTTTTTTCTGTTATTTAACTAAAATAAAATAATAAATAACTAACTAAACTTCACACCACTTTTCTAGTAATAAATAAACCATATTAATTATATGTATAAACATAGCAGACTAAAGAGGATAATTATGTTTAGTTGGTACATTATTATTTATGTTCTCCACATAAAAATCCTGCAGATATATAACTTGTGTTTGATATGATATATACAACCAGTTTTAAAAAATCCACAAACTTTAATTGAGGTTGTCTCTAATTGCACTAATCCCCTATCTTTGTGTTAAACTGTTGCATTGATATTAATATATTATTTTTGCAGTCTTTTAAAAGAATTCAAGCTTGCCAATGTAAAAACTATGTTTGCTATTGAAAAAGCTCAAAGAGAAGACCTATTGAAGCCACTGGAGAGAGAAGACCAAGTCATCAAGCAAAGGAAAAAGAAGGTGGACCGGGATGGATTACTTAAGATGTCTACTGGTATGGTCAAACTAAATTAATTTCCTAGACTGATACAATTCCCTAGTTTCAAATTAAGCATGTAATGCTTGTTCTGGGTAATTGATAGACATACTTAAATATTATGTTAATAGACATCCATGACTGAGTACAAATGTCCATGTACATCACACAAAATGTTTAGTTGCGGGTGTGTATTCCACACTTATCTCCATAGGAAGGCTATTGTGAGTTGTTAAGATAAGTTCAAGAACAAAGTATTTTACCTGTAGTACACATATCAAATAGTTGCATTCTTATTAATTGGACTAAGGGTGTTTATATGCAAAACCTGAAATGGGAAGGTAGTATAGTCATAGCTCCAAACTAAACATGTTTGGTTGTGCTGTGGATATTGGGTAATGATAGACATATGCTAATAAACATCCATAACTCAAACACAAATGTCAATGTTCATCACAGAAAACAATTGTCCGTAAATTGGACTTGTGTCCCTTGCTTTCGTAGCCAGAGTTTCTGAGCACTCTACTAACGAGCCAGTCAGATAAAGATGTATTATGCAATTTTTGTGTTCTTTTCAGGTGTGACAGAACAGTTGCTGTCTATTAGCCGACAGTTAGCAGATACCACACAGAGGAGCCAGGATACCTTGGACAATTTAGTATCATCTAGTTCAACAGTGCATGTAAGTTATATTGAACTATTTTTGATGATACAAATGTGAAGAAATGTAATAGGTTTTCTAGACACTATACATGCATAATGTATATTTTGCAGTGATCTGGTTTAATAAGCCAGCTAATTGAACGCCTAGACCGTTCACTAAATACTGGCATCCAATAACATGGCTGAAAGACAACTAGCCAAGTAATTGATAGCAATATTTAACCATATGATTCAATCAAACGTTAAAGCAGAGGAAAAAAACTATACTTGAATCACTTGGCTGCATTGGCCAGTCATGTTCAACGGGCTGACTTTCAATACGCCAATTTGTAAAATGTTGAAAGTTCAATTAACTATAGAAACTGATTTAATAAAAATGTTGCAGGGCACCAAATCGGAACTGCAGAATACGGCCAGCACAATATCTCAGTCCAGCAAGCTGCTGACCAAGTATGGCCGGCGCGAGTTCACCGACAAGGTCGTCATGTTCTTCGCCTTCCTCTTCTTCCTAGCCGTCTGCCTCTACATTGTGCAGAAGAGGCTTTTCTAGATAGCTTGTGGCAATAGTGTATCTTATTTTATTAAAATTAATTTATTATTGAATAAATTATATTTATTTATTGTGAAGACAATTTTTACTATAATACAAATAGGAACAACTTACTTATATTATCCGATAAGTCAATCTGAGCCAATACTCAATACTTTATATTACTGATATATTATTACATACATATTTTTACGCTGCAATCCCCAAAATGTAGCGACGAGGAGCAGTAAGCACTTTTAGCCATTTTTTTTGGGAAAATTAAAATTGTACGTGTCGCAAATACATGCCTGTCACCCGATACACCATTAGGCGCCGCTTACGACATGTTAGACAAGAAACACAGTTAGCGCATTCTTTTGAGTCCCAGACCAACTTGGGAATTAATATTATGTTAATAGTTAAAAATTTATTAACAATGTTGTTGTTCATAAAAAAGTTATATAATATTTAAAATATTATACTTATTTTTATTATTATGTTACCTACCGATTTTCATGTGACCAAGGAAATGCAAGTTTGGCATTTGTAGTTATTATTAACGAAAGGTAATGGTGATGATTTGTTTATTGTTCATTTTGTTATCAACCGTCCTAATACAGGGAAGAGGTTCTATGTTCGGCGTATATTTTTTAGTGTAAGTACCCAAGTACGTCCTACGTGTCCGGGTTTGAACCACCACTTGTCAATGTATGCGAGGCGCGTCTTGCCTCTTAACTACTACTGCTTCGTCATTTACATATGTTACCGGCAATGTGTATAATCCAGGCATTTTATACAATACCGAAAGTACGTCAGGTAATGTATATAATAGTGTGTGTACATAAGCGGCAAGCTTTGTCAGTAGGGTCCTGGAATCTTACTGAAATAGTATAATGCAAAGTCCAGTACGCTCTTTTAACTACTGTTACCCAAAGCAATTTGATTTGGGTAAAATGGAATGTTATGAACTGACAAAATTCCTCGTACCTTACACAATTAACTTTTGACGGCATGCTAGTTCAACATTTCGTTAAATTAGATAAAAGCCCTGCCTAAACTTTTTTTGAAGAAAAAAAATACCTAACCTAAATTATGAAATAAAATATATTTCATACATTACATGAACTCTTTAGGCATTCTATAGAATGCCTAGGTATTCTATACAAAACCGTATTAAACAGATTGCCGGTAACTTATACAAAAAATACCTGTATGTTATAATATACATACATAGGTATATTTTTATTTTTAAGGAATATAGTATGTATACAAAATATGAGTGTTTTAAACCAACAGGTTTAGCACAGGTCCGTTTCCATTTGACAAGCTCGATACTCACTCGGTGGTGACCCTGCCTCATACGCCAAGAGTTGTGGGTTCGATCCCTTATCATGTTCAAATACAGAAAAATATAGTTTTCTCTTTCTTTTATATTAGTACCTAAACATATAAGAACGATTTTACAATTATTATAAATTTCAAATTTGTTTCATATTTAAAAGTATATAAAGATCAAATTGACTCGCATTAACGTACGTCTAATTTGAATAATTTTATTAAACTCTTTGTTCATAATCTGATTATTCAGTTTGAACAAGATAAAATGTAAATCAAAGTAAATTAAAAATGGGCTCTGTAAATAATTAGTTATAGGTAAAGTAGGTTATCTAATGGTAACGGAATAATACAAGTTAGCGGGAAATGCATGTCGACGATGTTGATGTATTTATGTATCTTCCCATCCGCTACTCAGTTAATCATTGCCCTCGGCTCGAGGCTGACCGGTCGCCGGCCACCGCTCGCTGCATGTCAAGTATAACCGCGATCAATGACCCCAGCCGCGATGTCTACACTTATATTCCTCCTTCTCTTCAGCTTGACAACCAACGTCTCCACTTTAAATATACTTGGCATAGTTTCCGTACCGTACCGAAGCCATTATATGGCATTTAAAAACATATTCCGTGAATACGCAAAGAGGGGGCACTCAGTTACCGTGATAAACCACTTCCCCGACGAGGAACCATTAGCGAATTTAAAGTTTATCGATTTAAAAGGAAACACCACGCCGAATGTAACAGACTTAAAAGTGTATGAGAATGATAATGCTAATTTGGTACATGTGCATAACTTTATTCACCATTTGACACGCTCCCCCACGACGGTTTTTAATGATTGTGAGATTTTGTTATCGAGTGTAAACGCGAAGGCGCATCTTGCCAAAAAGCTGAAGTACGACGTGATACTCGTTGAACAGTTTGTGAGCGACTGCGGGTTGGCGTATGCGGCGACTCAATTCGATGCACCCATCATTGGGATAACATCACACGTACTTCTTCCCTGGGCGTACACAAGGCTCGGGATGCCCTTCGATGCAGCCGCAGATCCTTTCTATTTCACCGACACTGGTCCCAATCCATCTGCGTTTGGAAAACTCGAGGTGGCTGTATGCAATTCGGTGTATAACACTATTGGAAGATGGGTTGTGCAGAGAAGCATTTATGACAGGTTCCAACGGCACATGCCTGATATGACGTTCGACTTGGAGCAATTGGCGAAGGAGAGGATCAAAATGATGTTCTCTTATCAGCATTTCTCCTTGACTGGCGCTCGCCTCTTGGCGCCCCAAGTGATAGAAATTGCGGGTGCGCATGTGACTTCACCAAAATCAGTGCCAAAGGTGAGTTTATTGAAAAAATATTATATAGAATTGTCCATATCTACATTTGTATCTACATTTTGTACGATGTAATGTGTTAGCTAATTAAATAGCCTGCCGAAATAAGCGAAATCAAAACAGCACGAAACAACACCAATGAGAGCAGGTAACAATGTTTATTTAAATTAAGGTATTGCGACGTTAATTAATCGTCAACTTGTAGTTGTCTAGGTACTTTAGTTCCGATAAAGTATGCGCTGTGCAAATTCTTAAATGCTTGTAAACATATCATGACGTCTAAACTATTGCAATACTTCCATGTATAGATAATTGTATCTATACATTTTTATTACAGTTGTAGATAATTGTGTCTATACATAGAAGTATTGCAATAGTTATAACACAGTTAATAAATAACTTGGATTACATTCTTAGTTTTTATTAAATTTAATTGACGGTACATATGACTACTTGTCGATGTGAACAGTTATGCCTGAAAATAGCATGGCATAACGATACCATTCTCGTAATTTTGCTTATCGTATCTAACACATTAGAGAGCATTTATACAGATAAAAGGAAGTCAATGTGGAGTCAATAGACCTCATAGAAATACTTGTAACAAGGAAGGCCATGAAATAATTATGTAGGTACCTAGCATGTATAAAAATATTTTCCAGTGGGGAAAACCGTTGTTTCAGCTAACTTACTTATTTGCCTACAATGTAACTTCCTATGCTACATCATAAGCAATGTAGTCTGTAACAATAGCTACTATTAAATCGCATCGGGCCGGTCTTTACTGGTAGGTATTTTTAAATTAAAGGAAAACAGACGAAGCACTTGTTACTTTTTTACTATCATTATTTATTTTTCTAAACATGGGCGTACGCAGCTTTGGTCCAGGGGGGCAATACAATATTTTCAATATTCTAGTTCTTATAGCAAATAGACCTTGGCAAATAAGTTCGGGGCCGAGGCTTATCTATTTGCGTGAAATTTAGTAGACCATCTATACGAAATAATGTTAAAACTTAGGAATGTAAATTGGCTATTATACTAAATTTTTACTTCGACATCACACGTTAATTACACGGTAATTCCCGGATTTCCCAAACGAACATTGCAACATGCATACCTACATACATAAATCATCACGCTCGTAATTCCCGAAATTGGAGACCCGACCACAGAGTCAAAGCCCCTTACCACATTCAGCCAAAAAATATAATTGAACAGAAAACTGTGAAAAAGTTGTGACAAGTGGCCAGCTAGCCATTAGTCGCGTTTTATTTATTATTTTACGAAAATCTAGGCAAGGAACACAGTCGGCATATCATTATTTTTGTCTCAGCCAAAAATGGGACAAATGTATTGGTAAGCTTATACATATTAGATAAGTATATGTATTTATAATATAAAATATTAAGTGTAAATCTTCTAGGATATGTAAAGCCTTTGGACGATAATAATATGACCATGGCATTTTAGTCTGCTGTCCTCATGTAAACAGGCATTAGGCATGACAGAGGCATTCATTCTCCTGACTGTCATACTTATAGTCATTGTCACCAGTTTTGTATCCATGCACAAGGTCGAGCCTTCTAGCGGACTGTTTTCAGACATTTCCGTCATTCTCTTACACAATATCGATAGGTAGGTAAACCGTAAACAGAGATAACATTTTGTTTACAGAACCCTCCACAAGGTTTTTGATTTTCAATAATTGACATACATACATAACATCACGCCCATAATCCCCGAAGGGGTAGGCAGAGTCATAGTGGCATCATGTCCCTTTAGTAATTTACATATTACTTAAAATTATTAACACGAGTTATGTGTACTTTACTTGTTATGTTATCGACAACGGATAGATTGGATTCATAATCAACCACTTTGGGAATACCTGACCTTATCCTAAGAAAATGAGATTTAAAGTTTATCCACCACCCCGTGGAAGCATCTGCCACTAATCGCTAGTCTGAACCGCGGCGTTCTAAAATACGATTTATTGATGACCTGTTTACTTACCAAACAGGTAACCTGTTTACTATTTTACATCGTTTGCAATTAAATATCGACACATTAAAATGATTAATAATAATTAATAGGTACTTAAGTATTTTTATACCAATGATATATAGTATACATTACAAAAAACATAGAATTTCAATACATATTATTCATACAACCTGAGAGGCTTTAGATACTTTGTTGGAGGTCAATTTTGAAGGTCAATGTCCCCCACATAATTCTTAGCGGCGGCGATATCTGCCTTCTTGCCGCCCAGTTCGCTGTTCCGAGGCGAGAGGGCCGTTGGCTCAGTCGTACGCTCCAATCATCCGCATAAAGTTAATTAAATGTGGTGCAGTTATATCTTACTGTGTGTGCTCGTGAGCGACGGGCTCGCTCTTAACATTCTCGGTATCGTCAGTGGACCGTATCGGAGTCACTATGTAGCGATCGGTCCTGTATTCCGCGAACTCGCCAAGAGGGGGCATTCTGTCACTGTAATAAACAATTATCCTGACGAGAAGCCTTTACCAAATATGACGTTTATAAATTTACAAGAGAATTTCGACAGATTCGGCTCCATTTCGTACTTTGAAGATTTGAAATTTCCAAGATTATTAAACTACATCATCGACTGGCACGCGACTCCGGATCAGACGAAAAACTATTGTGAGAATCTACTGATTAACAGAAACGCAAAAGCTCATTTGGCTAAAGCGATTAAATATGATGTGATATTTGTGGAACAATTTGTTACTAGTGATTGCGAGTTGGCGTACGCTGCGGCTTTCTTTGACGCACCGATCATCGGGATAACTTCTCACGTCCTACTCCCCCAGGCATATCCCAGGCTAGGCATCCCTTTTAATCCTGCAGCGGATTCATTTTACTACTCCATCGGTGGACCCAATCCGTCCTTACTTTACAAGATAGAGGCGGCGGTGGCCAATGTATATTTTAATACAATTAAAAGATGGATTGTGCAGTCAGTGGTGTACGACTGCTTTCAGCAGCATCATCCGCTAGTGTCGTTTGTCATCGAGCAAGTTGCGCGAGACCGAATAAAGATGATGTTTGTCTATCAGCATTACTCTGTGACAGGAGCTCGCCCCTCAGGGCCGCAAGTACTAGAAACAGGCGGCGCCCATGTGTCTGGTCCAAAACCTTTAAACGGGGTAAGAGCGCCTAATAATAACAACAGCGACAAGCAAGACACTACTTATGCATTTTTGTAGGTAGTAGAATTAGAATTCTATCAAAACAACAATGTGATAAAAATATGTAGTGTGAAAGTTACTTAGTATAATCTATCGAATAATGATGTGATAAATTGTAACAAATGGGGTCCGGTTTACAATCTTTCGACTGTTTATAATCTCGCGAAATTGATAGTAAATAACAAATTACTTTAGACAATGAACGTCTCTGATATTTACCTACGATTAAAATGAATGACTAATAGGTACCAACATTCATAGAAGTTAATTTCTATAGTACGTATACCTACGTACTTATTATCTTCGTAATTGCTTTGAAGGTATTCATTATTGTCTTTTATAGATAATTAACAAATTATTTTGTCTGGCTATAATGGTATACCTACGTATTCTGTTAGAAAGAACAAGTTCATTATATAAAAGGTAATTTTTTGCAGTTTCAAACTAGTTTAGAGTACCTAGCACAAGCTGTGTAAAAAGTATCGTTACATTAAAGCGTTAAAGTAACTTTGATGAGATGAAAACAATTTTTTGTTGTTGTTTGGCAATGTTTATCTTGCTGAAATGCGTGAAATAGGGTTTTTTTTAATGATACAATTATAGACGTAAAGTGAGGTACGTCATTGTTAAAAAAATAAAAAAAATCCGTGTGTATTACGCATATGACTTCATCCGAGGAGACTAAATTCCGCTATGTATGAATGATTTTTAACTGCGACCGAATTATTTAAATATTTTATTTAAATGGGCTCATGTACAAAACACTTCTCAGTTTATATTGTACTAAGTAGTAATGGTGGGAAACTTTTGTAACCTGTTAAGAAACTACCTACCAGATTTACATCTCGTTCTTGACTTAAGCCACGCTAAATATCTCATTACAGGATATAGAAAAGTTCTTGTCTACGGCGGAGCATGGCGCGGTGTACGTCAGCTTTGGGTCCAACCTGAAGGCGTCCACCATGTCGCCGCAGAGAGTGCAGGAGTTCCTGAACGCCTTCAAGAGCATACCGCAGAAGGTCCTCTGGAAGTGGGAGGACGATAGCTTCCCGGCGGGAAACGATAACGTACTTGCGAGGAAGTGGTTCCCGCAAGTGGATGTTTTGTGTAAGTGTCGTTGAATTTGATTTGATGTGATGGGATGTAGGTATTCCCGAAGGGGTAGGCGGAGTCCAAAGAGCGACAAGCTCCTTAAATCACATCTATAGGTACTTATAATAAATCTGTAGAGAGGTCAATTCTGTACATGAAATATATTTTCAAAATAACTATCAGGGGGTGATTAGTGATCGATACTGATGCCAAAAATGCAATCAGTAAAATTTTTGTCTGCCTGTCTGTATGTTCCTTATAGAAACAAAAACTACTCGACGGATTTTAACGAAACTTGGTAAAATTATTCTTCATACTCCTGGGCAGGTTATAGTAGGTATACTTTTCATCACGCTACAATCAATAGGAGCAGAGTAGTGCAGGGAAATGTTGGGAAAACGGGAGAAGTTACTCCATTTTTTAAGCTTCCGTCGCGTGTGCAGCCTTAATGGTTAAAGTTACATAGAAATCATGTATGACGGAAATAGTCTTTATAATATTAACCATAAACGCCGGTGACAACGCTGGCACAGCTAGTTCTAAAATAAAATTGATTAGTGCTAGATGGAAAATTGTGAAAAAGTAGCGACAAGTGGCCAGCTCGTCGCCTACACAATTACAAAACCAACACTCGATACACTATTATTAGTCGCCTTTATATGATGCAAGGAACGTAGCTGGTAAATTATTTTTGAGTTCCAGATTAATTTGATTTGTATTATTTATAATCAGTGTCCACGGACTAGTAAAAAAGAAGGACAATACGAGCGTTAGCGAAGTTCGTTAAGAAATCGCCGGCGCGCATTTATCAACATCATATTAGTGAGTAAATTATAAATACGAAAGTACGTTTATGATTATTAGCTTTTACCCAACTGAATTTATTTTTGGCAAAATATATATTTGGCGTGATAGTATGTATTATTAAGTACTATTCCGTACCAGTGAAGGTATAAATTAAAATAGCTTTAACAGACAATATACTATCACTGTCCAGGCCACCCCAAGGTCCTCGCGTTCGTCTCGCACGGCGGGATGCTGAGCTTGTCGGAGAGCGCGCACTGCGGCAAGCCGATCTTGACCGTGCCCTTCTTCGGAGACCAGTTCGCCAACGCTGCTTCAGCGAGGGCCTCCGGTATAGGCCGGGTCCTGTACTTCCAGGACATCACGGCTCAAACTCTGTCTGATGCTATTAAGGAGCTGACGTCGCAAGAGTGAGTTTCATATCTTATAAGTTGGGCGTTCATTAGTTTCGTGAATAAACTTCTTACATAATTTATGGACGCTCCCTTCTGTTGTAATCTACAAAATCATTTACATATTTTTGGGTGACATTGCCCTCCTAATTGTCTATTATCCTATTGTCTATTAGTCATGTTATTACGTTCTGGTTAGGGCTGTTAGTAGGGTAATGGTAATGTATCGTATAAGATTTAAATGTCGATCCTTTATTATTGTTTAAAGACTCGCTCTGTAAAAAATGTAGGTAGGAGATAAAATCTTCATTATAAGCTAGTTTAAGGGTACAGTTGTGGGTATAGTTGCATAAGCACAATCAGAGATTTGTCCGTCTCGACAGATGGACTAATCTTTGATTGTCCATAAGGTGTGCGTGCATACCAGTTTTTATTCGACGGTAAAAACTGGTCTGCCTAAAATAGGAGTGTTAGTATGTATTGAAGTTATTATTTGATTATCAACAGGCGAGAAGATACATAACCTGAGACTTGTAACAAATTATGCGAGTTAAACATATCCTCTGTTGACTAGTTGATTGACAACATTTTATTGTTGTCAAAAGCATTTACGAAGTTTTCACTGCCGAGCGACGTTATGTTAACATTGTTCAATAATCAAAAAAAGGAAGAAAAAACTGCCTCCTAAAAAAAATGTATGGATCGGAATAGTACTGTATGTTGTTATTTTTTTAAGAATAATTGTAATTAATGGTACCTACATACATAATTGTAAGAATTCAAATATCTCGTGGCTAAATAAGTCTGATGTGACTTACAAAGGTCAGATGAAAAATTTTGAAAAAGTAGTGACATGTGGCTTGCCATTACTTATTCGTCTTTTACGACAAGAATTAAAGTTGGCACATTATTTCCGAGTCCCAAACCAACATGAGACAATGGGCTGGGTTAGATGGAAAATTGTAAAAAAGTAGTGACAAATGGCTAGCTCGTCGCCAACACAATCACATACTAAAAACCACATACAAATACCATAAGTCGCCTTTTACGACATGCTAGACAAGTAACACAGGTGGCACATTCTTTTTAAGTCCCAGACCAACATGGGACAAAATAATCGATTAAGTACAATGGTTTTTATATAGTCTGATATTTATTGATTTTTTATTTATATTGTTAAAGCACTCGCGTGAGGACAACGAGGTAACACAAAATGGTTGCAACATCGAGAGTTTTTAGAGAGGCAATAAAAAATTTGAATTTACATATCTACTGATTCCTTAAATTAAACTATTTGACTCGTACACGTGTTTCGGTTTTAGTATACTTATATACTAAAATTTACCTTGTATACCAGACAACGCACACGCATATTTAGATACCTACGTTTAAAATCATCAGTGCCTTAAGTAGGTACGAATCGTACCTTCCATCCTTGCATTGTAAGGGTACTCTAGGGTATGATTTCTGTATATTCAACACAAAGTTCTGAGCTCATTTTCCACAAATGGCATTTTAAATTATGATCACTTGATTTCTAAGGGTGCGGAATATCCGTGTATTTTGCGAAATGTCAGCATACATGTGTATGGGTGTCAAGTTCACGGCTTTTGTTTTCGTAGCCAGTGCCTGACCACAAAACCAAGCTGCCCACTAAATTTTTTTTTTAAATTTACCATTTACAGAATGCAGCAGTCTGCACAAAGGGTCTCCAAACTGTGGCACGATCGCCCGGTCCCGGTGTTGGACAGCGCCGTCTACTGGACGGAGTACGTAGCCCGCCACCACGCGGCGCCACCGTCGCTACCATCTGCGCACAACTCGTGGTTCGAGAATATGCTACTAGATGTCTACACTGTACTCTTCGCCATAATACTACTACTTTACTGGATCGGTTATCTTATTTATAAGTTGATTCGACTTATTATAAAGATTATTTGCGGGAAGTTGTGCAAACAGAAAGTCAAAAAGCAATAATCTTAAAGAAAATAGTGCAAAAGTAGTGCGTAATGTAGTATTATTTACTATGGATACCTTTACGGCAGTAGGTATATTTTTATACCAATGACTTAAAATGTGTAGTGTAATCACGGACTATGAAAAAAAAGAGTATAATAGTGTATCTGTCTGTTTGTTGAGTATGGTACCTTGTCTATTATGATGGATGAATGAATAAAAAACGAATTTTTATTTTTAATTTTTAAATTTAAGTTGCGTTTCATTTTATGATTTTTGAAATTCTACTGAAATGAATTTGTTTATTAAAATCTTTAATCAATTGACGCGTTTTCTATCACCCTTTAAAACATATACTTCAATATGTTTTGTATAAAAATAGTAAATCTGAATTTTTTTAGTTAAATTATTGGTTAAGTAAACACTACACTAATAATTTAACTACAGTGTACACCATGGCTACAGAAGAGATATGCAAACCAGAAGCTTCAGGAGGTCACACAAAATCAAGTTAATAGAAAGACCGTTTAGTGAGATACAAAACACTTATTAATAAATGTTATGTTTGTTGAGCCGTGGTAGCTCAATAGTAAGGACACGTGCCTTTTAACCGAGGGGTGCGGGTTCAAACCCGGGCACTTACCTCGGGATTTTTTAAATCTATGTTAGTATTTATACCAACCACTCTCTATGGATGGACAATAATTCAAAATTTGTCTGGTTCCCCTATCTAAGGGTTACGAAGTTCAGATCGGCAGTCTCTTCAATGACCAGATTCGCTAAACCCTGGTCTAAGCGGACCCCGACTAAGCACGGGACATAACGCTAGGAAGAGCTTGCATGTTTGTATTAGGAGGTTACTGCTTTTTCAACTCTGCCTACGTCTTTTGAGAATGTGAGCATGACGCTATTACCCTAAACGTTCTTATATAAGATTGTAGTGATTAAGATGAGTCACATCGGGTTGATTGTTGACATAAATAGGCACTCCTAACACTAGTGGCTGACTTAAAAAACGAGGTCGCAAATGAAATCAGGGCAAATTCCCCCCAATTGAGTAGCCGGAGGGGGCTCTAACTGTTTCGATGCAACTGGATATCGTTCTAACCTTAACCCATATCGACGGTTAGCAGTAAAGTGAAATCCCACGCGTTCACCAGGGAGGGAGTTAGAATAAGGATGGAAATAGGAATGGAGAAGTAGGTGAGCTTGTTGTTGTTACTTGGCCGTAAAAAACATGTTAGGTTGGCAACAACATAAATGAGAGAAACTTTACGTTTAGCTTCTTCTGTTGCCAGAACTGCAGTAAAAATGTAAATATCACACTCATAACATCACGCCCATAATCCCCGAAGGGGAAGGCAGAGTCAAAGAGGCAGCAGGCCCCTTTAAACAGATCCAGCCAGAAACAAAACTGGGCTGGGTTAGATGGAAAATTGTGAAAAAATGGTGACAAGTGGCTAGCCTGTCGCCCACATAATCACATACCCAAAACCCGATACACCATTAGTCGCCTTTTACGACATGCTAGGCAAGAAACACAGTTGGCACATTCTTTTTAAGTCCCAGACCAACATGGGACAAAAATATCATATACATAATAAACATTACATTACTTAAATACGTTGTCATCATTCGACTTGGACTCCGGCAGGAACCGAAAATGCAATAACATCTTAGAAGGCGCCGCGCTGGCTATTTAATCAAAATGAGAAGGTACAATTAATTAAATAAGATTTAATTATTTGATTGATATCCTCAATTCTTTGGATTATCTTTTATATTTTTATCAATTCCTACAATATAGCAAGTATAAGGTTTGTATTTTATAAATACAATGTATCTGAGAAACTTGCGTATCTCTCGTAAATCCGTCCCTGTGCGCGCATGGGTGCGTGTGCGCAGCGCGCGTGGCGGCGCATGTGACGGACAGGACGAGTAATTGGCGACCCTGGTCGGGAGTGCTCCGGACACTACTAGACCCTTTATGTTAACACTCCATTTGCAAGATTTATTATAGAGATTATTTTGTTACATATCTTTAACGGCGATACAGTGGCTCAGACTTCGTGTCGAATGCAAGGGGCGTGAGTTCAATACCGGGGCATAAAATTGGGTGTTTGTGGTACCTGGTATAATGCAGTCTACAAAATGGTGGGGGCAGATGTTTTCTGAACTGATAAGCATGCATGAATAATTAAAAAGTGCCAATGTGTCCAGGATCGTTAAAAATAGAAGGAACTGAACCCCACAACACACAGCATTAATAAAGTTTTTTTATAAATATGTTTAAAAGCTTGCCATAAACATATAGGTACCTACTAAAACAATGGGAACATAGTAAGGAAAAATATTTTTTTCCAAACATCCAAACACAACATTACGCCCATAAACCCAAAAGGGGTAGGCGGAGTCAAAGGGGCAGCAGGCCCCTTTAACCACATTCAGCCGAAAACAACACTGGGCTGGGTTAGATGGAAAATTGTGAAAAAGTACTGATAAGTGGCTAGCTCGTCGCCTACACAATCACATACCCAAAACCCCATATACCATTAGTCGCCTTTTACGACATGCTAGGCAAGAAACACAGTTGGCACATTCTTCTTAAGTGCCCGACCAACATGGGCTACTTATTTTTTATTTATTTTTTATCGTTATATAAATAAGCAAAGTATTTTAAGTATTCACAGTCATCTGGAATTAAGAACTTTTGTCTATAAGAAGCAGAACCTACCGACTCTCCAATATCTGGCAAAGTAAATATTAAAGATGGTTTATTGTAAACCTCATACTCATGTATTAATGCTTAAGTGGCTATGATAATATACATGCAGATAGTATTTACAATAACACGACTTGTTTATATACAGACGACCATTAGCCTAAATATCCAATCACATTAACCAAGACCAATGTCTTTGTTAAGATTTTCAGTGTATTACGTAATTTAAATGTACATAATGTGAATACCTAATTAATGAACATTGTCTGGAAACATTAAATATTAGCCTCAATGCCTCTGCCATACTCGTCACATACTATGTTTAGTTAATCATGTTGTAAACTGTGCAGTTGAATTACCATTTAACTACAAGTTAAAGTAATTACTCTTCTGAATGGTAATGATATTGCCCTTAAGCATTAAGCCCACTTAAACCTTTTTTATGTATGCAATTAAATGTAAATAAGCAAATTATATGTATTATATAATAAACCACCTTGTTTACACTTAGTGGCAATAAAACATTTGAATTTGAATTTAATTAGAATTTAAACGGTTCTACATATAAAATTCAGAATGTCGCATTTGTATTCTTTTGATTCTCTTAAAGTATATTATGTTTATCTTTTAAACGCATTTGTTCTGATTGAATAATTAAGCGATATTTAAGACTGTTGACAAACTGGGCCCTGTTTAGAATTTAAAACACTTGTTTCTGTTCTGTACGGAGTAGAATAAGACACCAATTACGCTCTTTGAGTCACCATTACCACTGGCCAACTCAATGGTAAAAATTACATGCGAAATCTCGTGTAAAGTCAAATTCGATTAAGCGAGGTATTCTAATTGGCTCTTTCTAAGTACAAGTGACTCAACCCTACCCTTTAAATTTTAAGTAGATATGTTCCTTCTTATCTTGTGGTCATTTGCCACTAAAGCTGCAACCACTTAGAGCCTCCCTTCACGGCTTAAACGTGGTTAATTCACGGATTGCAGTCATGCACAAACAGTAACCGCTTAAAGTGCAAGTGCCCTTCGGGGCGCGCATAAATCAGTGATATTGTCTTCCCTCTTTCCATTGTATACTCATCTTGGTCTTGATCGCTTAAGAGTATCTTGATTTTGCTAACTAAGTTAAGCCACTCCGCCATTAAGTCTCGACTCCTCATCGACCATCACCACCCGTAAGGTCAAGGGAGGTTAATTATATTTTTATTTCATTGCCGATTTCTGATAAAGTATTTATGATGTTGCGCAGCATGATGAAATGTACGGCAAACATTGTTGTTGTCAGTTTTCCTTACTGATAATATTTGCACCAAGGATACATCGTTCCTGGAGCTAATGAGATGACGTCTGGAGTGAGTCAGTCTGTTTGTGGAGCGTACTTATCGGCGACCTCCACCCCTCGCCCGGCATTGAGACGTATTAACAGCATCGGTCAAGTGCGAGTCGCAAGCCCAGGACACGGGATCCAGGAATATTGGGCAATTTAATAGAATCAAATATAATCCTATCTCATTGAAGGATACGTTTATGATAAAATAAATATAAGATGAATTTGATTTAATTTCAAATTAGGTAACATTTTGTAGTTAACATTAAATTTGATATTGCGATGAGGGCAGAACAAGAATGTTCATGCGTGCATTGCGTATGAATTTGTTGGTGATTTAAAGGTAGTAAGTAGGTAGACTCAGAGCGTGTGCGTCTGTTTATAAAGTCAGAAAGATCATAAAATACCCGTAAAGTTTACTAGGTGCTTGCCAATGCAGCAGAAGGAAAAACATCAATCTATTAATCGCAGCGTTTTTACGGGAGGGATCCCTAACAATTGGTCGTATGGCCTCAGGCCCGCAGATTAGGATTGATTTCGGCGCACAACAGATCTAAGGCCGAATCGCGAGAAATGACTGACAGGAAGATTTGTTTGGCAATGAATTACCGAGCCCCGACGTGTCGCGCCGGGAACACTTCCTTGATCCTTCTGGAAAGGGAATGGTGATCGCGGGAAATGTCACAATATGTAAAAGATAAATGTATTATTACATCACGAATTTTATAATTTTACTTTGGACTTTCAGTATTGACGGTCTAGTGAAATTTGGTTAATTATAAACCATTGTTAAAGTTAACGCTTCGTATACCTAAGTTAAGACTTTGATGTTTATCAAAATGGCAATCCAATTGTAGGAACTGTCCTCACCTGAAACACAAAACACAAAGCAAACAAATTGAGTATTCAGTACTTACCTAGTTTAATTTATTAAAATAATTAATATACCAAATAACAGGGTAGGTGACCAAAAAATATTTCTTATACATAACAGAAATTAAATGAAAAGGTAAAGGACTATTCTTGTCTTATGATGTAGCTGACAAACTAGCAAATAGATTACCTATTAAAATACTAGAATCTCTCTTTTTCTCAGACATCCCCTAAAAGTCTTAATATAGAGAAAACAGTAGTAGTTGGAGACATTATCTGGCAAAAGGGCGATGACAATTCGAAGACTTTAAGGTTACCTTCAGCTTATCTTAACTCATGATAACAAAATTAATGGTTTCTTTAATCCTTAGTGAATTTAATTATCTAGAGCAACTCTTTTGACTTAGATACGTTCCCAACGATTACCGTTCAATTTTAAGTAACTTAGATGATTGAAAATGATTGAATACATTTTGTTCTATTATACGGACAATTGAAGAATCCATTATGGGTGATTGATCTGTGTGACATTATGATGACAAGGTGCCTCGAACTGGTCACAAGTGGTGTGAGGCAGGTTTACATAATGCAGGATTGTAGGAGATTCCCGTTGTATCACATGATATATGTGGTCAAACGTATAGAATGCTTTGCTTTACTATACAATTTATTATTATTAAAATATAGACTAATAGTTCAGTTTTTATCTGGTTCAAAGCGTTCAAAGAGTGGTACAAATAAGAAGTATTAAAAATCATTTTTTTTTTCGGTTTTTAGCCATCTGTTTATTTATCGTGCTAATTTCTTAAACATTTATTTATGTCTTGTGCATTAGAGGCTGCAAGATTTAAGAAAGGCGAAAGTGTTTAACGAACAGTGTATGGTGTGATAATAAAATAACAACCGGTGCGCGCCGCCGCGGCCCGTACGCATCAACACTGACCTCGCACAAGTTCATTGTCAGCGCGCAGACGCTTCCTTGCGCTTGCGCATCCTACTGTGACGAGTTATCGTTATCAATTGCGGTTATAAATAGATTCGCTTGGTCAAATTAAAGCTACTTATATTTTTCTTTGGCATAAATGACACCTTTGTTATTTGAAAGTGCAGAGGAATCTATTAATTAGATTCTGGTTTACATACCACTACGCCAGAATCTCTGAGAGTAGGCAGAGTTATAGAAGCAGTAAGCTCACTTACCTTTTTTTAATAAAACTGGATTGGTTTAGGTAAAATAATATAAAAGTAGTGACAAGCGGCTAGCTCCTAGCTTACACAGTCATAAATGCAATACATCATTCGTAGTCTTTTAGGACATGCTATGGCTAGCATATCGTAAAAGGAACATCATAGGAACACAGTAGGTACTTTCGTTTTAACTCTCAGACTAATATGGGATTGCACTGAACTTGGAATTTTTCGGTTTGATTGAATTTGTTAGTAAGTACTTAATTAAATGCGTAAGAAAGTTCTTCATATAACTTAGGCGCGTTACAAGACATGATAAATCCGAAGTGAGTGGGTGCCTGCGGTAAGTACATTTATTATCCACGAGCTAATATAATACCTATCAAAGAATCTCATCTATCACTCCCGGACATCGATGTTGTATTTATTATACGACAAAGCCGATAGGAGATGGAAAAACTTTTATATATAACTTTGACGATTGGGTTCAAATTGGTTGCTTCATTGTAGCTTTGTGATCTTAGACGGTTTTCCAAATACATATTACCGGATCGAATCCACAAGTAGCTCCTAAACAAAATTGGATACATACTTAGTTCTTGTGAAAATGCTAATGTAGTGATGTTCTACACTCTGGTGTCTTGGGCGAAATGTTTTATATCGAACTCTTTTATAGATGTCCTTTATCTTATATATAAAAATAAATTGCTTTTCGTTAGCCTCGCTAAAACTATAGAATGGCTGGATCGATTTGGCTGATTTTGGTTTTTGGTAAGCTTCTAGGAAAGGTTTGTACGGTAAGAAATATGGAAACATTGCGAGGAAAATAATAAAAGAAAATCCGAGAACGGGGCGGTACGAAGTGCGCCGGGATAGCTAGTTAATTATAAAAATAAGGTTTAAATTTAGATTGCAAATGACACCGAACATATGGTTTTACGCATTGTGGCATTCAAGCGCTCCAGTTAGTGACAATAAAAAATTTAATTAAAGAGTACAAACCATTTGTGACATGAATTATAGTTTTTGGAGTTGCAGTTCAAGGTAAATACTCAAGTAGGAGATTCACTAGAGGGACCCTGGGAGGCACTATAGGAAGGGAGAAAAACAACAATTACCCGGTGTGGGAGTTATGAAGTGGCTCAGCTATATTGAACGCGCGTTGATAGCGCGGCTACTTAAATGGCCACTAAATGTAGGGTTCTCACTGCACATCGGTTAGAAATGTTTACCCGGCTGCAGGTAAGCTGAAAATAAGGGTTATGTGTTTAATTTCTTTATTTACTGTTGATATACATTTGATATTTTTGATCATAATGTAATGTTGAAGATAATGGCAGGAGCTGGATAAGAGTAGCCGAAAATAGATCAGAGTGGCGAACATTTGGAGAGGCCTATGTCCAGCAGTAGACTGCAACAGGCTGATGATGATGATGATGATGATGATGATGAAGATAATGTAAGATCAGAGAATACGACTACGACCCGCGACCGCGACTGTCACATACAGTATTCTGTAATGCTATATTGTGTATTATCTTTGATTTTACACACAATATAGGTAAATATATTGGTCGTCGGACAAAAATTTTTCTCGTTGTGTAAATCCTATCTAAGTAATTTTTAATGTCCTCCTAACCCATCTTAAAGAGGATTAGCCATTTGCGCAGGAGATATTTTAGTGCACAAGTGTGTGCGCAAACACACTAAATATTACAAATGTGAATGCGAGTTTGTTTGTCTGTTACTTTTACAGGTCTAAACGATTTACTCCATTATTATAAAAAAAAATTGCGATAGGAAAAAGTAAGAGTTAAATAATTATAGAAAAGTACCTACATCTGGTTTGCTAATAAGTATCTACGTATGGTATTTCATAGACACGTTTTGGTTTTACTACATACCTATTCGTTACGTAAATTCTATTTTGCGATTAGTTTGTTTCTTCTCTAATAATAAGAGCAGCCCTGAGAGGTCTTGGGCAGGCATTATGACGTCATAACCGTAATGCACTCGTACCTGCCCGATGGAAAGATAAGTTCCTTTTAGCTTCATGGCGGCGTCGTACAATAGTAACCCGGCTAGTCATTTTAATGTGCGTCATATAAAAAGGCCGTGATGACCTACTCGGTACGCATCTCGTCTTCAATCTGGACTGCAGTAGCTAAGATTAATGTCTAGTGATTGCATAATATAAATACATATCATCATGCCCGTAAATATCGAATGGTTAGGCAGAGTCAAAGGGGTAGTAACCCCCTTGACCATTTTCAATCAAAAAATAAAACTTGGCTGGGTATGATGGTAAACTGTGGAAAAGTAATGACAAGTGGCTTGCACGTTGCCTACACAATCACACACCCAAAACCCGATATACCATTAGTCACCATTTACCAAATGCTAGGCAAAAAAGAACAGGTGGCACATTTATTTTTTAGTCTCATACCAACATGGGACACATAATAAAGCCTCCCCCTAATAAGACTAAAATAATGTGGCCTACGCATAGCCTTAGGTAAATAATCGACGGTAAACAAACCTGGCTGATATTGTGGGATTCTCTACACATGACAGCCATTTTTTAATAGAGCGTCCACACATGCCCACACATGGCTTGCGGCTTCGACACGGAAAATATTTTGTATTTAATACAACATAATTTTGTACTTTATCAAATAGCGTAAAGCTCACAATATCTACAATCCATAAAGAAAAACTTGTAAAAAAAACACACTTGTTCGAATTATGAACATTGAAATTTTATCGAGCGAAACCTTTCACGGAGGCAACAATACTTCGCCTTTGTACAGTCGGCAATTAGAATTTTTCGTTCCGTAGTTATTTACTGCGCGGTACACATCGCGCGAGTTCCCTTCGAAGTTTGGTGCTTCTAGATAATTGAATTCCCCCGTTACTATTGTGATGCAAATTCGGGCCGGCAATAATGCGTCGTGTCGTCCTACTACTGCTTACTCGCATTGTACCATTTTTACAGCCTAAACGCAGACATGTTGGTAATTTTCACGAGTTTCGAATATATTTGGGAAACGAAACACCTTCTGTTAATGTAGAACTAGGGAAATTCTTCAGCAGCGATGACAAAGAACACCATGAAGTAGATTGAATTGTGATTGTGATTGTCGACATTGTGAGCTTTACGTTATTTGATAATTGTACTTTTTAGTAAATAAAGTGTATTTTTATTCTTAATTATATACCATCATGCTCGCAATCTCCGAAAGTATAGGCAGAGGCAAAGGAGTAGCAGGTTCCTATAACTACATACTTATTATAAACTTTTTTTGCATAGCTAGCTAGCCTGCTAGAAAATTGTGAAAAATACAGCATTAGTCGCCTTTCAGGACATGCTAGGCCAGGAATACCATTGTCATATTCATTAGGTTCCAGACCAATTATTATTATTCCTTAATTAATCATGATAAAATTACTTAAAATTATGATTAAATTAGAAATAATGCTTAAACATTATATATGAAGCCTTTAAGACACGGCATAGATTGATAGTCATATACGTCATCATCACATCTGAAGCAATCAGGACTCCCAACGGCGAGGAAGTAGCTTAAAAGCCTCGAGAAGTGGAAGCTTTCTCTCAAAGTTCAAGATGTATGACGACATAACTCCTAGTTAGGTATGTTATCTTTAAGTTACATATGATGTGCTTGCCCGGATCGCTTTACGGGCGCCCTTTTTATTGCCATATATAGGCCTCAAGTACCTCGATAATATTGTCAGCTCCATATCGAAGGGCTCAATCTAAATATACAATATCAGTATATTGTATCTACCATGTTTTATAGTTCATGGATGGATTGATATAATACTTTGATTTATTTATCAGGTATATAGAAAAATGTCCGATAATGGAAATAATTAACATATGCATTATTTTCACAAAAATCCATTATCTATCATCTCACTACCTGTTATATTTAATCTCAATTAGTGTCCCTGTATATAGAGGATATTTATACGTGCAAACTGTCATCACATAAATAAATGTATTATTAATCTTTGTTGGCTACTGAATATTTCCAATAACATAACTTGGTTCTGAGAAAATATGTTTTTTCCTAGATGAGACCCTGACCGTAATCTGTCACTTATTGCGAAGCGTATGACAAATAGTTAATTAGTTTACGCAAACACAAACTACTTCACAAACTGTTTTATATATTGGACTTTTGTAGTTGTGATAACATCCAACAATTCATCAAGAGTAGGTGTAGGCAGTTTTTAACATTGTTATGATTTATTTGTTTACATTTGTTTAATACATTTGTTTAATTTTCGGGCATATGGAATAAAACCTACTAAAAATGTTTCGCTTTACACAACAGAATTATACTAAAGGTGTTTATTTAAGTTTTTTTCGGAACCTAATCCCAAAACGAAATCTTTTAAATTCATCTTGGTTACAAATGGCAATACATTATGGTTGTATTGATTTAGTATCTGCTTATAGTGCATGCATAAATAACATACTTATATTTATATGTAGGTACATAGCTTAATCTCCACCTGTCCTAATCTCATATTGTGTACCGCCCGTCCAAAGTAAACACGTATGTAGAAATTAACTGGAAATAATGAATAGCAAATAACGCGGAGTGATCTGCAAACATTAATCTGCCGGCATCACGTTGACTCGAGTAATTCGCATTATGCGGTTTGGTTACCGCCTGTACTTACGTGAGCGGGACCTGATTAACAAGATCGGTTAAGGGTTGTTGACGTGATGCGTGATGGAGGAGAACGCCTATAGGCGTTAAGTCACGAATGTTAACATTGTGCTATACTCGTCGGCGATATGTAAGGCTAATCGGTGTCCACGTTTTTAACCGACTTCAAAAAAAGAGGTTCTCAATTCGTCTGTTTTTGCTTAATGTATGTCACTCCATATCTCTGAGAATTGTCAACCGATGTTCAAAATTCTTTTTTATGTATTTATAAATAGGGTATGTCTCTCCTCGACTTTCATCGCCGTTACACGCTAAGTAAAGACTTTTGGCGTCAAGCGATAACTATCAACGTGACACCTATCTTTGTCTTCTTCGTGTTTAAAGCTTCTTTAATCCCTCTGCAGGATATATGCCTCCTTCGTCTGGTGCATGTCAAAGAATATTAACAAAAAATAAAAGTAATGCTTTCTACAGTGTCAATATTTAATGCAAAAACAATGTTTTAGTTTATTTACTGGTAATAGCTAATGGTAATCATGTATTTTCTCTATTTATTAATTAATACATAGCATAAGGTGTGTATTAATAGCTGTAAGGGCAATAAACACATAATTGTACAGTTTATACGTTAATTTGTTGTTACACCTGTGAAACAAAGTACAAAAAGAATCGATCTTAAATGCGCAGTAGGGTAGTTCCTTCTACTTATTCATACATGCGCAAGATACGTCTATTAATTACATTTGTCCGCATTGAATGCAAGATCTCCAAAGCAGGTAGTAATGTAAATCAAAGTATTAAATGCTTATAACGTTGTATTCCTTATGGCGTATCTTTGTCATTCGCCTTTAATAATGTTAGCCATAGACTCGTACTTTATCAAGAATATTTACATGAAACAAAGATAGAGCATATTAATGTATCTTGTTTGCATGTCATTCAATATTTTTATCATCAGATTACGTGTAACGCTCGTTGTATTATGAATTTTAATACTGCTGCCTTGGAACAAAGGTACCTTTGTATTTGACAATTTGGCAATTGTTTAAATGGGATATTTAACTTTGTCAAACAAGTTGATGTGAGAAAAGTTTCCGGGGAAGATCAAAGAATTTCATGTTGTGCCGAGTTGCGCTCTTTAAATATGGAATTTTAGGGAAAGAAAAGCATTTAAATTAATTTGTTTTCAAATTAGGTGAAAATTTATTATACTTATATGATTTCTTAAACTCGATAATCAATACGTGTAAGTATAATAATTTGTCAAAACGTGCAAGAATTTTAAGTAAGATTTTCCGAATTAAATATGCAGATTAACTTATTTGAAACTATTATTTATTAATACTACCTATCTAACTTTAAAAAATAAGCGTCTATGGGACGAGTATCAAACATCAATACATGAAGTTGACAATCATATTACGTTACTAGCTGTGCCAGCGGTGTCACCCGCGTTTATGGTTAATATTATAAAGACTATTTCCGTCATACTTGATTTCTATGTAACTTTAACCATTAAGGCTGCACACGCGACGGAAGCTTAAAAAATGTAGTAACTTCTACCGTTTTCCCAACATTTCCCTTCACTACTCTGCTCCTATTGATTGTAGCGTGATGAAAAGTATACTATAACCTGCCCAGGAGTATGAAGAATAACTGTACCAAGTTTCATTAAAATCTGTCGAGTAGTTTTTGTTTCTATAAGGAACATACAGACATACAGACAGACAGACAGACAAAAATTTTACTGATTGCATTTTTGGCATCAGTATCGATCACTAATCACCCCCTGATAGTTATTTTGAAAATATATTTCATGTACAGAATTGACCTCTCTACAGATTTATTATAAGTATAGATTATTACAAAATTAATATGCACTTTCATCAAGATCTAAGTGTATACTAAGCTTAGCACGCAATAGCCTATTTAAAAGGCTATTTATTAAACAGCTTACATTTAACTACTTTTTGTTGTACCTATTCTGCATTAAATTTACTTTTCCACGTTCCTTACTAATAAGTCAGCCAATACGACTGAAAAGCTGCAACGTTTTTCTTCCTCGCAGACAGAAAAGATTTGTGATCCCGAATCCAGCTCGGTTTGTTACTGAGCAATATCTATTTGTCTCTGTAGTTAGGAGGAACAGAGCGGCATATCTGAGAGGGCGCACGCGTGTGCAGAAGCCGCGCTGCATACGAAACTTGGAGTTACTGAACTCGGTTGAGCTGACGGGGCTATCATTTGAAGTCTAGAAAGGAAATAGGATCAATCCGCCCTGACACTGATAATATGTAGCGTAACGTAGCTACGTTGCTTAGGGTCGTGGGGTAGATAAAAATGGGTATACCTATCGTAGGTAGATTTCACCATCTTAACATGGAAATGCTTAGTATAACTAATAAATAAATAATAAATTTTCCAGACTGACACACCAATTCCGTAGTCCCAAACTAAGCATATAACCTTGTGCTATGGATACTACGTGAACGGATAGACATACTTAAATACGTTTTTATAAACATCTATGACTCGAGTTCAAATATCCATGTTCATCACACGAAATATTTGCCCCTAGCGGGATTCGAACACGCGACCCCTAGTTTCGTGGCCAGGGTCCCTGATCACTCAACAAGATGCAAGATGAGAGGTAACGAAGTTAGTGTCCAAAGGTCCCCTTAAACTTGAAAGCTTAGTGCACGGCACCGCTTAGCTTTTTAATAACAACGCCTGATTGATACATTCACTATTTAGAGTATGTTTTAAAATTAGTATATGTTAAAACAACATTAAGGGACGAAACTGCTTTGTTTAAATGATGGATAGGTATTAGTATCCTCCTTACAGAAGAAAACTTTATTTGTGTTAACGTAGATACTACATAATCTACATATTTCTTTACTCGGAGGAAAATCCACATGGATAATACTCCGTGCAGTTATGGTATGGTTATGCCGGATTTCTAACGGCTAATATTCCCAGGGTATTTCGCTATTGTCCGCTGAATAGGTGATAGGTGTATAACTTGGGATAAGTTCCAAGTTAGTGTCTGTTGTTTTCATATTTGTCGCACTCGAACTCGCTAGACGATATTATGGGTTAAGTACTTCTACGCTGTGAGAATCTAGGTACATTACATTATAGCGGTGATTACTATGATTTCTCTTGTATAATTGTTATCTTAAAATAAATGTTATGTAGGGAGTGCGAACATATTTTTAAAATAGCCTATTAATTTAGCTTGTTGCATATGATTAAATAACCAATAATTATTTTAAAAAGCGTAGTAATTGACGGTTATTAGCGTAAAACTGTCCATGTAGTATTACATCATACAGAAATAAAATTTGGAACCTTTTTAAAGAGGATTTTACGCTTGCCTTTTAATTTGAATTGATTTGAATCTAGCTCGTTCATTTCAGTGACCTGTAATTTATTGAACGTGGTAAATTGCCGCAAAGGCTTCAATAGCAGTTAATGGCACGAATGCCACTTGTCTTTAAAATTGTTTTTCTTTGTATACACACGACACATTAAGAGGCAAATTGCTTAAATTATTTAAAGAGACTACCTTTAACAGCTTTTTTATTTGCTCATTATACTTCACCCACCTTTATATGAACATGCTGTGATATTGGTTGAGCATTTATATCAATAAACCGACTATTGTTCACATAACTTTATATTCTATTTCTAACAGGATAAAGATCACATTCATTGTTCCATAGAACAAGTCTTAACCAAGCAAGCTGTCCTATACAAACACACCAGCGCCCCCTTGGGCGTTGTTTTCAAAGCACAGGACATAAAGAGTCCTTCCTGAAGACAAAATAGTGACTGTTCAAATCATGTTTTACGGCAAAGTGAATGTTTTACGGAAAAGAAGGTTTGAGCAAGAGAATTACTAAATAAAGTGTGCGTACAGTATGCAGTAACGAAGAGTGTTGCGAGTGTGGAACTTCTTACACGTAACCAAGTAACTTGGGTTTTTTTCAAGTGTCAGGCATCTGATATTTATGCTTTGAACATGTTATCTAACTTTGATATTCCGAAACGGCTGAACCGATTTTGATAAAATTTTTTGTTCTTATTGGGTAGGTCTGAGAATCGGCCAACATCTATTATTCATACCCCTAAGTGATAAGGGTGGTCCGCGCTAAAGCTCTAACTTGTGAACGGCATTACCGATTTCGCCAATTCTTTTTTAGTTGTGTTTGTTATTGTCAAGTGAAGGTTCTTATGAAAGAAAAAAATAAAAAAGGTGAGCGGTAAATTAAAAAGAAATCTGAGAACAGGGCGTAAGGCGTTACGAAGTGCGCCGAGTCAGCTAGTAGTATCTATCTATAACTTATCTCAATCTAAATATTATGAAAGTTTTCTGACTATTTAATTTCAACTTATAGTTTGAAAATTGTTTCTTGGCAACTTATTTCCTTTACCCTGACTAGATACTATTTAACGGGCGTGTCAGTTCACCAGGCGAGATGAAATGTTAAGTGCAAACAGGCTCGAATCACAGCTGCCGAAGCTAGCGCCGTTCGGGCACGTGACGTGACCATGGTTTACTGACAAAACGGGACGAGTTCTGAATCTGCAAATCATGTCTATAGACAATGGCGTTACTAGGTATAGGGTGGCAGGACTGGCAATATGCCAAGTGCCGCTTACAGGGGGGGCTCAGTAGCCCGTGAGAACGGGTATCCCTCTAGTATTAAAAACGAAAACTGTCATTCAGTGATGAAATGGCAATGGCCTCAAACGGTCATGCCAATGTCAACGAAACATAATTTTCTGTTTCGTCATCAAGTTGCATGTTGGTTTGGGACTTAAGAAGAATATACCAATGATGTTCTTTGCCTGATATCATTCATGTTGGTTAAAATTAAGAATAATTTGACTTAAGAATAATGTTCTAACTGTGTTCCTTGCTGTGCATATCGTAAAAGGCTTCTAAAGATGTATTGAGTATTGGTTTGTGATTGTGTAGGCGGCGAGCTAGCCACACACATATCATGCGCCTAAACTGTTATCCGATTAAGATGAATGAAGTGTAAATCTATTTGATATTATGGTCCAGGTAACATAAGCAAAATTTAAAATCGGTATTCTAATAAAAGATGGGGTATGTTTTCGTAATCGTTTTATATCAAAAGAAGTGGCTAGACTGTCTAGCGGTATTAGATTAGATGCAAGGCTTTCTAAGAAAATACGCAGAAGATGCGATTTTTACTTTATTAGTTATCTACAGGTGTATAATATAGATGGACCCCATAGAGATGTACCCATTTATTTTGTAACACGGCTCGGTTGTAATGTTTTAAGCCCTGACGTAACGTTTGGTTAGCCCAGTGGGATACAGGCTGTTCACAAACAGAGTTTTGCAACATGGTCTTCGTCGGAGTGCTAATTAGCTCTTTGAGCTTGCTATTTCAAATGTAGGTAAGGAGCCCGCTACATTGATTGTAAATAACTATTACTCAAAATGGACATGGAAACAAAGTTGCGTCATATAATCAGAAGATTAATTTGTTTATACCCCGAGTTACTTCATAGCACGACACGACACTAAACTTTTAGTTGGTTAGTTAAACTAGATACAGCAGTTCAAAAAGCAAGTAATTAGTTCATGTGTATATTAGATTATGGTACTTCGCCCGGTTCTTAGTATCTACGAGTAAATGAGTTTTAAACTAAATCTCGTGAAGTTGAAGTAGCTTGCTAGTCACACCTCAGCAATTAAAACAGTTTATAGCCCATCATATAGCGAGCACAGCACACAGATCCAATTGAAATATGACAGAAATATCTCGGCGGTATAGAAACTATGATACGTGTTTGCACAAGATAAAGGGTTAAGTACTAATACCTCTCAAAATTTTACACTATAATGTTTATTAGAACTCTTTGTTAAATTAAACATAGTTCCGTTTAAGTCTCGTAATATTTTTACGTTGATATTATCAAATAAACCCGCCATAAAGAAAAGATCTCAAGACGTCTGTTTGAAGCTTATTTTTAAGGCTATTGTTCGCACTAAGAAGTTATGAAACACAATCCGCTTCTAGAGGCAGATTGAGACCATTTTATCTTAAATTTTTTTTAGGATCGGGATATCCGGTGTTGTAATTGAATTAAATTAGTTTTTATGACTGATGATTATGATTTCTATTGTGCTATTGATGTCACAATTGAAAAGTTTTAGTTCAGAGGACTGCCAATATCAAATATAGTCCTTATGGTATATAAATCACCACAAATGTGGCATGGTATATAAATCACCATAGACTATCATCATGGACTATCATGATTAAGTTGGTCTATAGAAATTCAAAGCCCAGGTAAAATTCCAAACATGGTTATGTTTTATTTCTGAGCCGATCATAGAAAACAGAATTAGTTACTACAGCCAGAGCTTAAGATGTTAATTAAGTATATTTCACGTGTCCAGACGATTATTAATCTCGCTGGAGCGAACTATCATTAGCTGAATCGTTTACAAAGCGCGGGTTGGAAGTGTCGTAGAGGATTGCATCACGCCGCGCAGGTGCTTTCAGGGTTTGCACTTGGTGCATTCAACTGTTTCTTCTTCCATTTAATATAATTATTGATTACGGTATATTTTTTATGGTCTAGAGTTATATGGGCTATAGGATAGCCTATAAACATACATATTGATCATCACGCCTGTAAACCCCGAAGGGGCAGGTAGGTATATATTATTCTATTTTTTTTGGTAGAAGAAACGAAAGTTGTGTGTCAGGATCGTAGCACAGTGAATAGTACGAGAACCGATTGTGCACTATATATAATCGTTGATATTATTTACGAATGAGTCAAAAAATTTAAACTACTTTATAAGGGAGATATTGCAATAGTGAAATGAAAAAGAATCATTAATTAAGTTGCTACTTAAACAAGCACTTCACACCCCTACGTGGGTTCCCGAGATCTATAGGTCTTGTGATTTAAACACTAACCTGTTTAAATCACAAGACCTATAGATCTCGGGTTACCAGCATCTGCGCAGGCCATTGTGTCTTCATAACGCGCACGTACATAGATAAATTCACCAGTTACGAACATTCGTTACCAAGTACAGAAAGGGGCGAGATACTATTGCGAAACTTATGTAGTAATAATGGAAATCTGAAATAAGTATATGTTGAAGGTGGAAGAGGAGTGGTAGCTTGGTAGGTAAAAATTCCGCCTAAGTGATACCAAGGTAAAATTTTAAAGTTCGAATCTATAACACAAGCCTCGACACAGAGCCGAGCGATAGGCGAGGAAATACGCATATTAATATATTGTATTGAGGGAAACGTAACATGGTACACTTATTGTATGTTGTGAAGACCAGTTAGTGAAGTTAAAGTGGGAAATTGTACATCTTGGACGAAAAACCGGACGAAGCCCTGGAATGTGAAAAAAGTTTACCTACTACATAAGTGCTATCTATAAAGACAAAGAATACTTTTTCATTGATAAATGGCCAGGAAGACATATGTCGCTTTTCCAAAAACTGGTATAGCAACTTACCTTTGCCGAATTTATGTAAGGTCGGTCAGTAGCCCGCGAGTAAATATTTATTATTATTCCATACAAAAGTTATTGTGCAGACTTGTAAAGTTTTTATGCAGGTAGCTTTTGGAGTGGCTATCAAAATAGTAGTCAACTCACCAAATATGGTTTTTACACTTTGTTTATAAACGGGCACTGAACTTCCGACGTATACCATGTGAATACAGTTACTACTTACTGTCTTTGCGGAGTAGGGCGGAGACTACGTTGAAGTGGCAAGCATTTTGACACATGCCCTTAAAGTACTAAGTGAAATTAGGTGAGTTTTTCAATTGTGAAAATATGTCTTATTTCAAAACATACAAATATATGGAGGTTTTTATAATTTCCAGATTTGATGTTATGAGATTTGGTTTTATTTCACGATAAAAGTTATTAGTAAGTATTTTTACTTAGAAATTAAACGTGACATTTGTGGATTTTTTTAAATTTTAATTAAGTACATCTTTTATATTTAGTTCAGGTTTTGTTTACATTTTATCAAAATCTGATTCTATAATCTGACATCAATTAATTTTATTTCGTGTTCGAATCCCCTGTCTTCTATTCCTTCTCACTTATTATTGGAATATTAAAGACTTACTTTAACCAGTTAAGTAAATAAGTAACAATAACATCCTTAATTGTGCATAGAGACAAATATCACGTGTCGTCAGTAGTTCTAACTTAAGGTCCTATAGTGAGGATATTAAATGTAATTTAATTTTGTCCACTACATGCCATTAATTTAAGGTTGTTTGCCAAATTCATCGCCTGATAACTAGAATTTGCTTTGATGTAGGCATTTGGATTAAAATCTGATCGACAGCCAAACTGGCAAAGGTTAGAATTGCTATTAAATAATGGTTGGTGGTCCAAAAATTAACGTTTCTTGTATCCATTAGGTTGGCCTGTTTTAGGTACACATATCATTTTAAGTGTATGTATAATTAAATTTGTTAAAATATTTGTAGTCCCAATAAAGGTATAAAATTAAGTTATTAATTATTTATTATCTACTTAAACATATTGCAAAAAAGTCAAGTATCCATACAAGTATCTATTAATAAACTTATCCCAACTGTCGGATTGAGTATGACCTCGTAAACGAGTAATAAGTATGATCTTACGTGATAAAAACACTTTTTTTTTATTAGGTAACTCTAAATGATTACAGAATTAACAATCTTTAGTCAAAACGGATGATTTTTTAGTTAGTGTCTACCTATAACGTCAAGCTGTAAGTCAATAGCGTAGATACGTATTAACCTTTATAGTTAACTTATAAAGTCCAAGTATAGTCACGTAATTGAGTTAAAAATAGATCAGTATTGGAGGTATTAATAATGATAACAGCAGGCCTCATGTGGTTGACTAATATGCGCCGTTCACCCAGCAGAGACGCGGCACGTGTCCACAGGAAATTGTGTCCTTTGTAACGGACTGAACGCCATATGTGCCCTAGAAAAGCCATGGGTCTGTCTTAAGCTGACCAAGGAGAATGCCTGCGAGATTAATAACTCAAGCAAAAGGATAGTTTAAATTTAAAGGATAAGATATAATCACATGTCCTGTTCGTTTGTATACATTTTTGCCACTACAACACGTTTCTCTCTAATTCCATCTATGTATGTAACTCATCGCCTTGTGCCGATACACTTTACTGCGCTGGATATGTCAACTGACTTCTTCGAAATGTGTTCGTCATAACGCGCTGCGCAGGACCCGGAGAGTCTAAAAAGTGTGGCACTTAGTACTAGTACCTCATGCCCCATTCGACGCATTCCTTTATTCTACTCAATGACGCGAATTTGAGTTCACATAAACAACAGGTGCAGGGCTGCGCCTGAGTTACTTCATTGAAGCAAAAATGTTTGCTGAGTCATTGAAGTTTAATTTACATGTTTATAGCTGATATTTTGATAATAGGTAAGTCCCTGGTTTTGTCTTCTATCAAAATAAGCATATTGTATAAAAGCTTGTTTTACTTTTAGTTATTAAACTTATACTTTTGATCATAAACCTATTTTTCTAACTGAAAAGTACTTCATAGTAAAATAAATCACAGCCATAACAAGTGAATATGTATGTGTGGGTATATTTATATTACCACCTTTGGCTGGAGCAGGGGCCCCCTACTCAAGGGCCCCGGGAGTCCCACACACCACCCTCCCCTTCCGGATAACAAAAAAAAAGTTGTGGCTGATTATATCAATATTGAAATTACAGTCCGGAGTCAGAAAGTTAGCGGTATAATCCCCGCACTATAATATCTCCTGCGCTGCGCAGATGGCTAATCCTCGTTGAGATTGGCCGCCATGACTGATATCGGTTAGGAGGATATTATTATATTATTTGTACAATTTATTACTAATTAATATTAACAGTAATAAATATTAATAGTTATTATTAATAACTTTACAATGATCTTGGTTCTAGCTAATAATGACACACACCCGACTGATTGCCGGACAATATTTTTCCTTTTAGGGTGTAATTTAATGGAATCACTTTTTTATAGATGAACTTAATGACGGCTAGTTTATGGAAAATAAGAAAACACACAGGTACGTACGTACCGTTTTATTTTCCCAGGGAAATATTGCGAGTATGTGTCTATTACCCCTAATTACCGTTGCAGAAAACTATAGGAGTTGTTTAATCGTCGGGTGTCTGACACAACCGCATCGCTCCCTGGAGTGTGATCTACGAAATTATATTTACTTTAGATGACAAACAAGGTACTTTATCTCAAGCCACTAAGAGAATTTGATGTTTATCTCCAGTCCAAGTAGTATAGTATAGTGCAACAACTACTCCTGCACCGATTTCTGTCTAGATTTGCAGCTAATTGCGCTTCTAAATAACGACAAAAGCAGAAATAGAAGGGGAAGTAAGGGTCTGGGATAACACAGGTAGCCACTTGTCTTTATTTTCTAAAATTTTCTACCTAACCCACATTAATTTGATTTTTGGCTAAAAGTGGTTAAAGAAGCTCACTGCCTCTTGGACTCTGCCAACCAGTGAAGATATGTATGGCTACCAGTGCATAAATACATAGCATGTCATCCTGGTCATCTGGACAGGCTCGTCAATAGGGTGACCGAAGCGGCCACTTCAGGTGCTAAGGCTCTGCTGACCCTGGTGACAAAGGTTTCAAAGTGGCTGTAGAAGCATCAGATGTTTGCATACTTAGCGCAGCGGCTTACCTAAATCTGCTGCCCTTATGGTGTTACTAAGGGTCTTAGGGGCATCAAGGGTCAGGGCCCCTTGATGGCGAAGACCCAGTTGAGCCGCGGCGCTTATGGCGCCAAAGAATCATATTTATTTTTTATGTTATTGCGGGCAAACGAGCAGACAGTTCACCTGATGGTGATTACTGTCGCCCATGTACATCTGCAACATTAGGAGTTACAGGTGCGCTGCCGGCCTTTAAGATGAAGATGCGCTCTCTTTTTGAAGATTTGAATGTCGTATTGATCCGGAAATATGAAGGGGGTTGAATCAAATTTTCTTGGGTAGAAACTACACACGAATCATATGGGGTGACACGACTCGGTCGCATGTCGCATGGACCGCGCCTCTGTCTGTGGGTGACCTCGCCTACGGAGTTAGCTAGTTCCACATTAATAATGACCACTATCGCTTACGAGCAATTGACGAAGACAAGGGCGCCCTATAATGGGGTACAGCAACTACCTTACAAACAAATTAAGATAAGTGATATTATAATATCGGGTTTATTTTAAGTAACACATTTAAAAATATTGGAACAGTAGTCGTGTGATTGCAAAGGATTTGGTTTAAATAACATAATACTTATAAAGTTTCAAGATTTTTGTTTAGCTGCACGTATGATACAATTTTACTTCAGAAACGAATATTGCATGTGTAAGCTCTGGCATCCGTTTATCTTCTTATTTAGTAATGTGCAGTTTATATTTAAAATACATATGAAGAACTATCATTAAAAAGAAATAAAATTACTATGGAGAATTCCCTTGTAGCGTACCATAGAGGTAGGACAAGTTCATTATAATTTTTATTAATTAATTTACTACACCATGAATAGGCACTTCATTAGATTGGATTATTTACTTATAATTTCATCATTGATAGCTCAATTAAGCTATCAAGGTCTAGAATAATACACTTAGGTTAGTCTTGTTCAATTCAAGGACAGTGTCTAACACTTATAAGGGCAGCGATATAATTTTATATGTAAGGTGGTCCCCAGACTTCTTTCGCGAGGTCAGTTCGTATTAATGAGTGGGAGATTGGATAAGTAGGCAGCTCCCATTTGTCGCGACTTGGTTAAGTGACCATTTATCACGACCATCATCGTATCGTGTATGTTCATGTTTCTCAGATGGTTAGTGAAAATGTACCTTGTTCAGATACAAATAATGCTTGCAGAATGGTTTTTTTACTAGGTACATGTTTCGGTAACATATGACAGGGTAGGTCGTTTGCAAACAAAAGTCACCCATTTCTTGCTTCTTCTAAAAGTGAAATCTTGAATTGTAAACATTCGGAATTAGCTTGACTGACTGATTAGTAGATGCAACGCAAATCAGCGCAATGGAATCTGGTTTCAAAAGAATCTCGTCGTTAATATAGTGTGTAATTTTAACTGGGTAGGTATTCGGTGTAAGGTGATCGCGCAAACCGCGATCATGTTCCTACTCGTAGTGTCGCGATGGTCAAGGAACACATTCGCGGGCAGAGGTGAACGCACGCCACTCGCGGCGTGAACTTGACTTTGTTTTACCTCAGCTTTGTTCGCGATGCCTCAGCCGACTTCGCCGCACTCTTGCGCAATCGTTGAATCAACTTATCCAACGCTAAATGCATACCTATTCTACTCTGCATTAACTGCCTATGGTGTAAGCTACACTTCAATTTGTAACGCGCACAAAATGTTATCTGGGTTACTCCACAATATCAAATGCTTCCTGTTTGCGTCGACACGACTTGCGAAATGTACCCTTCCAATATTCAGCTGTAATCTACTTCAATGCGATTCCAGGGTACGGACCGTGAACCCGGCGCACGCGCATGTTTACTCGCGTCGGATGATCCGAGGCCGGTATATAAGCCGGCGGAATGAACACCCGGCACCATTCGTGCCCAACCGCCACCGCCGAGAGCTTCCGCGCCACGAGGCCACGCTGACCGCCAACTGATTGGCACAATTGCTCTCAACCCTTCCGCGATGACATCCATACGTCTACTCCTGCTTGCCGTCCTGCTTCTCGCGGCGACGTGTGAGGCCGCGCCGTTCTTCGACGCGATTTATGACGCTCTCAACGGGAACGGCAGAAGATCATACGGCTACAGCGGATACGGCAACGGATACGGATATAACAATGGCTACAACGGATATGGTGGGTACTCGGGTTACAGCGGCCACAGGAATACAGAGAAGGCTCCTCGCCAAGGGAAGACTTACAAGGAGATCTGCCGAGTGCACTTCCCGGACTCCGTGGCGTTCCCGGGTGCAGGTGGGATAGTGTGCCCGTATTGAGGGTCGGATCGCGTGTTCTACGCCGTGGAGCGGCTTCTCCGACGCCGTAACATCATGAGGATGGGCTGATTCAGAAACACTGTGTTAAGTTATATGAGAAAAGAAGGAGCTCTCTATAGATAGTTTGTTTTGGTGCCAAGGAATAAGAGGTCAAATGTCAAGCCCATCTTGTGTGTCACCAGAATAAATCTGCCAACATGTTTTATCGATTTATTGCGACAACTCAGTCTTTGTGTTGTGTTGTTAATATTATAGGTCAGCCTGTTACAAAATATTTGAATGAATTTAAGGTTAATTATTTACATTCTAATTGCCACATTACTAACCCTTAAGTTAAAATGTTAAAATGTCTTTTAAAAAAAACAGATAGTTGAAGCTACTGATAATCAGTTAAAATGCAAGAATCCTGTTTTAGCAATAGTTTCTAGTAAGATGTTCAGATTACAATTTGTTTTAAACTGTATTACAGGAAAATGACATTGTGAAAAGTGCATTTTATTGAATCTTCAAATTCGAAATATTTTGTATCAGGCTGTGAATAGTTCTCGTCAAAAATAGATGTGTTTAAGTGAAAACGCTTCGATGTTAATTTTAGTGTTGATATTGAGAGAGTGATACGAAGTTTATCTCGGAGTGATAACCTTGTGATAACGAACTCGTTTGTAAATAAGTCAATCACTGTAGTTTCTCTTAACGATAACCGGATGAACAGTGCATAGAACACGCGATGGATATTGTGCATAATCTGCATAGTTTGGATGCTGGAAATTAACAATAATTGGCTTGATGTACTTAGAAAAAATCCAAAATTGGGTTGAAATCTGCCAAATGTTCAGAAGTTACTGCCAAAGTTACTATATCTACAGTTACTGTATGTTGTGTTAATCAAGCGTGTATGATTGTTTGTAAATATTAGTATAAAGTTTTAAATAAGTGTATGATTTTGCTCATTGAAATGAAACTTAATACTTCACGGTTTTACTTACCGGCTGACATACTAATAGTATTATTAGTAGATTTTGTTATACGGGTAATTTTTACGAATGCCTAAAACACATACAAATTGCATAAAAGAGCAATATGGCCCGTAAAGTATTGTTTTATTTCAATACTAGTGATAATATTTTAAGAACCAATAAAAATATTTTATCGTTTAAAATGTAGTTTTAATTACCTGGTGTCATGGGAATACGGGTCACATAGACTGGATACATTCAATTGACTTACAATAATAAAATTAATAACTTGTCGATAGATATTATTTATAGTTGCATGCCTGCTTAGTATTTTATGAGGTTTAATTATAGCAGTTGTGGATAATTGAAACATACCTTAATAAGCTTTAGGACAACGAATTGCTAATTGGTAAAGAAAATAATAAAGTAAAGGAAAAATAAAGTTAATCGAACATAAGCGAAACATAAGTTGAAATGTGTAGTCTATTACAATTAAGTGTTTTAACATTATAAGATCATTTAACTTTATGTAGTACCAAAGTTGAAGCTAAAAAAAGAGTACTAAGGAGAGTACATATCTCCAAATAGATAATCGAATGTACATACTTACTTTGTATACTTGTGTGTGCATATATTATATACTAGCTGTCCCGGCGAACTTCGTATCGCCCAGTAATTGACATTTATCATTGACAGATACGAATCCCACCGTTTTATATGAGAAAAACTTTTGCTTTTATTTTGTTTTATCGTCAATTTTTCAATGTTTTTAATAGTTATTCTGTTATTCTGGACGAAGACAAATCCAACAAATCAAAAACAACGTAAATCGGTTCAGCCGTTCTCGACTTATAAGTGGTGTAACAAACACGACTTTGTTTTATTTATATGGATTAGAAACATTTAGCCTATTATCCAATGTTTTTTAATCTGTTAGTACGACGATGATCTCGGAAAGGGTAAGTATCTCGAAAAAGGGACTTTGTCTTCATCCCCGACAGTAAATAAATTGGTGGATTCAAGGAAAGTTGCTAAGGACTAAGGATCCATGGATCCGAGAATCATGGTCAAATAATTAGATATAAAAATTGGGATCAAACTTATGGTGAGAATAAAAAGTAAGCCATGTTTAACCTTTACCCAGCCAACGACTTCTAATGAAGTACGAGATTCCCTTGCCGTCAACGCCATTACTTTTATAGAAGTTCTACCATAATAAAATACACTTACGATACTTAAACTAGTTATGGCTCGGTTAGGGGAATGCTTCGCGGTCTAAGGCAGTCTTGGAACACCCTGGATTGAGCTATAAGTGGCTCTTGCAAAACAGGGTATGCTCAGTTCGGGAAGATATCTATGACATTTTAACGAATTATGTATTCGCCTTTCAATAGCTGCCTTATGCAACAGCACTATTGATATTATGGTGTATAGTTGGTGAATCTAGTACATTAGACATCGTTGCTATAGGAATTATGGAGGTAATGGGATAGTGTGCTTTATTGTTATAAAAATAGCAGCCATTATTTAAAATCTATTTTGTCAAGTGCAGATTGCTTGATATCCAAGCACTGAAGTTGACCAATGCTGTAAATATTTTATGACCATAAAAGTATTATTACCATCACTAGACATTAATCTAAGAGCTAAGTGATTAATTATTTACCGCTGTATTAAAACTTTATTGCTTATATATATAATACTAAACTTGTTCTGTATAGATTTTAGTTTATATTTAAAGAATCAAAATTTTCCAAACTTTTCTTTTTTCTTTCCTTGCTATGCAAAATAATTCTGTCAAGGATAGCTAAGAAATTACATCGATTACAGCATGACCGGGTTTGAACCAACGTTTCACATGCACAAGGGGCTGGTTAGATCTAGAATTTCAATCCTATGGATTTCCTTTATTTATGTAGGAACTTATTTATATCATAAGCTCAGCGGTGAGGGAAAACATCGCGTTATAGACACCTGCGCATTCAAATAACCATGATACAATCACGGACTAGTAAAAAAAGAAGGACTCCGCGCCGCTAATTAGGCATTGAAGCTCCTCAGGTGCTCCACCTTGACACGCAACTTACGTCACACATTGACATAATAAGTGCTTCAAATGACAGATATACGATATCTGGTATCCTTAAGTATCTCACTCACACATGCATAAATGTACTTCATGCTGTAGTATGGTAGCGTGGAGTCCTTATTTATTTACTAGTCCGTGGATACAATATACCTGGTTCCCTTACCTAAGAGTTGCGAAGGTCAGACGGCAGTTGCTTTAACGTAATACTCGCTAATTCCAAAACCATGACAAACAACCCACTGGTTCTACTAAGATAGGAACTTAATGTTATAATAAAAAGAAAAACATTTTTATTATGAGTAGGTAATTCCCTGGGTAAATAATCCCGACAAATTAAACATACAGTTTATAAACTGGGGCACGTACAGAATTTCAATCACCTATATAGGGCTGTCACTTCATCATGGGTGACTTACAGTTTCTGGGTTACAATTTGTAAACTTAATATATATAATAACCTTAATAACCTAAGGCTGAACAGGATACTGTAGTAAACCGTTAAAAAGTAAGTTTTAGAAAATTACTTCTTACCACAACCTGTCTTAAACATAAGAGTCACTTCTCTAATGTCTTGTTATAAATGTTATCGAATTTTGGACAACTAACCACTCAATGTAGACCGCATTTTAAGTTTCTGGTTTGCATTGGCTAAAAGGCCCTCGTAAAAACTAACTCATATTGAATCTCTCTCTGAAATTCAGCCAGTTAGTAAATCCCCCAGCGGGTCATCCACTGTAAAAGATAGATCATTTCAAAATACTTACTATTTATTCGTAGCAAATGGAAGTAGGTACTTAATCTCTGCCTACCCTCATGGGAAAAAGGCGTGAGATTATGTATGTATGTATGTACTTTTAAATATAGCGCCATTCCTATATGTTCGCGAGCAACGGTTTGAAAGAACTCTATCTATCTGATCGTATTGCTGACTACTAGATGCGAACAACTGGCAGTTCTCTATGTAAAGAATATCGTTGGCGACTTCGTCGACCCATTGCTTGTATACTAAGCTCTTTTGTTTGTAGCAGCCCTATCCAACATAAACAACGTACATTTACACAGATAACTTATTTATATTGTATTCATTTTCGTTCCTTTTATATTCAAAACAGGCAAGATGCGTATAAATTTGGAACTATTTGACACTTATTATTACGAAACTTATAAATATTGATGGAAACCGGGCTCGCGGCAGATACACAACAAGTATTTGTTTACGCACTGTAGTGACATTGAGAATTCGAGATTAGTCATGTAATTATAGTTAGTACATAGTAGGGCGGGTGAATAACCGAGAAGAAGGAAAACACTTATGGAAATTTATTCATCTATTCTTTATTGCACAACTAAATCATTAGTACTCTTAACAAAAGGTGGATTGTAATGAACGTCTATCATAGCTTTCCTGGTGTACTTTACTTAAACCTGTTGATATTATAGATGCCAAGTTTGCAACCTTATTTGCAACGCACTCTGCTAAATTGATCATCATTAAACGAAATAAAAGTTGTGAAAGTTTCATAAAAGAATCGCTAGCCATGTTTCGTCCGATGGGGACACCCAGTTTTTCAACAAAGCGGTGTCGCTAGCTACTATGAGTATTTGCCTGCATACCTGTTTAACTTCTTTGCGGAAGGATACCTCAAGACATAAAAGAAAAAAAAAGGTTACAGGTTTACAGGTTTTCAAGAAAAAATGCTAACTGTGATGGCAAAAAATATTATTAACGGGGCCGTGTCACGTTGGCGTATACCTTAAAAATGAGGATTGACAAAATTAACACTGGTAAAGTAAAGGCCAAAACGTTATGTTACATCGGTAATTATTGTACTCGTTAATTAATTATAATCAGATATTCCCGATTTAAGAAATTAACAGTTTAAGATTTTCCTGTGTACAATTAAATATTTGTAATTAGTTAGTCATGGCGCAAGTGGAAAATCTACTATTCAAATTACTAAGGAATACCAATAGGAAAGAAACAATTGCAATTACGGTGAGACTTTTCCAATTTGGACTCATGGGTTTGTGTCTCGGCGTGATTACCGTCAAATGAGATCTGTATAATGTATTTGTCCCTTGTTGGTCTGGGACTTCAAAATATATTTTTAATTTTATTTTTTTATACCACCTAGGTGCTTTCATGCTAGTCCCATGTTGGTCTGGGACTTGACCCATGTTGATCTGGGACAAAAAAAAAAAAAGAATGTGCCAACTGTGGTTCTTGCCTAGCATGTCGTAAGGGGCGATTAATGGTTTACGGGCTTTGGGGTATGTGATTGAGTAGACGACGAGCTAGCCACTTGTCACTCCTTTTTCACAGCTTTCCATCCAACCCAGCCCACTGTCCCATGTTGGTCTGGGACTTCAAAAGAATATGCCAACTGTGGTTCTTGCCTAGCATGTAGTAAAAGGTGACTAATGGTATATCGGGTTTTGGGTGTGTGATTATGTAGACGACAAGCTAGCCAATACTTTTTCACAAATTTCCGTCTAACCCAGACCAGGTTAATTTTTGGCTGAATGTGCTTAAAAGGGCTGTAAGCCTCTTTCGGGGAATATGAGCGTGATGTTATGTATGTATAATGTATAAAGAAAGGAAATCCTTAGTCTTATAATAAAGAGTTAATGGGAGTGTAAGTAGCTGTATCTGGAAATGCCGGAACTGCCGGAAGGCAGTTCACAAATGGATTTGTTTCTCACATTTGTTGTATACTGGCTGGCTCGATGGCGCATTCGATAGTGACCCTGTCCCATGCGCCAAGAGTTGTGGGTTCGATTCTCACCCAGGACAAAAAGTCGTATGAAGAATACTTGTGTTTGTTCTGTGTCTGGGTGTTAATATCCAATATTTAAGTATATATTTGTAATACCACTGTTGATTCTGATATCCGTAACACAAGTGCTTAAGTTACTTACCTCGGAGTCAGATCAATGTATGTGATGTAGTTGGATATTTATTTATTATTTATTTATACTTACGCATTACCTAAGGAGGTGGTGGTAATGGAGTGATACTCAGCTTTAGAGTATGTCCCCGTTAGTTGCAGAATGCCTATCGACTAGGAAGGATATCTACCAAGTCACTGTCCATGGAGATTTAGCGAGGCTGTGAATGAGGAATTTTAACTTACGAGGCAGCGGAAGCCGATAGATGGGGCCGTGGATACCCCATTTGTCTGCTGTCGCATGGATGTGTGGTAAAACATCCAGAGTTTTGTATGTATTGGTTATCTTACGATAGTTTCTCATGTTGCTTAATTTTGTTTGATTGCATAAATAGTTTTTGTATGTAAGTGTAAATGTTGTGTTTACCTATAAGTGAATTACATCATAAATGTGTCAATTATTTGTAACAGTATCATGCATACGATGTAAACTTTCGTTGATGAATTCGTTTAATAAATAAAAATAATAAATAAAGTCTAAAGTCTAATACCTAAACTTCTTATCCTCTATCCATACTTAGAAATTTAAAATAGAATGTAATATATTTGAAAAATTAAATCTTTATTATAAGATTAAGGATTTCCTTTCTTTATACATTATACATACATAACATCACGCCCATATTCCCCGAAAGGGGCTTACAACCCTTTTAAGCACATTCAGACAAAAATTAACCTGGTCTGGGTTAGATGGAAATTTGTGAAAAAGTAGTGGCTAGCTTGTCGTCTACATAATCACACACCCAAAACCCGATTTACCATTAGTCGCCTTTTACGATATGCTAGGCAAGAACCACAGTTGGCATATTCTTTTTAAGTCCCAGACCAACTTGGGACAGTGGGCTGGGTTGGATGGAAAGCTGTGAAAAAGGAGTGACAAGTGGCTAGCTCGTCGCCTACTCAGTCACATACCCAATGGCCCGTAAATCATTAGTCGCCTTTTACGACATGCTAGGCAAGAACCACAGTTGGCACATTCTTTTTTTTGTCCCAGATCAACATGGGCCAAGTCCCAGACCAACATGGGACAATACATGTCATCAAGTCTGCAATCTCCGAAGGGGTTGGTAGAGTCAAACGGGAAGCAAACCCCCTAAACCATATTTAGGCAAAAATAAAATAAAACTGGGCTAGGTTAGATGGAAAATGTGAAAAAAGAAGTGACATGTGACTAGCTCGACGCTACACAAGCACTCACCAAAACACGATTTACCATTTGTCAGTTTTATGACATGTTAGGCAAGGAACAGCGTTGGCATATTATTTTTAAGTCCCAGACCAATATTGGACAAACATTATTCTTATAAGTTCAACCATTATTAACCAAAAATAAAATGAAGCTGATTCAGGTGGAAAATTGAGGAAATAGTGAGGACATAAGAACTATATAGGTACTAGGAGGATGTACTTAGAGCCATTAAATCAATTTTACACTTAAATATCGTAATTTACGCGGAGCTAGTAGTACTTATTCGCGGTGAGTCAGTCGGGCGACATACGATCACGTTTTTACCACACAAATTTTAATGAAGTTGATTCCTGCGGAAACGGTCTAATACCGGCGTGTAATGACCTACTGCCTTGGAATTTGTCAAAGTAAGCGTCTATAGGTAATCCACTACTTTATACGTATACGTATTTATAAAGAAAGATGACATCACAATGCTTTACACAAAATAGAGGTCATCTATGATAATGCTGACATGAGCAACGAATCTATATAATGTGTTACTCTTTAGGAAAATAAATGAAATAAACAAATACCAATGGTATAAGTTTTTAGTATTACAAAGAAATAGATCGTATAAAGTTACTACTATAGACATGTCACTACCACATCTTCTTTGCTTCATTGAGCTAGCTTTGAACGTATTGCTAAGGTACCTACATTAGGTATCCTTAACGGTAACTTCTCTGAACCGATTCTTCTAAAACAATTGATTGATACTGTCTGCGATTGACAAAGACCAAGGTTAAGCGTGGTGTCAAAGCCTTCTTAAGGTACGCAGAGTTCCGCGTTCGATTACTGATTGAGAATGTATGATTTTTGACAAGTTTAAGTTAACTCAATAAATAAATAAATAAAATACAAACAAAAAAAAATATTAAATAATAAAAACACTATTTATTGCTTTAATTGATTTAAGGTTTCCAGGAAATGCTTTATCTGCCTGACGTTTATTAGCATACATTTGGTGTAAAAATTCGATACATAATAAGTTACCTAAATGCACGAGGTCAAATTTTACTACTTTACATACACCGAATGAAAGAAGATTTTTAAATTTGCTTGGATTTATGTGGGCCGTAAAACCATTAATATATATTTACAGCAAATATATATTAAGAACGTTATAGCGGTGGTAGCTCAACGGTAAGGACACGCGCCTCTTAACCGAGGAGTGCGGGTTCAAACCCGGGCACGTACCTCTGGATTTTTCAAATCTATGTACGTATTTATACCACTAGCTCGACGGTGAGGGAAAACATCGTGATGAAACCTGCAAATCCAAACAACTTTGGATTTGTAACCATGATCCAAAAATTGTCTGGTTCCCCTATCTTAGGGTTACGAAGGTCAGATCGGCAGTCGCTTCAATGTAATTACCAGACTCGCTAAATCCTGGATCATGGTATAAGCGGACCCCGTCTAAGCACGGGACATAACGCTAGGAAGATGAAGATGATGATATATTAAGAACGTAACACAAACTGTTGGAGAAATCACAACATATTACCAACCTAAACACAACAATTACTGTGATTACAAAAGAAGTCCCATAATTATATAGCCCCTTGTAATAATGAGAACTTCCTTATTCTTGTTGTTTATTTACCATTCAACGAACACTCTCTTACTAAAGACTATTTATAGTAGAATTAACAGTGTGGTTAGCCAGCCATTGGCTCTCCTAGTATATTTACTGCCATTACAAGGATACGCAACGATTCTACCTGATGTAGAGGCAATTTAGTGTAAATTGTAATATAAATCTTTGTAGGCCCTGTAGGGTTTTGTATTCAAGCCCTTTAAATAAAATGTTCTGAAGTAGGCTTAAAGTATGGTTATGTCAGTACTATTTAAGTATATTTGCGTAGGCTATTGTTTGTTGTTAACGTTTTCGTAGGCTGAGTTGCACGCTGAGTAACGCCTTACAAGCTTTTTCTTTCAAAGTTCAGAGTCAAAATGTTTCTTTAGTTATATGGATGCAAACTTTACATGTATTATTCATTAGTGAAGTAAGAGAATCTAGCTACCTCTATAAAAATTTCGTAAGAATATTTTCATAAACGCATGGACACTGTGAAGTAGATGATATGAATCGTGTAGCATATCGAAGAGTAAAAATTATCTTAAAATAACACGGCGTGTCATGTCTGACCATCTATCATAACATAATCCATCTAAAAATCTCTGAAAGTGGTGATGCTATGCTGCATGGAAGTGCTGCTTAGAGCCTGAATTAGCTACCTTGAACCGGTACAACTTTTTACAATTTCCCATCTAATTAAACAAAATTTTATATCTGAATTAAGAAGCCACTCGCTCCTTAGACCTCGCCTTTCCTTTCAGGCAGGCAGGATGTATGTACCATTAGTATAATAGTTCTTGTGAGTAATTTTTTTTTTAATTTTCTATCTAACCCAGCTCAGTTTTATTATTGGCTGAATGTGGTTAAAGGGGCCTTCGGGGATTATAGGCGTGATGTTATGTTATGTTTGTCAAATGTAAACTCAATACGCATTTGTAAACATAAACATGGCGGCATGCGTTTAAGATTAGGCTCTGTGGATTAACACATTGCTGCCATAAAGGACGCATACCTGGAATTAAAATTATTATGTAGATATTCGTAATACATACAGTACCCAAAAGTACAATAGATGATATCAGAGGCGTTTAGAATATTAAACTGCAAAATGAAGTTCGTCCTTCGCATGCGAATGGGTTGTATTACATTTGGCGGCAATTTGTTAACCTAAAACCTTACGTGTTTGTTTACTTTGTTACACGATTTACTTAAAAGTGCATTCATTGCGATGATTAATTATCAATCTATTTATTTTTGTGAAACGTAGCCTAGTGTAATTAATATATAGGTATTGAATAACATCTACTACGGATGAGCACTTCTCAACTTTCACGAATACTCTAAAAGAAGAATAGTAGAAAACAGATAAAATATTAAATAATAATTTTAGTACAAAACATTATAGGTCGTTGAGACCATTTTATTCTTTTGGTAATTTTTACATAAACTTATAAACATTGTATTTGCTTAGATCACGAATGAATAATTAAGGCTTTGTAGAAACAAAAGCTACATACAACATTTTGTTAAATCGAATGATAATCGATCCTTGTTTAACTTTCTCGATAAAGACAGATTTCTCATTATAATTAAGCAGAAAAGCTACGGATTTAATGTTACTTACATTTGTATTTGTTATGGCAAATTAATCAAAGTCGAAAAGGCTCAGTATAGGCTCCCAGTATACGCATCGGGTGATATCGGACGGAACCCGTAGGGCGACCGATAACGACATTTGTGCGATTCTGTTGTAGTTTGTTGTTTCCACTTACCCAGTTTAAACTGATGAGGATTCATCTAGAGCTGGAAGGAAGGACAAGCTCGATGGCTCAGTCGGTAGTGACCCTGCCCCATGCGCCAAGAGTTGTGGGTTTGATCCCCACCCGGGACAAAGATTCCTCGTGTTTGATCTGTGTCTGGGTGTTAATATCCAATATTTAAGTATATATTTGTAATACCACTGTTGATTCTGATATCCGTAACACAAGTGCTTAAGCTACTTACCTCGGAGTCGGATTAATGTATGATTTATTATTATTAAAAAAGGAGGAAATTGTATGTTTATGTTAGGAATCTTTGTTATTGCACATTGTTTTAGACCCTGCTTATGCAATATTATTATGAGGAATCGATGGTCCACAAACAGGATTGATAGTTTCACATGAAAAAAGTATGTTACGGGTCCAGGACAGCTGTGGCTGATACTGATTGCCGTAATATAATTTTTATTAACCGACTTCAAAAAAAAAAAACAGACGAATTGAGAACCTCCTCCGGTTCTCAATTCGTCTGTTTTTTTTTTTTTTGTATTAGATGACCCATGACCCAGGATTTAGTGAGTCTGGTAATTACATTGTAGCGACTGCCGATCTTCATAACCCTTGTATTCGTTTTGGCCTATGTAGTCTTGGGTTGTATTTTCCAGAAAACTCTGATATTTTTTTTAATTTGCTTCTTTATTGAAAAAATGGCTGAATTGGTAGGTTTGCGGACAAAAGCTGTTTTTGTATTTGAGGAATCCTAAGCAATACATCATCCACTGTAACGTGTTTTTTGATATTACTCAAAGTACGTAAAAGCCGTAAAGTAACTTGTTTTAAGAGCAACTTGTGCAAGGTCTTGAGGTCGATCACTCGCAGTAAAAGCTCCCATGAGGCTCGGCATTATTTTTTAGCTGACACCGGCAAAATCATGGGGGTGAATACTAATCGTGAAATTAAAATATCAAACGACACGGATTCTGCCTACCTTTGTTGATATACCGGCATTTGGGATTTCGGCACAAAACTAAATTGTTTTTCATAACAAAAATAAGCAAATAACGAAATGTGATCGCAGCCGGATTCTTAACACAATACATTGATTTAAAATCTAGTTCAACTCAGGTCACCATTTTCTTTACATAATACATACATACATAATGTCAAGCCTTTTTCTCATGGGGGTAGGCAGAGATCACAACCCTCCATTTTGCTACGATCCAGACATACACCCTTCGCTTCTTCTACATTCATAAGTCTTTTCATACATGCTCGTCAGTTAAGGGTGCTTTACATTAATAAAAATGTCATAACCTATATTTTTAATAACCCAAACAAAGAGGCAAGAAATACAGGTGTACTGATCATAGTCTATCAAGGGAATCTATAGTGAAATAATACATGTAAAGCCTACAACAGCAAGACCTATTTTGGTACTCCATATTGTCAAGGTGTAATAAATTAATATGCAATTGTATTAGGAAAATCGGTACTACGACTACCCAGACCTGAACTAAAAACCTACTTTATTACACCTATTTGCTCTAAATCAATCCGCGCTTATTTTGAGTCTGAATCATTGTGCCAACATCGATGTCCAGTGATACTTTTATTATTGCGGATCAGACGTCGACGGTGAAATCATCTCTATGTGATGTCCACCCGAAACGAAGTTACATATTGAGAGCAATCCGCCGGGTTCATCAATCAAGGTGGATCCATAGGTCGCAGATAAATCCGCTCGGGCGATGTTTGACAACACTATTGCGCTATTTTTATCTGCTTTCAATATCCTTAAGGAGATCTATAGAGTTTTGAGCCCGGGATCTTTTACAGGGTATTTTGGACTCCTGACTCCCAGATTAACCCAGTTAGTGGTTGTATTTAAATAAAGTATTCAACCTTTAAGGAAGAATACGTCGATTCGGGACTTCGGATCATATGATTTTGGGTCGATTGTGATCATACAAATATTATTATGAGCGTTGTAAATAAATTGACAAATTAATTCCTTGAATTTCATATAAATCATAATGTAATTATTTAAACTTAACTTTTATTCTAAATAATTGTTAAGGCTCATTTGACACAGGTAAAAAAATATTAAATGACCAATGTTTTTTTAAAATCTTACATAATATTTGGATGTAAACTTGAACACATTTTTTTACTATAAAAAGGTAATAGTAACAATAGTCGTTCCGAATTAGGTTGAAAGGAAAAGGTCCTAGTTGTAAAGTAAAAGTAATTATTATAAAATTTTTACAACACTACTACATATAATTTGACAAAAATGTTTTAAGAATATCAATACTAAGTGGAAATTTCAACCAAGATAATATTTGCACGATATTTTAATCGATTGCCGCAAGCTAGCCAAGTATCACAATATAGACTTGTAAGTATTAATACTATAGTTGCAACTAGCTATTAGATACAGCTATTTGCGGTGTCCACAACGATAAAGGCTTTTGTAACTAGTAGCACAACTACATAGAGTTAAGCTTTCTACATTAGGACTGTGGGGTCCACAGGAGGTGCCTCTACATCTGTGCACGCGCACAGATCGTGCGATTCTCTTGCAACTGATATATACTGATTATGTTCGCTAACGCTTAAGAGCGAACAGGTCTATTAAAAGTTTTATTATTTTTATTCACGCAGAAAGCTATAATAAGTAGCTTAGCGTGATTTGTTATTAGCCAGAAGCTTGCTCCCAATGAGGATCAACCGATCAATTAGGCCTTCGCCTCAGGCCGTAAAAACCCACCCGCGCAATCCCACTACACTCTACCCGCGCTATACTTGCGCGTAGGTATATGCAGAGTAGACATTTACCCATGGGCATACTCAACCCCCTCGTGGATCAAAGCTGCGTACGCCCATGCCTCTACTGTTTAAAGGAGCGTGGTACGTGCGTGTACGCAGATGTAAACACCGCTTGAGATTGGGCACGCAGCCTGTTGCCAATCGATCGGACAGATAAATCGAGTGAACGTTCTGCGCGGGCGCAGGTTGGCCCACATTGTGCGGCGCCGTACGTTATGGGACTTTCGTAATGGTTTACGAATTCTTCGCCGGGAATAGATCATTGCCACAGTGCAACAAATTATGGGTGTTTACTACGACAAATAAATGGTGTTGTGTTTTGACTATTTCCTGGCCAATTTAGATATGGTAACAGTTTAAATATAGTATATAGTTACAGTCTGTGCGACTAAGTTGTTTAAACAACTAAGTCAGTAAGCAAATAATACTTAACACTAAACTAAGCTAATCTCTATTAACGCCCCTCTGCCTACCCCTTTAGCAGAGTAGGCAGAGCGATTAAAAACTTATCTACTATCGGAAATAATATAATAAGGATTTGTAGTATTAAAGTACCTAATTGTAAATCTTTTGATGTACACTTGAATGATATGTTTGTTTTGGTAATTTAAATACCTATTAAAATAGAGTTGTTTATAAGAACTAAATATAAATAATATTTCGCTGACAACGAAATTAACCGCAGTAGCGAGAATTTGACCATTTTTATGTTTATCACCCGAGTTTATTATGATTTACCCTTCAAGCGTCAGTCGAATAGTATATTATCAAAAATAACGATTGTAAGTAGCTGAAATAAGACGGCTTAACGTAGATTATGTATTAAGCCAAGAGTAAACAATTTCAATTATCTATTTTTAAACGTATATAAAATACAATAAATAGGTATTGAGAAGAAACGTCACTGTTTTCATTTGCTATATTGTGGCAAGGCGAGCACTTATTAGGCCAAGATTACATATTTATTCGCCGGTTTAGATAGTTTGAAATGCTCTAGGCCGTTTTTTGTGGTTCTATTCGAGCCTAGTCTAAAAATAGATTCCTTAGAAACCTTGTATTTCGGATCACACTAAAGTTATAAATTTAAAGTCAAGCAAGCTAATTTGTCTTACTTTTAGATACCTACATTATTTTTTGAAAACAAATAGTATTATCAGTATTATTACTTATTACTCTGGTAACCTTTTAAGAAATTGTCAAGAAAGAAAAGAATCTTCCATTCAATATTTTCCTGATAGAAAATAAGAGACATATGTAGCGAGAATGTGATATTGCAAACAATATTTTGCAAGTTGCAAGGTTTCTGTTCGATATATAATATAGAGGTTTGCAGCTTATCTGTCATCATCATTTATATTTTTATTTAAAAGTAAATTCCCAGCTGAAGATATTTAAAAAATGCAAAATGATTCAATACAACGTAGCCAGGGTCACTACCGAATGCATTATCGAACCAGTCTGTAGAAGGTCAGGATATAAAAGTGATCCTAATTTCTAGATGATCTGAATATTCTTAAAAAATTGTTTTAGTTTGTAAGCAAATTTTGTAATGTGCCAAATAAACATTTATTCTATTCTAAAATATTGCAAAGCATAGCTGTAGATTTGTAAAAAGGGGAAACTACTAATAGAATTTCATACAATAAAAGCCTACCGTAAAAAAACTATGACGTTACTCCCGCAGAGCAAATATTTGTTTGCATCGGTGAATTTCTCGCGGAATAATGAAATATCTCTTTTACAAGGACGAGGGTCCTTTTTATCACGGACAGTGACTAGAAGAAACGCAAAGATCTTTAAAATTGTTACCCTTGTTGTTTCTTTGACGTTTCACGGAAAAAAATGTTTTTCATGCTATTTTCACTCGTAATGATACTTACGTTAAATGAATCTGTTTTTTTGGCGGAGTCGAGGAAAATAATTTTAAAATTCGACTGGGAAGGTAAAGAGGCAATTTTTTTTATAAAATAAGTAGTGATCCTTCAGCTTTCGAAGGAAATTTGGCCGATTTTCGCTCTGAATACAACAAATAATCAGGTCTTCGATTTAATGTACAGGATTGTTGGAAGTTCAAAAGGTTGTTGATTCGCAACAAGCGGCAGCCCGCGACTTCGTCTCCACTTAAATATCGATGCAGTAGCACAGATGACTGCTCGCTACCATATCCAAAACTCATGTGCGCATTATAAAACAAAATCAAAACGCTTGTGTAATGCCTTGTCATGCCACGTCAAACAATTATTTTTTTAACAAATAATTTTTAAGATGGCGGTATTTTCAAGCCAAGTATTCAATACAGGACACCCGTGGCTGGCCGTTTTTCTACTAAGTAGTTTTAAGCTTACACGTGAGGGACGATATGGAAACTGGACTAGACTTTATAAACAATATTTATAGATACATATTATGTATATATATTGTTTTTAACATACTTATTATGTTCTCCACGATTTGCATCCCCTCAGCCAGGCCGCCCGAGCTGGAAACATAATTTTTATTCCAAAAACAAAAAAAAATACATAAACGTAAAAAAATATATTAATTTCTGTTATTTAGCGTAGTGGCCACTTGATTGTTAGTGGCAGCAACAATCAAAGGCACCCCGTTAACCTTGGGGGCCAGAGCGCCCGCTGCACCCTGGCTGTCAGCGCCCGGTCTATTCGCCCTATGCACCGGCCCTGGTTGTAATATAACAATAATTATGTGCAATTCTAAAAGTTAGTAATGTTTCTTTAATTTATTTCAAAAGCCAATTACCATATTCATCTGTTTTACTAAATATGCAATTTTCTTCTAATGTTTTTGGTAAATTGAAATATGTAAACTGTATACATAAAAGGCAATATTTTTTAATTAACTTTAATAGGTTTTCGTAAGCGCCGGAGGTAAGTTTATTTTTTAAATATGTATGCCTTCAGTAAGTGACAGCGCACGTCGTTAATTTTGTGTTAAGAAAAAAATTAAATATGCCGTCCTGTGTTGCTAAATGGTGAAGGCGAAATGGCGGGCGGTCGGCTTTCTATGGCCCTATCGGCTTCCTATTGGTTGCCTCACCGCGTAGTATGGGATAGTTCTGTCTTTCTTTTTTTATTGGTCTGAGGTCTGACTGACTAGACATCTAGTCAGTCACATCTAGTCAGTCACATACATTTTAGATTTCGTATAGACTTGACACAGACAGATGTCGCTATAGGTATCAGTTAGACTGATTGAGAGATAAAACCAAATAAATACGTTATTATTTCACTTTTAAAAAATGATTTTTTTCATAAAATAAGTTTTTTACGTCATTTCTTAGATAATTTATTAAATTTAGGTGAAAAACATGAATATAAAATATTTTCTTCAGAAGCAAAACAAAATAAACTTTGTTTTAAAACCATGAATTTTATACAGATGGCGTATTATTACTAAGAAACAACTAACCTGTGCTTGTAGCGCCATCTTGTATTATTCCTGACAAACAGTCTAAACTTTGCTGTAGTTCCAATTACTCACCACTGTCGCTGTTCTTGCGCGAGTTATAGCAGTAACTTTTTAAGTATAGGCAGTGACAGTGAGTAGTATATTATTACTCTGTGCTGAGGGTAAAAATTTGACGTGTTTTGGTTTGATCACACGACAAAAATAATTGTCATTGACAGTCCGAGACTTTATACTCAATATGCATGCCTTATATTTATTTTTACTTTTTATTACAGTTCCAGTTAGTCACTACTGCATAGCATTCTTCAGACAGACTTCCTTTCGAAGATGACATCAAAGATGCTGCTGCTCTTCACACTCCTCGTTCTAGCCATAGTAATGAATACTGCCGCGACCTTGTCAACAGAATATGGGACAACAGCAAAGATGAAGAAACACAAAGTTGACGATAAATACAGAAGACATTCCCGTTTAAGACTGCGTTACCCACTTCGCCTTTCACGTATGGATACAAAGAAATTTCGACTTAATTCATTTGCAAGAATTTGTAAAGTACACTTTCCTGACTCTTTTGGAAGAGTGGGATCCGCCGGAGTTGTCTGTCCGTACTGAAGAAACTTCTGGTAGGGTTGCCAGTAGGAGATCGAAGGATCGAAGTCGTCAGAACGTCGATGTATGAATGTATAATGTCGTGAATATTTATATTTATAGCTAATCACTTCATCATAATTTAGAACATTTTGTGTCGCTTCACTTCCACATTTAGTCGGAACCATAATAGACTGGCGTCTATTATGGTATGGTCTAGCCAATGAATTACTCGTTGGATCGGCATTCTACCTTCTGATAAAGGTGTGGGCACTGCAATCCGAATAAATTATTTTTCTTTCTTTAATAAAATCGTTTCAGCACAAGTCGGATCGTCTTACTCAAACGTGCTATTTTAAGGTAATATTTTATAAATGTGTCCATTAATCCATAGTAGGTTTGCGACTTCTCTTCAGCTAAAAGCTTGTCCAGTATGTCTACTAGTTTACAAGTCCTGGTGATTTGCGGGTGATTTGCCTAAAACACCTGCGTTTACACCATGAAGTGTTGTGTGTGATAAACTTCATATTAGATGGTATAAAACGCAAATCCATGTCTAGGTATTTAGCGGTCAATGTTTGGTAATACTTATAAATATATAACACGCATAACATAACGCCCATATTCCCCTAAGGGGTAGACAGAGACAAAGGGACAGGAGGCCCCTTTAACCACATTCAGCCAAAAATAAAACTGGTGTAGGTTAGATGGAAAATTGTGAAAAAGTAGTGACAAGTGGCTAGCTCGTCGCCTACACAATCACATACCCAAAACCCCATATACCATTAGTCGCCTTTTACGACATGCTAGGCAAGAAACACGGTTGGCAAATTCTTTTTAAGTCCCAGACCAACACGGGACTAATAAATAATTATAATAATATAATATAATCCTCCGGTACGGACGCTAATGTTATTTTTTTTTTGTTTTTTTTTTTTATAAAAGTGAGTGATAATGTTCTAATCTATACAAATAAATGATATTGAACTGACTATGTGTAATTAATGACTAATAACTTCTTTCATATTCCTAGCGTTTTGATGTCCTGTGTTTAGACGGGGGCGCTTAGACATAGATTTAGGATTTAGCGAGTTTGGTAATTATTCGTAACCCTTACAACCAGAACTTTTTTAGATGGGCTACCAAATAATAGTATAGTGTACTGAGATAAAGAGATTAAGTTTAGTTTTAAGAATTTTGATTGTGGTGGTGGTGGTGCATTTATGAGATAATTGTCGTTAAAAACAATTGTGGAATGCAAGTCTCAAGTGGCTCAAGTTTCCATTTTTTTTCAATTTGAGAAACTCCCACGAGCCGTCACCCTCTACTTGGGGAAACAGTGGGGGTGTGTCAGACTCAAACCGACTAAAACCCTAATATGGCCTCCTGAGGCGCAGGTCCGGAGAAGCACATTTATTTATCCACGATATATATAATTGACAAATCCACATGTTCATTAAGGGCTAACGTTTATTTTATTCCTTTGCGGAGGACCGGGTCGCCTCCGGGCGCGTCTAGTTAATGTCAATCAAATAAAAATTCCGCCTCGTCGCCGCACGCGCCTCGAGCGAGGGAGAGTCAGCTGATGCTGCCTTAATCCGTCAACGTCTCATGACGTAAGTAGACATGGGTGCTTCTTATCTGATTTTAACCTGACCCGTATATCCAGTAATTTGCTGATGTAGTGCTTTACTTTAGTCGTATATTTAAAAAGAAAGAAAGAAAAATGTTTATCAGGTACTTACATGCATAATATATAACATTGTATCATAAAAAAGTAAAAACTACGTAGTACCTAAAAGGATTCCGCTCAGTACATTCATAGTTATTTTAATATGGAGGTTTCATAACTACACCGTAACATCTTCGAAGATGGTTTGACGATGTGGATGATTGATCAAGTGGTAGGTATATGTTTGAAGTTGAAAAATCTAGAAGTAGGTAGGTACGTACTAGGGTTAAAACTGGCAGACCAACAAAGAATCGTACCTACAGGTTTTTATGCTTCGTCTTCAAGGATGCAGCCTATATTCTAGCTAGCGTATAAACTGAACTCGCCAGGCGAGTGGTGGGCGTTGGAATAAGATTTACTTGGACTCTTGAGGCGAGTCGGTGGCACTGAATGTGTTAAGTAAATATATGTATGTATAGCTACACAAATAAGTGTATATAAAGTCAGCTTGCGGACTTGTCAACACAGCAGAAATGTAATTTGTCAACGTCGAACATTGACTCATGCTCGTGACATATTGTAAAACAGAAATACTTGACAGCTTTACTTGAAGTCACTAGGATTTTCTCTAAATGTATGTAATATATGTGTAACAGTTACTTTTTTGTGAAAAGTCTGGAGAAATATACGATATTGATTCACATAAATGCAGAATATTGACATCGAATTATTGAAGTTGGTTGTATGTATGCACGTGAAATATTTTTTGAGGAAAGGAATATTTTTATGTTATTTAGATACTTTTAGAAACTTTAAACTGAGTTTTACAACAGAACAGAGAATCATTCTTAAGAATTTAGTGATCCGTTGATAAATTGACGATAAACGTAACAACGTACGTATAGGGAAAAAATAAAACTGGTAAAAAAAGAATTCTGTAATTAATGAAGTCCAGATCAGTTATATATATCTATATATGCGAATTTACAATAGTTTTATGTCCCCTTTATATCTATGATCCAATAACAATGTAATGTTAAAAAAATCTTCGGCTCTGATTGGTTAATGTATCATGAGCTGGTTTCTCTCCCCGCATATTGTCCAATGTAGCTTTATTATTATATTGCCCAATGGTCATGTAGCAATATTCATAATGACCAGAAAATGTGGTAAATAATGAAGTTTAAATAACAATAAAAAAATAAATGAAATATAAATAAATATTGATGTAAGTAGGTAAGTAGCTTAAGCACTTGTATTACGGATATCAGAATCAACAGTGGTATTACAAATATATACTTAAATATTGGATATTAACACCCAAACACAGAACAAACACAAGTATTTATCATACGAAGTTTGTCCTGGGTGGGAATCGAATCCGCAACTCTTGGCGCATGGGGCAGGGTCACAATCGAATGCGCCATCGAACCAGTCCAATAACTAGCCATTATTCATAATGCCCGGGCATTATATATAATGCCCTCATTAGTCACTTTGTTCATAGCATATATAATGGTGATAAATATACGAAATATAAGTAAACAAATTTTTTGAATATAAAATATTGTATAATTACTTCATTTAGAAGAATTAGATTACAAATATTATGACGTAAAATACTAAAGTTTCATATTAATTATTTAGTTATGAGCACACAACCCCAGCAGCTCCCACCTTCCCTATCGAGTCAGGGAAGTGCACTCTGCAAATATCGTTGAATGATTTGAGTAGTTCTACTTCATTCTTCTTTGCACGTGAAGGCGAAAATGTCTTAAGTTTGCTCAGAATTGGCGGTTCTAAACCAGTGTTTTTCCGAAAATATGCTTTGTACCCGTCGTCATTATCACGTTTGTGTATCTTCGATTTAGTTGGGTGCATCATGTCGTATGGTAAATCTATTGATAGAGGTGACGCAGTAGTTATCACTACCATTGCCAGAACAAGAATGGCAAGAAGCGGCAAGGTGACTGAAGACATCGTGGAAGTATATTGATTATATAGTTTGGAGCAGCAGAAGTCAGCTGTGTTGTCGTGTAGCTTTTTAGATACTGTAATTTTAAGATTTTTAAGTAACCCCTGATATAACTAAATTTAGGGTCATTTACGTTGTATACAAAATCATTTATCAAAATGTCCATGTTCATCACACGAAACAATTGCCCCTAGCGGGATTCGAACCCGCGATCCTTAGTGTCGTGGTGAGGGTCTCTGATCACGTTTCTGCTCATGACCACTCGACCATCGGGTCAATCAATTACTGCACTAATAATGCCTGATCCTTCAGTCAGAAAATTAATCAGTCGAATATTTAAAATACGAATGATTTTAAAATGTCACGTGTTGCCTAAGTAAACATTATTTAACGTCACATTATTCCTCTTCCATCGTTAAAACAGTAAAACTATTCAGTTATCTGTGGTAGTAGTGTGAATTAAATAAAATCAATTAACGAGAAGAGTTCACACTTGGCCGGTTATAAATTAAAATTATCATTAATGTCCTCTTACCTTCAAGGCTTGAAATCTATTAAAGTTTATTAAAAACTATTGCATTTAGTTAGTATATGAGATTGATTGAATTGTGTAGTCATTAATTTATGACTACACAAATAAAAATAAATGGGCGAATGCGATTGTTAAATTATGAAAACATGATTAACAATGAACACTTAACATATTTACAATTATACTAACGCAATCATACGGTGTGGTTAACTATTAATTTGCGGCATGCCGTGTGGTAGAAAAAAAAAGCAATATTTTATAGAAAAAAAAGGCATTTTCTTGTTGATTTATAATATACGGTTAGTACTGTGTTTGTGTTATGATTGTTGCCAAACGTCAGAAAACAGTTAAACATTGTTATGTTTATTGAACTGTATATGAACTAAGTTACCCAATGTTAACTTGTTAAAAAATGTGGCTCCTTAAACTGTAATTGCTAATTTGATGTACTATTAGGGAAGTACTTAAATAGGTATATATTACCGAAAAGACCCGGATGAGGTAACCATTAAAAGGGGTGTTGGTAACACTTTCTGTTCAAAATGGCAGCTATTTTTACAAATAACTTCCTACTTCTAGTTGATATTATCATCAACATTATTATTTTCCTATTATATTCATAGCGTTATCTTCCATTCTTAGTCGGGCTCAGCTTAGACCATCTTTCAGGATTTAGCGAGCCTGATAATTTCATTGAAACCATGGCTCATATAACCTACAACCAGACCCGGACATAAATTCCTTTAAAATGTTTTATTTGTCTAGCTATAAGAAATAATGCAGTATTTTTGTACTTTTGTGGCTGTTTTCTGTTATCAACTTGATGGCGTGTAGTCTGCTATACAAATTTTAACTTTATTGAAATCCGTCTGTCCGCTGTCCCCTGGTGAATGGTCGCACCGCAGTTATGACGCATTTTTTCTGACGTACGTCATATTTCGCGCTGATAAACAGAGTGACAGAAACCGGACAGACAAATTGGGCAGTTTCCCGCGACGTGAAACAAAAAGGTGGTCCCGCCACGCACGGGCTGGAGTGTTTTGGTTGTAAAAAATATGTAATTATGGCCCTTTGCTTTTGTAAGTCATTGTTGACTTAATGGATGAGATGCTTTTGAAAAAAAAAATTGAGTAGACTTTATTTTTTTTCGATTGAAGAGTAAGTAAGATCCCGTATTCTTGTTTCGTTTTCATGTATATACTACTATTTACTTTTAAATAATATGAGAGTAACTAAGTTTTCATCTAACCCAGTTTTATTTTTGGTTGAATGTGGTTAAAGGGGCTTGCTGTCTCTTTGACCCTGCCTACCCCTTTGGGGGATTACGGGCGTAATGTTATGTATGTAAGTAAGTTAAATTATATTAGGAATATCCCGGATGCTTGCCGTATTTTACGATTTATTGTATTATTCATACTATTTAAAGACATGATTAAAATTGGAATTTGATACGGAAATTATAATTTGCAACTTAGTATTTTTTAATATTTTAAAATCCAACAACATGTGCACAAATAAAGTTTCATACACACATGATAGATCACAGGGTGTTAGTATCGATTGTTTAATCAAATGTCCTAACGTTTCGGTTCTCTCTGCCTACCCCGCTAGGGAAGTGGCGTGAAGTTTAGTTAGTTAGTAAGTTTGTTAGCTGAAATAAAATTTTGTAAAATTTAATTTTTCATATTAGATGGAAATTTTTAAACCTACACATGACAGAAGTGGCAAGCTCGTCACCTACACAATCATAAAACCCAAAACTTAACACACTATCAGCCTTTCTCAACGGAACACAGCTGGTAAAATCTTTTTAATTCCAATCAACATGGGGCCAGTGTAAAGCTCGTATGTCCCCAATTCCCCATGTGGTTGCCCCATTTGGCCCCAGTCCGCCCCTGTTCATCACGCGGCGTGACGGTCGACGGCCAACGTGTTTGCTTTGGGTCATAAAGTTGAAAAGGTAATAAATCGCCGGGAGGGATTAGTGACGGGATCACGGTTAAGTGCCGACCGATCAGATGGTGCCCGGAAAAATATGTAATTAACACAATGAAAGGAAATCGTTTGATGGCTTACGGGCGTTGACTATTAATCTGATGAATGTATGTGTGTAAGGAGTCTTATGTTGCATTAACACAAAAACCAGTCAGTTACAGAGTTGGCAGCATCTCAAAGTATGATTAAGTATTTTTTTGTGTGAAATTTTATTTTGAGACGCTCTCAACGTAAGAAACTCAATTTATTAACCGGACGTAAACTTGTTATTGACTGTGTGCAACAAGAGTTATTATTTTTTACCATAAAGGTTTTCCTGCCATGTTTTCATAGCCTGGCAATCACCCTGTTGTTTACGTCTCTGTATATAGATAGACCTATTTGTCTGTCCGGTTTCTGTCATCATAATAAAATGTTTCCGCGTGATAACAGATCAGCGCCCATGTGCGTGAATCGTTAGGTGCCAAGTGTCGCATTTGCAGATTCTTCCCGCACTGCGCAGTGCATTGTCCCTTACATATATATTTTTATATTTTTTTTATTTAATTGGGAAAACAAACAATTTGACAATGGTATTTATAACAACAAGTTTTATGTTAATGTAGTAGAGGTAATTGTGAAACCTACTACGTTATCTACAAATTACAAAAATGTATACATAGAGGATGAGAGTGGTCCCTGCGCAGCAATAAAAAAATAGTTATATAAAATCAAAAATAACAGAACCAAAAGGTTAATAAACGACAAAAATTCATTGCTGACCATGTCATCTTTTTTCTATGACTAGACTCCTAGGTGATCTTGCGTTTTGTAAAAAAAATCAGGGAGTGATGTTAACACATAGCGCATTAAACTGAATTGGCACAAAGGAGCGGGGCAACCTTGCAAGCTGTGTCGGAGATACGTAGTGGAAAATTGCCTCGCTGCAACGCTCCCCGCCTTAACACGTTATATTATGACTGTCGATAAGTTGCTTGTGTCATCTTGCATTTGTTTATGGCAAAATATTATATTTATATTGGCACCATATATGTTGTATCATATGGCACAAGATGTGTTGTATTATTTGGCCAGCTGAACTATTTGTTTTTATAAAACAGTTTGACGAGCAATTGGTCATTTCACAAAAACAATTAGAGACGAATTAAAGACTAAAAATGTCTTACTAAAACTAGTTTGGGAACAAGTGAAAGCCTAATGTTGGTTGGAAATTTTATAAATATATGAATGCAAAAGTTTTTTGGACGGCACATTGCCCATGTCTTGTTTTATACGAATTCCAAATGCACTAATACTTGAAGTCATTTAATTACATTATTTAAACGGGTTCTTCATGGAAGAACCCAAGGCAGGGCTGTTACTACTCACTATCAATTATAATCTATTGCCCCCCCTGGACCACTAGCTACATACGACCATGGGCTTCACTACCGCTTATCAAATTCTATGAGACATCTTTTCAGTAAAGTTATCTGTTTACCTTCTCAATTAGGCAACCCTCCTTCGACGGAGACTGCATTCAAACGTCCCAAAAACCTAATTACCTTCTGGACAGAGCTAAAGTGGTTTGAATGATCGCTATAGTGGTACAGTGACCATTTACGCACAATGGCCCACTTATGAGGCTAAGTGCGGGAAACAAATGCCCAACTAACTAACTAACTTACCTTTTTTTTTGGACAGGAATATCGGTAGTTGGCCGAGGGTGGCCTTTACTACCTACCGAGCTGGCGGGGGAGCGGGAACCTCTCACCCCTAACCTACCCCCTATCTCAATGGACGATCCTTATATACGCACACATACCTGCTGAAAAAATGTCCGATCGGTCAATTTTCCAGTGAGTTGCCATCAGCCGCGAATCAATCGACCCGGCGGGCCGCGTGTGTAACGAGAATGAATTTATTGCACTAGCCCTCAAACCTTGGACGCATCACCCCTCAATTTGTATTGAGGGCGCTATAACGAACAAGGGCTAATGACTGGTACAGGAATTAAAAAATGTATACTGAAACCAGTTGACACCTGTCGTAAAGAATATGTAGTCAAATACAGTTAGATACATTGTCAATGATAGTTTTCTAATGTTGTTTTTTGCCATGACGTATTTAGTGGCAGATGCATATTAGGTTTATCTTACATGTATAAAGGAGCCTTATTAAATAAAAATGGGAGGAAAATACAAATTCTTAACTTGGTCGTAGTATGCGAACACTGATCCTATTTTGGAATTTTACTTCCTTTGAACTTTACAATAATGAATCATTGTACATTTATTTGCGTTATTTTATTTGTAAAAAATAGTCAATATATTAATATTTGACTTATTGCGTTGAAGTCGAATACGCATAATATACATATAGACTGACTGTAGCATAATCATATTTGCTTTGTGTTGAGTAAATACACGATGGTTTGAGAACCAGTAGATTGTCTTTATTGAGAATTTAAATGGACTAACGACATAGCCAGCGCCTGAGGTTTAAAGAGAATAATTTAAAATTTAGTTCCGACTTTTAAGTATTAATCTCGGATGAAAAAAAAAACTGATTTTGGCTCAAGGCAAATTTAAGTTTGCAATGCGATATTTGTCCGGAGTTAGATTTTAGTTTTACTGTACAAAGATAAGTAGATATATGTGTTATTAATATAATATTTCAATAGCTTTTTGAATTAAGCAGAAACTGATAGAAATGTTAATGTAATTCCAACGTAGCCTCAGGCTTTACCCTAGCCAGGCAAAATGGATTATTCCTAAAGCAGAACACAAATTGTTCCCCGGCTTTTATGAATTATTCGTTATTCGTAGATTGTGCACCGTCATCGCTATCGAGCGCTGATTGCCACAAATAGCACAAAACCGGCCAACATGTTGCCACAGCGCAATACGTAATATGGACTTTGTATGAAACGATGAAAAAATATTAGGTGAAATCCTAACCAATATCGCGCCTTTGAGAACACGAAGCAGATTGGTCTGAAGTTGTAAACATTAATAAAGTATGGCAAAATTGGAACTTTATATCAACTGGAGGCAAAAGTGAAGAACTAAAGGAAACAAGTGTTGAACCACGTCTTTTTTATTTGATAAGGGTGGAATTTTGTATGCTCAAACTTTGAACCTTGACAAAGGACATAGCTTTTCATCCCGGAAAAAGGATAGATTCTGCAGAATGCATAATATCCTCTGATAAAACAATGTAGCCGTCGAATTCCACGAGTGGTGCAGTAAGCGAAAGCTAGTAAAATATCATAAAATTATAAAAGAATTGGACTAGGTGTTATAATATTATGATATCGTGATTCCACATTGACGTGGGCTATCCGGTTGCGTGCAAGTATTTTCTGCTTCACTGCGTATGACCTGAATAAGTGAGGAATCTCGTTTAGATAAATTAGTGGTTTAAGTAACCGATGTATGATTTGTATTTGTTAAGATTTACAATTGTTGGTGAAAACGTACATATGTGTAGTAGCTATGAGGTACATACGAATAGTAGCATGGATTGGATTTCTATCCTCTACAAAAAAAACAACTAGCTGTCGACCTTCCGATATCGGTCACGATGGCCAATCTCAACGAGAATTAGCCATCTGCGCAGGAGATAATATAGTGCACAAGTGTGTGCGCAAACACAGGTGCACTTTCTATTCCTTTACTCTCATAGTCCGGTGAGACAGCAATTTGACATGACCGGTGAGAGGTCAGGCGCAGGACCACGGGGGTGATTATACCGCCAACTTCCTGACTCCGGACTGTTATTGAGTAATTTCAGTATAGAAATAACCAGCAAAAAAAAAATGTAACTATCACAATCTACGACTGGCTCGATAGCGCATTCGGTAGTGACCCTGCCCAATGCGCTAGGAGTTGTGGGTTCGATCCCCCACCCAGGACAAATATTCGTGTGATGAATACTTGTGTTTGTTCTGTGTCTGGGTGTTAATATCTAATGTTTAAGTACATATATGTATATTTGTAATACCACTGTTGATTCTGATATCCGTAACACAAGTGCTTAAGCTACTTACCTCGGAGTCAGATCAATGTATGTGGTGTCGTCGGATATTTATATTTATATAATGTGGAATACTTGTAGATAAAAATACTACTTAGCTATACGTTTGTGTATTTGTAGTACATCCGAAAGGCCGGTCGAATGCAAGCCGTGCATCATGTCGCAGGCATTGTCCGGCCCATTGCGTGCGACTATTTTCTGCCTCGCTTCTGCGGCACGCTCCGCCGCGTATGCTGCGACCCGCTTGCTGCTGATAAATCTCATTTCACATACATGCATATGAAGCTCATATAGCATCAAATGGCCGTGACCGATTTAAGAGTTAAACTCAACAGGAACGTTATTTTTAAGCCACATGGCTCATCAGTTTAACTCTATAGGAATATAATAACTAGCCTAAGACAGACAGCTCTCAAAAAGGCTTTAAAATATTTTTTTTTATTTTTTTTTGGACATAATTTTAGGCGGAGGTATTATTCACTTAAAGTCTGAATTTAATCATACTTCTTAACGTGCTGCAAGCACGTCGACAATAAATGTGACATGAGATTTTTTTATATATTAGAAATATCAATGCTAAGTTGTAACATATACATATGAGAGCTACCAATCTGTTTGCATATGTAGGTATATTAGCCGAAGCTCAATTGATTTCTATCAGACGTCACGTCGCAAGTGAATGGAGTTTCCTTGAATCACCAATCCATATAGGCACTTACTCCAGTATACCATAGTAATTACAGGGATGGATACGCGATTGAAATAGTAAATGAATTTACTTGCAAGCCGGGGTGGCCGCTTCTATTGTAAATGCATGATTTATGATCATAGCAAGTATAATTACTACGCAAGCAAGTATAAGTACTACGGTACGGTACGGTATATAATTTGTAAGATTCGATGAGGCAGTATGAGTTTTTGGAGGTGTCGATTTACTGATTTGGTTCATTTGGATAAGAGAAATAACTGATGGTAGTTTTCATGTATGAACAAGTTCTATGTTTTTTATAGATGAAGTGAGTTCCATTTTTTTATTATTCAATTTATGTGTATTTTGTTCTCCGGTTATGGGAAAAAATATCCACATTCATTCTATCCATAAAGTTACACACATACCATCACACTTCTGTATATTGCTTTAAGACAAATGAAGTAGGTTGTAAAAAAACGACATTTGTCACAAATGTCCGGATACAATACTTTTATAAATATTATTCGGTAGGGGAGGTACGTACAAAATGACATATACGGACAAAATGACACAGGCATCATATTTCAAATTCTGCCGCTTCTAGTCCGCTATATATATATACATCACGTGACTCTAGCCGGAAATACGAACCTGTCAAAACGTGAACTCGCGCCAGTCTTTTGATTGGGTGTAACGGCCGATGATGAACATTGGCAAGTTACGAATTTTTATTTAACTGCAGGGATTTTTGTGTATTAATGTTATGTTTTTCATAATATTATCTTGTGTTTACATTTATTACATAACTTAAGTACTTATTGTTGCCTTCAAATACTTTTTTCCGTAAATAATAATCATTTTGCATTTATTGTTGAATTTTGATTTTTTATAACGCTTTATGGACAAAATGACATACATATGTAACGGACAAAATGACATAGGTATGTCGTTTTGTCCATAAGAACTCAATAAGTTAATTGTAGATACCCAATTAATGTCACTTCCCGGTACGAACGATCTCCAAGCTTCTGCAACTCAGCAACAAATAATCCGCGCCGTAACACCTGGCAATAATGACACAACAGTTCTAACAACCGACACTACTGAACCAACAGACAATTCAACAGCAAACACTGGTCAAGACCTTATTCTATCTGCCCAAAATCGCCCATCTATTGGTAATGAAGAACATACGCTAGCAGTGCCTAATTGAAGTTATATCTCCTGTCCCAAAAGGATATTACGTAAGTGGCCAAGGCAAACGTAAGCCAAAGAAACAGAAAACCTCTTTACTTTTGACTTCAACTCCAAATATGAATAAAATTAAGGCAAAAAATGAGCCGAAAGCTCCTTCAGAAAAGAAGAGACGAAAGGTTACCAAAACCATATTCCAAGAAGACAGCGAAGAAGAAAATTTGCCAAACTACGCTCAAGATGACGAAGAGGATTGCGCTTGCATTTATTGCAACGATCTTTATTCGCGATCAAAACCTGGAGAACATTGGTTGCGGTGTTCAAAATGTTCGCATTGGGCCTACGCTTCTTGCGCGGACGTTTCTAAACGAACCAAGGGGTTAATTTGCGAGCTTTGCCTTTAATTTTATAACTTTTGCCGTGTATGTCATTTAGTCCGTATGTGATATGCCATTTTGTCCATAGCATATGGACAAAATGGATTTCGTTGATCTCAGTTAAGTTTAAAATTATTATTTATTCTAGTTTGTTTATCTTTTAAGTATCTATTAAAATTCAAAGATATGAAACCTAAGATTACTGGTGTGCAATGTGAAGGCGCTGTGATTTACCATTAAAGAGTTATGACCCAAAACTAAAACTATATGTCATTTTGTACGTACTTCCCCTATAACTTAGCTGAGTTTGTGTTAATCAGACGGTAATTAGACAATTAGACTTAGGGCATTCACAGGTGCAAGTTTAATGAGAGCTAAGACACGTCCATGCAAATGGAGCGTAGTGGCTAGTGTTGCCAGCTCCAGTGGATTAATATTCGGGACATCATCTTCATTATCATCTTTCTAGCGTTATGTTCCGTGCTTAGTCGGGATCTGCTTAGAATATGATCCAGGATTTTGCGAATCCAGTAATTACTTATATTGAAGTGACTTTTGACTTTTGACTTCCGTAATATGGAAATTAGACAATTTTTGAATGATGATTTCGCATCCATAGTAATTGGAATGCGCAGGATTCATTACAATGTTTACCTCCTCGCTGAGCTAGTGATTTGAGATCCAGAGGAACGTGTCCTTGTTTAAACCCGAAACCCTCGGGTAAGAGGCGCGTATCCTGACCACCGCTGATTTGGAAAGCTGAACTTTAGCTTCCTAATCGGGACATAGCGATAACTAAAAAAATACACAATAGGCCATTAAGTTTTCCTGACATGTAATATTAAATGTAATATTAAAAATTAAATTAAATTAATGAAATATTTTTACTAACACTATTTTGATAAGATTAATACTAACCCTATATGAACTGTATGAGTTGTTCGAAATAAATATTTATTATTATTATTTATTAATATCATACAAAATAGAAATAAGTAGGTAAGATATCGGTACATTTGGCGTCCCAAATGAAAGTAAATCGGGATGCTTTACGAGATCTCTGAGAATTGGGACGTGTCCCGCGCAAACCAAGACACCCGGCCACACTAGTAGTGGCCCATAAATATGAGAGCGTTCCTGATCCCTGAGCATGGTTTTAAGCATTCATCCCTTAATAGGTTTAGATTCTATGTCGACCTATCTGGTCCAACTAATGTATGCTTCTACGGTCAGATAATTCATACGGTTATACCTAATAAATAATGAACCAATATACAGGCTTTGGGAGCCATTTTTTAGGTTTTCCTCTAACGTAGGATAGTTTATGAGTCTCCTTATTTGAAACATAATAAACGATAAAGGTTTTTGCATTTTGAAATGTTGCTGTAAATAGGCAATGATCAATCTTGTATTATTATTATCTAAGGAATATGAGGATCGAATTACAAACGAATCGAATGAGATCTTCCAAATGAAATATTTTCAGATGATGTGTTTTTTCTTCTAACTATTTTAAACTAGATTTCTAAGATTAGGAAAGTGATCAACACAACTATTATGATAAGTTAATAAGAAAAAAATAAATTCCCCTTTTACTTTAAAAAAATATGCAGCTATTAAATATGTCTCACACCAAATACCGTATCTGTTTCCAGACAAAGCGAATCATCAGATATGTAAAGACGGTTACATCGTTCGCAATCCGCGTATCCACTTCGGCGGATTGACGGCGGTGTCAAATAAAGGAGATCAAACGGGGCGACGCCGGGGCGGCGACGGGCGACAGGGCGAAATCTAATAGCGCCCTGTTGGTAGCATTCGTAATGTCACGTCAGTACCGCTAGCCGTGCTCAGCGTAGACTTTTATTTGTGCGAGTCACGTGACGTATCCTGATTCGGTTTTTGGATTCTTCGGTTTTCCTCCTATGATGAAAAAGTTAAGTAGATACCTAATTAGGATTTGGTTTGACTCCCGTAGTAAATGTCTAGCGAAGAGCTTCTAGAAAGTAGTTACTCAAGTCTCTTTCATGATATATAAGTATATTAAGAAAATCATTTATTACCAAACTAACTAACTAACTAACTAAACTTCACGCCACTTCCCTAGCGGGGTAGGCAGAGAGAACTAATTACATGTTATTGTGTAAGATGCACTCATGGTATAGTTGGTAGGTATTATATATTATCAAGAATATATTAGTCTAAAATTGTTGCGTCCATATGTTCCACCTGAACAATTTATGTATAATTTGTTTCAACGATTTGCTACAATCATATGAAAGTATAATTGTTACTGCAAGGACTTAGGAGAGGCTTTGTATTTGTCAAATTATAATGTATATTATTTGACCAGGTTTGTGTAGTTTACGGAGTAGAAAAATTGAGGCAGCTTGGAAATAGCTGATAAAAATAATTACTAAATAAACTAACTTTGCAGTCTTTTGATGTCTTTCCTCGATAGAGAAGTAACCGCGGAAGGAAGAGGGCGAAAAAGGGCAGCATATTTTCGGTATTTTTACGGAAAGTTAAAACGAAAATTAAATTTTTCTTTCGAGCAAATAATTAGATACTTATGTAAATATTGTATAATAATATGTTCGCAAAAATCGTTTTCTGTTAGTTTTTTGTTGTAAGAAAATGGTTAAAAGTGTCTGTTGCAACTTTGTCTCTGCCTACCCCTTCGCGGATAATGGACGTGATGTTATGACGTTATATCCATGTATTTTAGACTACACAATGTTTTTTGCTCTGAGTTGGGTTGGAGTGTATTGGGGCAAGCTGCTCCTTGTGATAACCCGGCACTTTAAAATATTATACATCCATAATTCCTTTATAACGTAAATTACGTTACGTGCGTCTTTCGGCACACCTGCTCTGGAATGTAAATACAAAAAAATATATAAAATTTTCGCTTTCCTCACGTATGCCTGAGCACAAAAATTAAAATTAGTACTAATCTTAAAAAAAAATCCATTGTATTGCTGCATTAAAATACTATTTATATTTTATCAATGGAAATTTTATTACGTTTTCAGTAAAAACGGCGGTTTATCCTTTTAATTACTTAGTTTCAAATCCAGTGTCTTAGGCAACGAATTGTGCAATCATATAATGTTAAATATTTTTGTTTCGTTCTTTTAGCTATAGGTATTTTAGTTAATACGAAATAAGATAGATAAGCTTAAGTCAGGCTGACACACTACCCCTCCGCCGGGGTCTCCAGTTTGCCGTACGGGGCGGACTTAGTAGGCCCTGGTTAACAGTACAGGGCCGAAGCCAAGAGAGACCCCGAGATGGCGGCACGGGAGAGCGGCCGCAGCCCCTTGCGCCCGGACCAGGATTGCCAAAGAAGAGGAGGAGCTGAGTGTGACGTTGCTCGCCTCACTATCCTCGGCAACCCGACAGGGGCGCACAGTGTTGCGTTACGGTGGGTCACGGGGGATCTCCTCTCCCTCCGCGTCGACGTGGCTCTGCCTTCAATTTGAGCCGCCGGGTGGAAGGCGGCCCCCTCCGACGAGACACTCTCCGCGTGTCTCTCTTGCTTAGCAGAGGGCGCCCACTGGCTGGCGCGAGAGTGAGCCCACGACGCCGGTCGCGGGGACGACCGGCGTCTGATTCCTGGGCGGAGTAGTTGAGACATGCTGGGTGCCCTATCATGTCTCGACGTGCGCGTGTGCTCGGTGCTATGAATCCAGCGCCTAACGACGCGCAGCATCGCCCACCGCCGCGAGAGATGAGCCGCGCAGCACGGCTTGCGCACAACGGAGGAGCTGCCGTATACTCCCGGCAGTGGGGGTACCGGCTCCTCCGCAACTGCGCCGCGGGAGGCCACCTTGGGGTTTAGTCGGTTCAAGTCCGACCCACCGCCCTCTGGATCCCCGTTCAGAGGGTGACGGCTCGTGGGAGTTCCCCAAACAATAAACAAATCTACAAACAATCCCTATTACTTACGCATCTAAAACAGGCAGTAGTCTTTAGAAAAACCAGGCCCTGTTGCCTTATCAAAATTCGGATAATAGATTACTTGGCGCAATTTGGTAAAAATGTAACACTTAAAAAATATAATATCTATAAGGAGGTATGAAATTACGAGCTATTATGAAAGGGTTAAGAATTATAGCAGCGACGGTGAAAGCGATTATGAGTTCGGATAATAGGACGTCCGGTAATCGGGACCCACGCATCGGGATTCAATTATAATAAATAACTAAAAGTGATTTTTAATTCTTCAGAATCGTCTAAAACCTCAGAATAAAAACATTGATGAAATTTACTTTAAATGTGATAATAGGTACATTGGGTACACAACTAAAAACTTTTCTAATTCTACATTTATTACATCATCATGCTGGTAATTACCGAAGGGCCAGGCAGAGTTTGGGGCAGCTAGCTAGGCAGCAGTTTAATTTTTGGCTGAATGTGGTTAACAAGGCTGTTTACCACATTCAGCCAAAAATTAAACTGTGCGTTTGGATGGAACATTGTGAAAAAGTAGTGCCTAGTGGCTAGCTCGCCGCCTACACAATCACATACCCAAAATCCGATTTACAATTAGTCGCCTTTGACGACATGCTAGGCAAGAAACATAGTTGGCAATTTTTTTTTAAGTCCCAAACTATGGGATATATTTATTAATTATAATATGACATTATGAGAACGTTCTGTACCCATCTTTATTTTATATTTCTATTTGAATACTATTTATTAAAATTATAAAAATATGTAGGTAAGTGTTGTAGCTAATGGTAGGTATTAAAAGCGATGCTGATTTCCAAAATTATGTAATTAAGAGTGGATTTCAGGTTTGTGAGTAAAATATGTTTTATTTGCTAAATATCATTTTAGTCAGCATGTACACGGCTCCGTCCTAATTACGAGAATTCATTCTATTATAATTGAATTGGTGTTAAAAAGACGCTAAGATTATTACATTCTGTGAGCCAGAAATTATTATTCTCTTAAAGATTTATTTAATGTTTGCTCCTTAAGTTCTCAGTTTATTTAAATTATTAACTAAATAAATTGCGATGGATAGCATACAATAGGCTATTTTACTCAAAACATTTTTATAGTTCATTATTGAGATAACAAAAAAATATTACTTACCTATTTTTTTTTCAGCAAACCAAAAATGAAGAACGTACAGCCAGGTAAGTACAGCACGTTAAAGTACCGCGTGACGTAACTAGGTACGTAAAATATTACTGTCCAAGTGACGTAAAGCGCCCCATTTCAGATCTTTAAAGGCTGTATCTTTGCCATTTTTTGAGTATTAGATAAAGCAAAAAAAAACCGTATTCAATATTTTTGATAATATAATTAATCTAACTTACGGACTATAATTTTCTTTTGAGTAGGTAAACTAGCCTATTGAATCTAATAAAGGTTTATGATAGTATGTATGTACATAAATACATAATCACAGACCCAACCTTATATACTATTAGTCGTCTTTAACGATATGCTAGACAAGAAATACAGTTGGCATATTATTTTTAAGTCCCAGACCAACATAGGATAGATATTATTATATTTGTCAGTATTATTGACGTGTTATGTAATTTATTGGTTTGGGATTTTATGCTAATTTAGAATGAAATAGAAATGAAATCATTATAAAATGCATTGTTAATTGCGTTGCTCCCAATCCCTAGTCAGGTCTAAAAGTAGTTTCCTTTCGATTTAACTCAAGGAAGTTCCCCATCCATTGGAAAATAGGTGCATTCTAAAAGCGTCCTGTAAATGTTTTAACCTATTTCGTTGATTTTTGGCATAGGACTGGAGCACGGATAAGGATAACCTAACTAAAACCTATAGATAAGCATAGCCAGCCACCTCCTTGCCAAAAAAAGTACTGTGGGATTTCTTAATAATACAAAGATACATAGATGTTGTAAGTTATATTACATATCATAAAGCAAGAAAAAATAATTTCATATATCATCGTTTCGGCAGTGCATAGTGAGATAAAGTTTCTGATTTTGTAACCAACTTTGATCACACTTAATTCCACACAAGATGGTATCTTTAGCTAAATGTCTCCATTCAACAAGTAAAAGACAAAACACATCACAAACCGTTGAGGCACGTGTAAAAGAAGATGGCCCATGAAATAAACGATCCATAACTTTTTAACACCGACACTATTCCACCCGATAACATTACCTAACATAAGCCACATAGTGGTATGTACTTTACTAAATATAGGTTCGGTGTCATGTGGTTTACAATATGTTATTATCAAACCTATTATAATTTCACTAGTGATATTATGGTTGTACATATTTTGATAATTGTATTAATTTTATTTTAGGGGATTCCGATAATTTCACTGAGTGAATTTTATTGGTAAATTGTTATAATTTGCAAATAGCATATAAGATAGTGTAAGTACTATTAAAAAGTCACCGATAAAATCATAAGTACATACATAACATTACGCCCATAAGGGACCGTTCAAGTATTACGTAACGCAATTTTTGAAGATTTCTGTTTTGATTATATACTTTTAAGTTTTATATAACAGTTAAAAAATACGTTATGTTAAAATGTCGGACAAAGTAATAATGATTATTTTGTCGTTAGTTTAATCACAAACAATAACGCGGTAGTTTTCGGTTTAAAATGAAATGCTTGTCTAAACAACCTTTCCAATCCACATCATATTTCGTGAACATTGTTTTTTAATATATAGGAATGATCTCCTTGTATTCAATGTCTGAATCCAAAATTTGTAGATTTAATTAATAAAAGTTCATTTGTATATTTACAATGTACTATTTTGTCCTAAACTCAAAAACTTTTGACTTATTTCAATTTAGTGAAGGAAATTTTGAAACAAAAATGTATAAAGTGGATGCACAGTTTTATCCTGAACAAAATAAAAACATTTTATTGTAAGCAAGAGAAACCTTATACTTCTTTACACACAATAAATAGTCAATTCTCGCTTTATGGCTTTGGTGTAAATCCACAGAAAAGGAGTCAAACCTCGACCTGTTTTATTGCCGGTAAGTACATGGAACTGTTATCCGTATATCAGCCATAGGTACTTAACCTTTTGCATGATTCAATGGAAGAATATTTAAACTAGGACATTAACAGCGATTTGTACCGCTGTTTTTCTTCTTCTGCTTAAAATGAAGACTAGAATATACCCTTCACATGTTCCCGGATTTTGTACATTGATAAATTAATGAGGAACCTATAAGCATATTTTGAAATTAGCTGAAACACATGGACCGACAAACATTTGAATATTATTTTTTATTTATAATTACTGCAAGAGCGATAAACTTAAGCCAAAATATAACATTTACTTAAGTGGTTAAACGAAATTGTGAAAAAGTACTGACAAGTGGCGAGCTCGTCACCCACACACATAATCACAAATACAACACTCGATGATAAACACATTTTTATTATTTTTGAGTCCCAGACCGAAATGGGACAGTATTACGTATTTCGAATTGTAATATGTTTTTCATTGTTCATACTTTTCTAATTTATTTTAACAATCAACCGGACATAATAATATGTTAGCAACTCAAACAATAAAATTTTAATATGTAGAAACGGCGGTTTATCCTTGTAATTGCGTAGTTATATCTGATGTCTTAGGCAATATACGAATCGTACACTCATACAATGTTAATCATTGGTCGTGGCGCACGTGTGGAGCCTTTATTTTCTTTTGGATTTGTGTCTAGTGAATTTTCGACATGGATCTATACGTAAGAATGTGTTATTTTTTTTAAACGAACTAAACTTCATGCCACTTCCCTAGCGGGGTAGGCAGAGAGATTATCTTTTACCTTTTAGAAAATAAACCTGCGTGATTGAAAGTTTAATTTTATTTGATTTTTTTTTAATTATGAGATTTCTATTATTCTCTTTTAGCATACCGCAATGTGCAAAAAAGAGAAAACCCTTAACCAAATCGAACAAAAAAAAAAATGGTTTATTGTAATTTAGTTAGTTGAACAAAACTGTAAAATAGTGTCAGGTTACCCATCACCCACCATGTTATATTTTATTGTGTGTATATTTTATTGCGAAATTTGTAGATTGTATGAACATTTAAAACATTGCCAATGAGCAACAAGTAGATATGCAATGGGTTTACGAATGCAGGCAACAAATGCGCTAGTGACATTTGAGCCCTGTGCTTGCCTGTCGTTTTAGTTATTAAAGACGACAAAACAAGGGTCCGGCCACCCTGGCAGCAAACTAAAAAAAACAACTTCGTTTGATCGGGATTCTGTAACTGTCTTTTTTTCTCTTCCAGAAGCTGATATTCGTCGTGTTCGTGGTGTTCGGTTTGGCAGCTGCTTACCAGGTCCCCGGGAGCTACTACCTGTCAGAGCACTTTGTGTTCCCGGAGCACAAAGTGACCGGGTACTACTACCCTGTGAGGCCCTACAAGCCGCGTGTGGACCCCTTCATGGCCCCGCCCCCCCCCAACGGTGACCGCGAGGCAATCCTTGGCATGCTGGAAGGAGTACGAGACCCTGAAACTAACAGTCCGATAGTAGGCGTAGTGGCTGTTACCGCTGGCAGGGTGTAAATACCAGATTTAATGTCAGCATGTGACATCTCTGGTGTTGCATATGTTCAAGATAACATATTTTTCTTTTAAGATGAAAACTGTTGCTTATTTCATAAATGTAAGAGTTTCAAGATTATAAAATACTTTCTTGATATATTTTTAGCCAGTCTGTGTACAAGGGTCTCTCTTAATTATGAGAATAAATTTTCTTATAATTCGGGAGTGTTAATAAGAGGGTATTCTTAAAAATTGTCTTGTGAATAAACACGGCCTCTGAACGTTTTGAGATGAGAATTCCTGTCATAAGCCTGAATTAATATTTTGATAAATAATTTTTTTTTCGGACCTAATTGCTAAATTTGTTTCTTTTTTAAGTGCTGATTTTTAAAAGTCATAAAAATATAAAAATATATGTGAGTTGAGTTTCACATTGTCAAGTTCATAAGAATTTGCGGTAGACGTTTTAAAATCATTCGCATTGTTTATTTATTTTTCGGTTATATACTATATTACTGGCCATTTTGGAGGATATAAAAATCCTTGAATATTTTTTTTATTATTAACTAGGTAATTTACACACAAAAGAAATTAACTTGTTCTGAATAATATAATATTCATAAATTAAAACATTCAATATTATTTTCAAAAAATATAGCTTTCTTCTCAACTTGGTAAAGTTAATATAAGTAAAACACTAGCTAATAAAAACATTTTTTAATAAAAAAAGGTAGTTGGAGTACCAACGTTTACTTAAAAGATCCGGTGATCAATTACTTCTAGTGATCAATTTCGCTACGTTTACGTCTACATTGTTTTCTCGATAAAACTTGTAAATCTTCCGTAGAAAATTCCTTTATTGGAAGAATAGCTTACTTCAATTTATTGGAAGTGTGAACTTTTTAAGAGCCTGTGATGAAAATATGGCCTTATTTCTTGAACGTATAAAGAGTGGAGGCTTGTTGCAGTAGGACTAATGGAAGGTATAAACATTAACTAAAACCAACATTTGCATCCAAAGTAAGAAATTTGGAGACTAAGGGATGGTGATATTGATTATATATCGTAAAAGTTTAGGAGTATTTGCTACGAAACAGAACTGGAAGGGTTATTATTAAAAAAATTCTACTTATGCGTTGAAATACACGTTTGGTGGTGGTTCAAGACTTTGCCTTTAAAGTCATGAGTGGTTGACCGTAATAGAAGAACTAATCATTTCAAAGCAATCAATGACTGCAATCTTGAAAATCAGTTGCTAGGTATTTAATTGTTATTAATACACAAGCAGAAACTTAGATTCCAAAGTCAATGATACATTGACCTAAACACTGATTATCCAAGAAACATTAGAGACACTGTAATGTTCATAACTCTAACTTCTTACTAGCTAGCATAAAGCAATATTTTTTGGTCTTCACCCTAGGAAATCGAACTTTTATAAAAGTAATCCGCATCGGGAATAACATTTCTGCATCGTCATGAGCTCGATCCTCAGGTGTTAAAGCACGCGCCATCCTGAAGAAAATGAAAGCCAATTCATGCTTTTGTTAAAAACATATCTTTACATTAATGTCTCATCAAAACGTCAAGCAAACACACAATTAAGAGAGGACTACAAATCTGCGAGGAATATTTTTTGATATTCAACAAAGTGAAGTGTGCTTTACGTCGAATAAAACTGATAAGATAGATGCCTATTGCAGTTAGGTATTTAAGCACAGGCATCCAATGTTGGTCTGGGTCTTAGGAAGAATGTAACAACTGTGTTTCTTGCCTAGAACGTCGTAAAATGCAACGGGGCAGACGGGCTAGCCACTTGTCATGTACTTTTCATAATTTTCCATCAAACCCAGCTCAGCTTTATATTTTGTATTACGGGCGTGTATGTATGTATGCACATAGCGCTAGTGCAGCCATTAACGGAGCTGTTCTTTAATGCTTCTGTGTCTGTATAGGTGTTCAGTAACTTTCCTCCATTGAGTTTGCGCTTCCATTCTACATTAAAGCAGATTCATCCAGTACCGCGGTCATAAACGTTTACAGACAGATGTAAGGACGCAACGACCCGCGCTCGAAATATTTACAATTTCAGCGCAAAGTTGGGGTTTGCATCATTGTCAGCAGATTAAGGATAGGTTCGTCTGAATTCACTGAGTATTACTTTTTCTTAATTGCAATCGTACATTGTTTATAGTTGCTTGTCATGTTTAATCAGGCACTTAGTTATATAGATATGTACTTAATTTATGAACCAATAGTTACTATTGGTTCATAAATAAAGTATGTATAGGTTCTAATATAAATACGAGTAAGTATATGTGCAAATCTCGATTAAATCATTTCAAATAACATTGCTACATAATTAAGTAAAAACCATTTGAAAAATTAATATGTTTAATACTGCAACAAACATCCAGTCGGTGTTCCATCACACATTAAGATCAAACTTTCAAAAGGCCTTTACATATTGGAGTCCAACATGTAGGGTCCAACAGTTGGACCCATGTTCCCATGCAAGCCATAGAGGCCCGGGCTTGTACCGTGATTTTGCCAAGAGACATAATAATAAATTATCCAGGCTGACCAATTCCCTAGTTCCAAACTAAGCATGTGCTATGGATACTAGGTAAACGGATGGACATACATGGACATACTTAAATATGTTTATAAACATCCACGACTCCAGTACAAATGTCCATGTTCATCACACGAAACATTTGCTCCAAGCGGGATTCGAACTGGCGACTCTAGGTTTCGTGGCCAGGGTCTCTGACCAACGGGGCAGTCGAGTGCTTCATAAGTTTGCCCGTTTTCCAAAACACAACCTAAACCGGGACCCAAATAATAAATTGAAACACGGAAATATTGTAAATACGAGTCGCCATCCCTTATAATCGCGTAAGATTTGGGATGTGCATCCGCACGGGCGGTCACTGCAATCTGAGCTGATAGATCGCAAACTTCATCCCTTTAGAGATTGTCCCGGCGATCATTGTAGTAAGTTATACTTCGGTAGATATAGATTCTTACTTACACAACTTATATTTATATACTTTTGTTGGCATACAATATACCATATTAAACGCTATCCACAATTTTTTTTAGGTAGCAGATGAATAAACAAATTCTCCAGACTGAGACATCAATTCCCTAGTTCAAAACTAAGCTTATGTTTGTGCTATGGGTACTTGGTGAACGGATATATGTTTATAAGATAAAGATATTTGACACTTGAATAACTGTTAGTTACAGTTAGTTGTGTTAATGATAGTGGCTACACACATCTGCAACACATTTGGACCGAAAGCTGACAATGACCTTTATCTTTATTAGCTTTGAAGTAGGCTATACTTTCGGTGATAGCACCGAAAGTATGGCCATGCTACGACATATACATAGGTAAGACATAGGTATATGTCGTAGTATGATTTGATCATTTAAATTTTCGCAAAAATTTTGGGGATTTTGCAAAAACACGGATAATTAGACAATGGTGATTATATTTTTATTACTGAAAAAAGTTAAGTTTTTTGCGAAAACGCGAGTTGATTTAGTAACATTGAACATTTTTAACGCCGATTGGCTTGATTTTTACTTGCTGGCCAACTTTTACTCTAATTGGTTCCTATACTTTCCTATGTAGCTTTAAAGTATTACTCGTATTATAAATACTTTGAAATTACGTTTAGCTATATGGTAAACGTATAAAATGCATAATTTTAATTTAGTTGCATGGTTTTTATGGATGTAGGAAGGAAAGGTCATTTGATATCATCAACACATGTCATAAAAGCAGGAAAGGCTCTGAGCTATCGAGATGATTTTTCTTCAAATAATCTTTTCAATCTATGAGTCACGCGGCCGAGACTAGAAAGGTGGCGTTAGAGATATTCCCCTTTAACTATAATTAGTGTCCGATGGAATATCGATTTCTGGCCATAGACAGATTGTCATCGTCTTCGGTCAAATCTGGAGCTATAAATAATCGTAGTGATTGCTACGATAGTAATATTATGTACCCCGTTTGTATTTTAGGTAAGTTCGAGTTTTGCTAAAAGCTAATAAACTTTATGTGCCTTGTAACAAATCGTTTACCTGCAATCTCTCGTATTTCTTGCAAATCGTTGCTTTTCGGTTCTCGCAGAAATCTTTTGCTTCAGTTTAAACCTTGGAATATTTTGCCATAAAAATATACGTATGGGTGAAGGTAACCAAAGCCAAAGTTGAAGGTTCCATCAGCCATTATTTATTACTGGCAGCGTCCCGCGGTTTCACCCACGTTGTTCTCTGTTTCCGTGGGCATACATGGATAAAATATAGGTAAAATATGTAACTTGCTGATAGAGTAGCTTTCCATCGATGAAAGAATTTTTTAAATAGGTCCAATGAATTTAGAGCCTCAATGCAAACAAACATACGATCAAATGATCAAATCTTTCCTCTTAGTATAAAGTATGAGGTTTGATATCCTAGACTCTAGACTATAATAAACGTTACATACATACATACATACATACAGATAGCGCGCGAGTTGAATGCAGTCGGGGCCTAAGACGAGGCATACCTGAGCTCTGCATTCAACTCGCGCGCTATCGTACATAACATCACGCCCGTAATCTCTGAAGGGGTAGGCAGAGTCAAAAGGGCAGCAATCCCATTTAATCACATTCAGCCAAAAATAAAACTTGAGTTAGGTCAGATGGAAAATTGTGACGAAGTAGTGATAAGTGGCTGGCTTGCCGCCTACACAATTACATACTCAAAACCCGAAATACCAATATTCACACTTTACGACATGCTAGGCAAGGAAGGAACAGTTGGCACGTTATATTTAAGGCCCAGACCAACATAGGACATAATAATAATATTAGTATGAAGTCCTCGATTGAATGACGCTCATTGTGGAGGCTCTAGGCTTGTAAACGGTTATCTCTGTTGTGGCGACTCAGGGCGAGTCCACAGGGAATCGAGTTTTATACGACGCGTGGGATGGCCGATTCCACTGTACACTTTGATTCAAGGGATACCTCTTTTAAATGTGTTTTTCAAACATGGTGATGCTATTTGATGAGGTTGTGTTATGATTTTGCGTTATGACTCACTTAAAGTATTTTATCCTTTTGATGTTTGAAGAGAATACAAACCTTATTTTAATGTGACATGTTTATCTATACTAATATTATAAACTGAGTTTGTTTGTTTGTTTGCTTGAACGCGCTAATCTCAGGAAGTACTGGGCCGATTTGAAAAATTCTTTCAGTGTTAGATAGTCCATTTATCGAAGAAGGGTATAGGCTATATAAAATTTACAAAAAATGCGGGTTAAACCGCGGGCACAGCTAGTATTAAAAAATAAAAATATGTAATTTTTTGCTCGAAATCCTTTGATCCGTATTTTATTGTTTTGGACTGCATTGCGCGTATTGTAGGTACCCTAGGTTTAGTATGCTTTAAATCTAGTTTAAATAAATTTATACCCTTAATTTTTGAGCATTTTTTTAAAGTAAGTGGTTCAATTCATATATAAACGGATCCTGTTTTTGTTGTAAATTGTTCTGTTTGTTGTATATGGAAACGAGTTCATAATGACTCGAGTTTTTACTGCATTCGTGATGGCTACACCGGGGCACGTTATCGTTATCAACCGTTTAGCAACATTTTGAACGCCTCAAAGTTGAAATGGCATTCTAAGCTTATCATAATAATTGTGTGAGTTGATTCCCTACCATGTTTAATTCCCTTTTTACTATATGCACGTGATTCAAAATCGAAAATGTAGTCAAAATATGAGGCTTGAGAATTAACGTTTGACGTTAGACATATATTAAGGTTTTATTTACAGTTGGAATGCTTGGAAAACGCTTAGGAAATCTGTTGGAAATCATATAATATACGCCAGTTTTATAAAATTTTCTTTCACAAAAAATTTTACAATTTAGTTCCGTCAAATCATAATCATTATCTCCTTTCTGTACGCTTGCGTAGGTAAATCTTAAAACTTTTTTTATGAAACAAAGGTGTCGTAATTTCTCGAATAACCTTAAGGCCAGTGCTTTCTATGCAAAGCAGGTACAGATTAACCGCCCAAACTAAACTTGTTACAACTTATAAAACCGGCCGTTACGCGGGCGTAATCAGAAACAATATAAGGATAAAAGTTGACGCGCGTACTTGGGTGAAAAAGTTTTGGTGGGCGGGGCTAGTGCGCGCGTGCGCGGTGGCCGCCGCGAAGAGATGCTTGGCACCTCCGACGCCAACTCCTGGTGGTCCAGAGGACAGTCGTCGCGGAGCCCCCGTGTGTCGCGGACGCAGCCGGGATGCGACGCTGCACACCATTCACGCGGTGCGGGAACTGAGCCACATTGCGACAGAACTTAGATAAACTCCGACAACTCGCGGAAAAGTTTCGCCAAGTACTCGGAGAAAGTTTCTGTTGTTCGACCGGTAATAAAAATTCGTCTCTAGCAAAAGTTGCAAAAAAGTTTTCGGATCGTCTTTTAATTAGCGTAACAATAAAAAAAATATAAAAGAAGTTTTAAAACTAAAAATAAACTTTTATCTTAACATCTAAAATATTAAATAAATAATTTACAATATTTAAATATAATAAATAAAATAAAGTATGAGATCTTCGTATTGTAAGTATTTGAACACCACCTAATTATTTACTTTTTCATGTCCTCAATTATAAACATACCGTATACATACATGAAGCGCCTAAATTAAATACATTTATTTATGACAAATTAAAACTGCATTAGTACCCAAGTAACAAAAAGCTATGAAAATTTGTACTTAATATCTATTTAAAACAGGTATAGGTAGAGTTAGCAGTGATATTAATAAATACTAGTAAGTGTTCCTTTGCTACTAAAAATAGCAATATGGGTCCTGAAAGTCCTGTAGTTTATTAAATTAATTTACTCTATTAACTTTTTTACTCTTATAAATATTCCTCATACTTTTTATCGAACTCCATCAATAATAATAAATTTCAAAATTTCAGTATTTATAAGCAGTTCTTCTCATGTACAGACCGTGGCTTATATGGACGACTACATTCTTACAAAAGTACCACGCACCAACTGATTAATGTGCCTTCCGAAAGTCGGCCCCAGTGGGTAATATTTTATTTCCGACTCTCTGTCCCGTTATGGTCTAAATAAATAATGTTAATATTAGACACATTATGCAATATATATATAGTTGTAAAAATTTATGACTTTCACTGATTGCGTGGATGCAATTTTAGTCAGGGTAAATTCGAAGAACAATTAAACAATTTGATATCTTCCTCATTTCTCGTTAGTGCCTAAAATATACTACTAACATAAAATAAATACGGGTTAAGTAAAAGCAATTGACATCAACCAGTGTATCAAAATATTCCTATTTCACGGCACCTTTTAAATAATAAACATAATCGTTACGTCATTACCCTCTATGGACGGCAACAAAACCGCGGCATTGATGCGACTTCGAAGTCGTTATCCCAAAAATTGCTTAGCAAGTTTTAGGTCGGCGATTAAAATGGGAGTTTGCTTATTATTGGGTACGGAACCCTAATTACGGGTTATCGCTGCGGTTTCGCGTGTACTCGCCCGCAATTATAATGCGATGCCCCAATTTGTGACATGTCATCTACTCACCGCAACCAGGAATGGCTTAATTAATTGTTAGGAAAGCCGGGAGTCTCATATTCAATAGTTGCATAATAGTAAAACTCAATTCCAGTCAAATTATTAAATATTAAGTCATTGGTTATGCCTGCGGCTTCGTACGGTAGGCGTAGTCTCATAAAAACGATGGCGCGTGTCTCTAGATCTATTCATTTTTTTTTTGGGATAAAAATACCCTTTGTCCATTTGCAGGGTTAATATTTTTGGTGAGGCTAATTTCATTACAATATTAAACAATTTAACATACTACTCACATTTTGAAAACACCAACTTTTTTGCTCCTAAATAATTTATTTTAAACTTCTTCGAATGTTATTATAGATTTAAAAGTTTTAGTGGCCAGTATGTTCCTCCTTTCCCAATCTGCCCAGATCATCCTGGGTCGGCGCAAAACATTCATCCTTGTCAGAGTCGGGTTATACTACACTCCTTTTTCATTCATATCATCTTTCACCCAATCCATCCATATTTTCTTCGGTTGTTTTCTACAAACGCTCTACAACTCACACTTCCTACTTGTGATTTTTCATCAAATGCAACTGTGATTATTGGCCCTATTTTATTATGTTATAGTCAACGGAAATCTGCTCCGAATAGGAAACCGAATTTTAAGAAAAAACAACTATTTTAAAATTAGACATATTCGCGGCGAACACAAAATTTCCTATCATATTAACTTTAATTGGCATTCTCAATCCCCTCAATTAATAAAAAATAATATTCTAATAAAATACACTACTGGTAATTGATCATTTATTTATATGCATTAGGCACTAAGACATTAAACTATCTGGTTCCTAAATCAAATAATTACACAATTCAAATATATAGACAACGTTTAGACGTAATAACCAGACTGGCTAAATCTGGGATAAATGGCTAAAGCAGACCTCAGCTAGACAGGACAGAATTTTAGCCAAAAAATTAAATATTTTTATTATGACTGCCATTTTTATTTCCGTTTCATCTAAAGTGATATGACTAACTTATCGTATCCTGTATAAAGTTATTCGTTGTGTTGAGACCGCGTACTTTGCTACTACTGACTACGTTAATTTTAGCTATCTTGCGTGATGCAAACGTGTCCTAGAGCCGCGGCCTTTCAATTAGGTCTACGTTTCTGTTTTAACAGCAGTAATTGTGCAGCACAGTGCGATTTAATGCTTACGCAAGAATGCGTAGCAGCTCTTTATGTCATACTAGCTGTCCCGGCGCACTTCGTAACGCCCCGTTCTCGGATTTACTTTTATTATTTTCCTCGCAATGTTTTCATATTTTCTTACTGTAAAAACCTTCCCTGGAGGATTACCAATATTTTAAAACCGAAAGCAGCCAAATCGGTCCAGCCGTTCTCCAGTTTTAGCGAGACTAACGAACAGCAATTCATTTTTATATATAAAAAGATTACATTATATACTGTTTCGCCCGCAATATCCGAAGCAGAATTCAAGGAGCAGCAACATCTTTTGACTACTTTTGAATAACATAAAATCGAGTTGAGCTAGATGGATAATCGTGAAAAAGAGATAAGTCGTCGCCTACATTCTAATAAACCCAACACCTTTCACGACGTAATAGGTAGATAACAGTCGCTACATTATTTTCACGTCCCAAACCGATACGGAACAATGTCTATGCATCTGTAAAATTATGACGACAATCCGATCCCAGCGCAAAGGCGATCTTGATCACCGGGAGAAACAGTTGTTGATGAAAATTGTACCTATTTGTTTCTTGTCTCGGTGTTTGTTGTATCTTCGTTGACTGTGATTTAAACAACACAAGTCCTTAAATTACTTCCTTTAAAACAAGATTAATACATGTCATTACATCTGATATTTATCGCATGTTGGTCTGGGCCTTAAACATTATTTACCTACTATGTTCCTCGCCCTGTCGCAACTTTTTCACCACGCTCCATCTCTCTTAAATGAATTGATTTTTTTACTAAATCTAAAGTCTTTAAAAACTAAGGTTTAAGATGCTTAGTTGCTTGGTCTACTCCTTCGGGGATTGCAGTCGTGATGATAAGTATGTATGTCTAACATTTACTTATTCACACGTATGTGGATTCACGTTGAAGGACTGCGTCGCACTCGTAAAGATCCGGCTCGTTTGTAAGGCGTGTCGTGTGAGCTTCGCGTTAGCGCTTCAACACTCTTGAGCCTCAACATTATGTTGTTCCGTTGTCTCGTAAAGGGCTCTTTTATGCGCGTGACGATTAATTAGGTTTATCGTGACTGTGATATGTGTGCAGCGATATATCTGAGGCGGAATAAAATATGCATATCAATCATGTAAATTAATTTTATGCACCAGAATACTTGAGTTAAGTAACTATTTGTTTATGCGTGATATGCGACAGTTCTAAATAGCCGGTGGTGAACTGATGGATTTACTTAAGAGTAAGGCTACTATTAACCAGATATAAGCTACCTTCATACAACTATCTAGTGCTCGGAAGACCTTAGACATAGGTGGTCATATTTTCGTTAGATTAGGTAGGTATTTCTTAAGGTGAGAATCGCGTACAAAATGTCTGCCTTTTCGTTATTCGGGTTTCTGTATATATATTTAGTATAATACTCTATACAGCTATGTATCTTTAATGTGTTTCACTTTTATCTAGTTCGTAACATTACATTACATCACGTTTTCTATTACTCTGAACAGTGAGCACCGAAAATATTATATTTTGGCACCTGACTCCTCTCAATAAGTTTCAAACTCGCATACATTTCGCTTCTATCCGTACGTTATACGGTATAAACTGCTACATGTGCCGATGATCCTGCTTTTTGTTTCGTTTTAACATCCCACGTACGCGTTTCTTAAATAATATCTCTATGTTTGGTACATACATTCGTAAAAGCCTTAGTACTGTCGTAATCGTGATATAGATGTAATAACACATAAATACGATTACACCAATGTGAATGCTAGTATTGCTGGATATTAGCGAGACTTATATTGTTTGCTAGGTAACGTTACAGATAATAATAATAATAATAATATATTTATTTCCAGTAAAACATTAGAATACATGCACTTACTAGACCCTGCACTAAGCGTAGCTTGTATTGCAGCGACCAAGTTAAATTATCTGTTTTAGACTTTAACAAGAATTACAATAATTTTCAGATGGTTTAAGCCAATATATGATCAAAAAAAATAATTAAATAACATGAAAACAAGAAATAACATAAAGTGTGTGTGTGTGTGTGTGTGTGCGTGAGTGTGTGCGTGTGCGTGTGATTGAAAGTATAGATGTAACTATATTTTCAATTAGTATTACTCTTCTATATACTTTCATTTGTTTTGAGCTGCATTCAAATTTTAAAGACAAGGGAGGGTCTTTCGGCTCCCCTTTGCCTTGAGTTAGGAAAAATATATGAAATATTTAGCTGCATTTAGTGATGATCATAGTGCATAGATATATAATAAAAATCAGTATAGACATAGGAGATATCGGTGTAAATCAGTTTACCATAAGTAAATGTCTGATAACTGAGCAAAAAAGTTTTATATAAATTTAATACCATGGAAAGAAATTTTCTCTTATCTATTTAAAAGCTAGTAGACCATTTCGACGATGGGCCGAAGATATTAAAGCCGTAGCAGGTAACACTTGGACAAGAGTAGCTAATGATAGAGAGGAATGGCGACAGCTGGAGGAGGCCTTTGTCAATTAGGGACACACAGACAGAGTTGATGCATAATATATAAATATACATATATTATATTCTTGAAACAATATAGGTACTCTTAAACGTGATAAAAAAGTGTTACTTAATAAAATTTATTACTGTAAAAATGTAATGTACACTGTCTGAATTAAGGCTATTATTATTATTATTTTGTTTATATACGGTTATATATTCTCCCTAAGTAAGGGGTATTATTATTATTATTATTTTAAAGCTGCTACTTTTAGCTTTTAACTAAATGGCACCCTATTTCTACGAACTTAATTTATTCAGCATGAAGTTTATCTGTTGAAAATAACTTAAAAAGGCTGAGGACCTTTGCGTCATTTCGTTAACAACTGAAAAACTTTTTAATTTTGGCGTTAAGCAGAATAAATCTTAGGAATAAAAGGCACAAGCTGTGAGGCGTCTAGAAAACTTAGGCTATTATTTTAAGTGGTATCTGTACTGTATATAACTGTTCCATTATTTATTCCTTAACCCGTCCGGTGGAGATAACGGCCTAGTTGTATTGCTTACTACAGTTTCCATTTAATTTATTAATCATACATTATTTTCTCTATTTAATAAGACTTTAGTTTAGGTTTAATTAGGTATTTTACGAAAAAAAAAAATTATAGTCCGGAAGTTAGGTAACCAAAAAATATTGAATGCGTATTTTTTGCTTTACCTAATACTCGAAAAATTATCAAAGATACAGAGCTTTAAAGATCTGAAATGTGTCCATCTTAGTGTTTTTACTAGCGTATTATTCAGTCTTCATCTTCCTAACCATTTGTCCCGTGGGTCCCTTGGACCTTGCGTCTAGATGAGGCAAGTGTGGTAATTGCGTCTATCTTACCATTGACGGTGACATTTGAAATTGTTTGGCTACTCTTTAGACTGTGTTTAATAATGCTTAATATTAGTACGCATAGAATACATGTTGGTCTGGGACTTGAAAAGAATGTCCAACTAACATACCACTATAGCACTTAGCATGATACATCGGTTTTTAGCTAGCTACTTGTCACTACTTTTTCACAATTTTCCATCTTACCCAGCCCAGTTTTATTTTTGGCTGAAAGGGCCTGCTGTCCCTTTGACTCTGTATACCCCATCGGGGATTGTAGGCGTGATGTTATGTATGTATGTGTAGATAAGACTAAAAACATTCTACAGCCAGCTTATAAGGCCACTATATTTATATCGTATCAAATGATTTTAAACCTATTTTATAGTATTCCATTTCCTACCTGCAAAGATATTTTTTTCACATTCATTTTGTACGACATAATTCTCTCTCTCTTTACCGTCCGAAAACCAATTATTACCTCGTTGACTAATTAATTTTAATTTTCTCGACGCAAACCTCCGTCGCCACATATCAAAAGCGGTCTGACATAAGAATGTAATAAACGAAGTAGGAAAATGAGCACATCTCGAGTTGCGACGTAGCATACAGGTCTCATGAATAACTTATTATTGAGATACGTGTTCGGCTTACGGGACAACGGCTGCTTTGTCGAAGTACTTAAAAGTTGTTTTGATTATGATATTCAAGTAGATGCAGTTAAATTTAGATTTTATACCGATTTCGGTTGTGAAGCGGAATACAAAGGTTAAAGTTGTGTTGTTTACCTCATGTTAATGCTTAGGTATGTTGAATGCACAGATCGTATTTGTTTACGACACTATAAGTAATTTGTTCCTATATCAGTTAACATTTTGAGTACCGTACTAAAATTAAAGTTCTCCGTCACATTTAAATATTTGAGTTTGTTTATTATTTATGATGATAACGTGTGTACCCGTACGCGTATACGATACATGCAGTTACATTTAAATTTATTTAATATTGTCTGACAATGATTTTATAGCAAATTATAGTTTAGCCCTCGATTTCAAAGTTTACGTTGGCCTTTATTTTGACTTGTAAAAATAAAATGAGTATAAAGTTTATTAAAGTTACTGAGACACAAAATAAGATTGTGTCGCACAAATTCAGAGCTACACACTTAAGATCCTCGCGAGACTGATTAAGATTTGATTAGACATTCTTTATCCGGCCGGAGGCGTCTAAGCACCAGTTTATAAAGACATCAACGACTTCTATTAATACGACATTACTTCTCTTACAAACATTTGGCGCAGTCGGCACGATTCGTAGGTAATTTATGGCAATGGGAATTCGACGTATACGCAATGTAAGGGTGAAGGGAAGTATATCTATGTAAGTGGAACGCATATGTACGCCCCTTAATTTTACAAAAAATACAAAATAGTTTATTTACTACAAGCAGGGTTTTATAGTAATTTTGTATGCATACACTAAATTCTTCCTAAAGTTTTGACCCGTTTCTAGTTTTTTCATTATCTAACGATATTGAGTGAATCTAATTATTACGTTCAAAAGCCCTTTTGACTAAAGAATTGTTACATAAGGAGGTTGAATTGTAAGTTGAATTTTTTTACACAACAATATGGAGATTTATTACAGTTCAGATTTATTAACGTTGTTTATTGTGCTTGATCGAAATGCGAACACATAAATCGTTTCTTAAATTTCTTAAATTTTTAAAAAGTAACTTTTTTTTTCAGTTAAATGTTATGCACGTCTTGAATGTAAAAAATATTGTAAGATATCATATTTAAAACCATCAATTATTTTAGTGGATCCGAACCAACGATATACTCGTAAGTGGGTTAAAATGGGTACCGGGTAAAAGAGAACCGTAAAATTTGGCCATTGTGGTTCAATGAACCTCTTTTTTCCCCCTTTTAAGGATGTTGTCCATTCTTGACTTTTGATCTGCAGAGCATGGAGTTTAAAACATTCTTGAATTCACGTTTTGATGTTACCCCAACTCGACCAGAAGAACAAGACTTGTTCCGAAAAAGAATTACCTAAATTGTTGTTGGAAAACATTCGAAAGTTTATTTTGAAAGAATACTTTTTAGCTGTGACCCCTTAAAACATACGGAATTTTTACGAACTTGGAAATGACCTTAAGGGCTGTAAATCGGTCAAGGGGTTGTTTTATTAATCAGATCTTTCGCTTTTTAAAGAGGATCTTCAATTATGCAAACGTGTCTAAAGTGCGAAAACGGTTTTCCATTAAAAATGCGAATATTTTTTCAGAGATGAAACACGATATAATCATAAGTTATATATTGAGTTTATAATCAACATTATTGCTTAATCAGATAATAATATGCACTTAACTTTTGAAATTGATTAATTATTGGTAAATTTTTATTTCAGGTATGATTTGAAATGTGATATTTCTAACAAAATTTGCCGTTTATTTTGGCCATCAGATCAGTGATAATTTAATATTTATAATTTTTAAGAGCGTCTAGGAAGCGTGCATGTGTTAGTAATACTCTATAGATAAATCAAACGCTAATGAGGGTTTTCAAAAATACAAAAACCGCCAGATGGCACGAGGGAGTCTCATGGTCTTATCACAATCACTATTGGCTCCTTGTTGACAACATGTCGGTTTGGTCTGACAACTAACCAATGAGGAGGGTGACAAGACCGCAAGTCACAGTTACGCCATCTTTTGGATGTTTTAATTCAAAAAACCCTCATTAAACTAGACCTATTAAAAGCTCTTAAGTTTTGATACATAGTAGAAACTTAGTAAATTTGTGGCGTTTGTTTCAGTTTTATCACAAAATAGTTGTTACCAACTTACAAAAATTTCGAACTATTTATTTGCTCATCATTCACATTAATTATAAAACTATGACAGTTTTTTTGCAATAAGGTTGCTACAGATATAGATACATATATGAAAGGAATGAAGTATGTCTGCATTATGTTTGTGAATAACCGGGCATTCACCCAATCGGACACAAGATGTTCTGTCCAGCTCTAATCAATCAGAAAAAAGTGACAATAGATAAGTGTCAACGAAAGTTCACGACGCGACGATAAGCGAAACTTCCCGGCGCGATCTGTGCCTTTGTGGCGAGTTCCCCCATTTTCTGGACGCTTTGTTTTGCCCCAAACACTTCCTTTCAAAATATTGCCTCATTATATTTTTTCGTTGCGAATTTCCTTTGATAACCTTCGGGGATAGATCAGGAAGTTCCTCAGTTAAGGAGAGGAGATTCGGTTTATATTTATTTCTTATGGTCTAATTTTACTTTTGAAAGTGGAGGGAATATTGTATTGTTTTCGATGAAATGTTACTTTTGATTTTGATGTGAGATGGAAACACAATGTGAATTTAAATTTTACTACTCCTTAGCAGTGCATTCAGATATTTATTTACTTACAGGGTGATATTTATAATAGGAAAAAGAGTTTATCAATTAAAATTAAACATTTAGTTGGTGAAATATTTAGTTTCTTGTAGGTGTTTACATGTTTTCCTCTCGCGGAGTTGTAAACTTAGCCGACTTGTAGCCTCAACAGCTAACTTGTACACTTAGTTGTTAAGTTACAACTAAGCATAACTGTGTAAAATCTGCAGCATTAGTTAGTATCTCGATTAAGTTCTGAGTGTTGCGGAATGAGTTAAACTGCTCAACAGTTTGAAAGCGAATCGTTTGCTCTCTCTCGAATGTTCTTTTATTGATGGGTTATTATAAAGCTATGGGTTATAGAATGTTGGAACTCGAGTGTTGTTTTTACGAGAGTAGATTAAAAATATTAATAATAATTATACCCGCCATAGATATAGTACATCAATGGAAATATTCGTTTTTGTCTTTTTGAAAAAAAATGTAAGCGATTAATTGTGTGAATCTGTCCTTAGATCGGCTTTACATGAATATAACTAAATACAAATATGTTGTGTTAGTTGAAAGTGATCTTTATTAGTGGCCGTACATCATGCATCATTACTGATCGTTGTTAGATTTGCGCCAAACTAACATCCATTAAAGTCAAAGTTTTTAACTGACTGCCTTAAAAAATATTCAAGCAAGCTTTGATGTTTGACGTTTTCATTACCCAAACGAGCTGTAAAAGTACTTCAAAATTGAAGCAAGCTTCCCTTCACAGGTGCGAAACTGTGAATGTAGCTCTGTGCAAATTTACAGCGAGTGTTGTGGAGTGAACTTGGCGCGTGACTTGTTGATTCAACGGCCGTTAACTAATCTACATGGTGACGTAACTGGCTCAATCGTGGCGCAGTTTGCCGACTCGACAAAGTTGGCAATGTTTGCACGAAACGAATCGAGTTGATGCTCACTCGCTGTTGATCGAGGCGAGTAGCGAATCTCTGTGTAAAGCTCTACTAATGTATCGGCGATTGTTACTAATTTTTTTTGTCTTAGAGGGCCATACAAGGTACAACTCTGCGTTTTGATTAGTTTTAGTTGTCACCGAACATCGTCCTTCAATCTAAACTAACTATCTAAACCTTACGCCACTTTTCTACCGGGGTAGGCAGAGAGAACCGAACGCCATATGATATGGCACGGTCCTTACACTTGCTTCTTCAATATATTGTCGTAAAATATTGTTAACATTTATAACAAATCGTATTTCTGCCCTTTTAACACATATTTCACACTACCATGTATGTGTTTATGTATGTATTCATTTGTGAAAGACATCAAAATAGTTCTAAATCGTAATTGATGAAAATCATATGACACAATAAATACGGCGTGCGGTCGCGGACGAAAAAAAAAATCGCTGCGATTATGTTGCCATTAGCAAAATTAAAAATGTTTTAAAAACGTTGCGCATGATTTTTTTTCCTTCCTTCCCAAAATTGTGCACTTTAAAAATTCAAAATAGCGATTTTTAATGTAAAACAATTGTATATTCAGTTTAAGCACAAGTACAAATAACTTTTTTAATATTTAGCATCTTGCTAACAATCTTCCATTTGTGTATTTCTAAGCGCCACAAGTTTATTCATGAGCTCAGGGTTGGCACTCCTGTTATAATATTCCATTTCGATTTTGAAAATAGCAGCAAGTTTGTTTCAGTCTTAATGTATATTCTGAAGTAAATTTAAATTTTCTGTCTAACTCAATGCTATTTTAATTTAAGCTGACTGTGGTTTAAGGATCTTATAACTTATACTCTCGGTGATTACTGAATGATGATATCATACATACACCAGTAATTTTCAAATATATGTACGTAGTTATATATTGAAATTTACTACCTTCATTACATACATACATAACATCACGCCCATAATCCCCGAAGCGGTAGGCAGAATCAAAGTGGCAGCATGCCCTTCAACCACATTCAGCCAAAAATAAAGCCGCGCTGGGTTACTACCTTCATTAATTAATGATTATGCTTTTAATGACGTTTGACTAGAATAAACAACTCTCATCGTTCTTAAAATCTTAGTTGAAAACAATTTGCGACACAGCTGGACTGCGGGCAAAATCAATAGTGCACTGTTTATTTCATCCGCTTTTCCGAGGTGTCGGTTTCATTTCTTTATAAATTGCATGCGTATTTTCATTGAGGAAACGGAGATATCTGAATAGTATAGACACTAACATGCGTGGGACTTGCGTACCTAACTACGGATTTATACTTTGCTTATGAGTGAGGGAAAATATTCAAGGGAAATCTGAAAAATAAATATTTAGGCAATTCACAAATTCAGAATTTCATTTAGAACTACAGATCTGAAACTGAGACCAAATGTGTCCTCTGTCTAAGAGTTACGAATATCAAGAGCAGTCGCTGAATAACAACCAGACGCGCTAAATCCTGGATCATGGTCCAAGCGGGCCACCACGTTTAAGCACAAGACATAACAAATGGTTTTTAATGTGTTGAATACATTTGATTGATTAGTTTCTTTCCCGTTTTCTTTGACTGAGTCAAAGAAAGATAACGATTTTTTAAAGTTGAATGCTATTTATTTAGTTTTGTTCTATACATTCGATTAATCACTTCTTTCCAGTAGTTAGTAATAGGTACTAGGAAGAGAACGATTTTAGAGGTTGTAATCTATTAATTTGATTCGGTTGATTAATCAAACGTATGATAAATTCGTTTGCTTACCGTATTCAGTAACACTAGAAATATGACAATTCAGTTTTGGATACTATTTGTTTTTTATTATGTTGTACCTCGTACGTGTTAGCCCTACGCGAGTTGCCGGCGGCGAGGCAACGCCGGATCCGCGTGACAGTATCAGTGTCGGTGACGTCATTGTTTCTGCACGCCCTCGCTCGTCGATGACGATATTTAGGAAACTTATACTATTGTGTTGCGACTTACGTAGGCTGTTGGGGCCGCGCATGTTTATGTTTAGTTAGCTCGTAACATAGTTGTAAATTAGATTAACGGAATTAGATCTTAGGTTATACTTGGGTCTGATGAATATGAGTGGTAGCAGCTAAATAGATACATCCTTAACGTAAGGTCCAATTCTTAGCTCATATTTCTGGATTTTAGAATCTATCTACGGATTTTGCTTGACTGTGATTGAAAATGTGCACATTAAAATAACTTTAATTTTATAATTATGATCCATTTGGTTTGGGATCTTTGCTTAAGGATAACGAGTGTCTAATGGCAGTCGCTTCAATAAAACACCAAGATTCGATAAATCTAAGATCATAGTCCAAGCGGACTTCTAGATATAGGATAAAACACTTGGAAGGCAGTGTATAAAGTTCACAAGCCCCAAAAAAATACAAGAGCTTTCGGATTATAAAACACTATTTCAGTTTCATACAAATTTATTAATGTAGTATGTAATTCGTTATTTAAAACGTTTAGTTTGCACAGGCCCAAAGATAACAGTTTAGTGGTCATTGTGCAGTGTTTACCTACGGCGGGCCGAAAATACATTCTGCAATTAATAGGTTGTTAACGACCGGTGCAGGGTTAAACGAACGCTTAACAATCGGCGAAGGTAAATAACACGTCGAGAATATTCAGATGCGTACTACAATACAAGTGTTTATGCCAATTTTGCAAATGTATTTTATTTATTTTTACACACAGTCCATTTAAGTATACATGAATAACTTTAACGCCCGCATAAAAATCGACTGCATAGACTGTATACTACGTCCCGTGGGATGTTTTATTTTATCCGGGATAAAAAGTAGATCTATTTATTTATTATTATTTCTTGCATACTATTTTATCATAATAATTGGTAATCTATCTAAGTATAATACTAATATTATCTATTGTTTGACATGCGTGCGTGCGTTCCGTTTATTGGTAGTAAAGGGCTCTTTCAAATTAGACGTTTTGTGCCATCCCGGAGCCGCGCGTTCACAGCGCCGTTACAATATTCGGCAGCGGGCCTGCGGCTGCGGGGCGGCACAAAACGTCTAATTTGAAAGAGCCCTAATACTTGCTTATAATTGTAAATAATTTCTGCGAATCAAATATTCCACAAATCATTTTTTCAAGAGTTTTAAATAACAATTAATAACAAATTACTAAAATTCTTCCATGATAAATATTTCACCATGAATGTTCCTTACTAATAACGAGACGAATTTTTATTCACCACGTCCTCAGATCGTCCGCTAAAGTTTGAAATGAGTGCCTAACCGACAAACAAGCCAAAACGCAATGCAAAACCGAACGTTCGGATTCGGCTGATCGTATTACCCGTCGCGATCACAGACTGAGTCAAAATGATGTCGCAACACCTGACGAGCATGTTCGAGCAGCTCGGCAACTTCACCAAGAACAACCTGACCAACAACAAGGTGAAGGAGCGGGAGAGCAAGAGTCCGGCGGGCCAGCAGCCCTCGCCTCACAAGCAGCCGCCGCCGCCGCTGAAGAAACCCTGCAAGTTGCGTAATGTGGCGTCACGGGCCGAGTCTTACGACACGCTTTACGGGAACAGCACTCTGGTGAGTTTAGTTATTTATTACTTGCAAATAACCTATATTTAAGCTCGGTTCTACCATTGAAGACGCAGTTAACATGTCTACAATTCAAATGCTTGAAAGTTGCTGACGTATTCAGCTTGATAAAAAATAAAAATAAAATCAATCTTTTCTCTTGTGGACATCATCCATGGACATCAATATTCGGGAGTGAGTTTGCCTCACACTGGACGGATTTTCAGGTGGCCGTGATTAAAGACTGAGCCACTGTCTATTATTTGAGTAAAATTAATTACCTAAACAAAAGTTTCGCTTGTTTAAGAAACATCCTTCTAATGTAGTGTATTAAAAAAACATCTTTCAACAACCACATGATAATACTTAATTTAAAAATAAGTATCTATATTTAAACTCCTTTACAAGTTTATTAATAAATCCTGGATGGTCGAAATTCAAATAGAGTACAACATTTATCCTCGACGAAACAGTAATAACAATGAATTGTATATTTGAAAATTCTTCGAAATTGAATGGCCAATTTCTACGATATCACAGTAACATTTGTTATGGCAAACACGTAATGCGCCGTGGGTGTTATCAAGCGATAAAAATACATCGGTTGTGATTTAACACTTCAGATGTGCCGATTGTGAACCACGAGTACATAATTAAGTACCGTATCCTACAGTTTCAACACGATATTGATCGTAAATAAACAACTGCCAAGCTTTCTGCTATAATTTATGAAAAGTAGAAGCGCGTTCAGTATCCTTAATAGGATACTTTGCTTGTGGTTCACTTTATAGAACAAAGAAGTGGTTGAAAATACTTGAAGAAATGTTGCGGAAAATAATGAAATGGATTTCAATAGTATTGAAGGAGAATTTACAGATTTTAAATAGAACACAATATACAATTATACAATAAATATAGGTACAATTGTGACGTAAGGTCTTTTCTGTGTGTTAAGACCCTTTGTACTGTCACTTTACATTTTTAGGAATCACGTCAAAAAAGTTTATCATAGTTGTGACAAGACGACAACTGTAGGGCTACGTAATGGTTATTTTATGTTTGAAAATTCTCATTCCGCTGCCTTGTTAAGAAACTTGGTGGAAGTATAAAACTATTAGCAATAACGTAAATACAAAATAAAACACAAATCACAATAATATAATATGATTTTATAAAATCAATAACAATAATATATTTTTTTTTAATGATTGTCAATCTTAATAAGCCTATTAAAAAAAATACTCCTTGTTTGAAGTGTAGTAACGACTGCCATGGGTATTTGTAACTTGCGATTTAGCGCGTCAGGACAGCTTAACCATTTAAAATGTTTTAATTGAAAATCAACATAAATTAATGAACACAAGAGACATTTAATATATTTTATAATTATTTAGGCTGGGTTTAATCTTGTCTCACCGTTTTTTAATATTTATATTTTAGGAGATTTGTTCATGGCATCGTAAATAATAATAAGTTGATAAGTGATTGGAAGCTCGATTCGAATTAGAATTGATGGTGCTAACAAAACATTTAGCCGACTTACATTCTCAAACGTCTTTTTTATATAAGATTTTTCATTCTATTCTGGATATTGTATTAAGAGGTATGTATTCGTTCGTGGCATGTAGTACACCTGCTATAATAATGTCAGTCTCAGCATTTTCACGCCGGCAATATGTATAATGAATGTAATTTAAGTACATAAGGCATCGTTTCCGTTTATCATTTTTATTGCGTGTTAAATAAAATAATGTTTCCAACATCACGTGACTGTGCACAAATTAAACTGTTTTCAGCTGTTATTGCGACAAAAGGAAGCATTTTTTGCGCTCTCATGAATATTGCACGGTGAACATTTTATGATTACTCCGAATGTGTTCATTACTTCTCTCTGATATTGAAATTAATAGGGCTGTTGTTGTTTAATACGGTTGTTGTGTCGCATTTGAGTTACCCGGAGGTATGACTATTATACGTCCTCAGGTATATCAACATATAAGGTACATACACATTTTTAGTTTTTTTGCAGAAAAACGCCTCATTTTACCTTATTCCTGATTTTTCTCTTACTCTCCATAAAAATAACGCTTTCTATAAATATATTTTTCTTTATTTGTTAATTTATTTCTATGTTTCTTATTGAAAGCACTTTCGTCATTCAAAAATCAAAAAAAAGTATTTCAGTATACTTATCCATATACATAATACAATCAGCAGAACTTCTAGTACTGTATTGCGTTAATTTATTTATTTGAAAGTTTGTCTATTAATACTAAATATTATATGGTTGACATTGTCTACTCATTGTCTACTCATTGTCACTGATGTGTTTTAATCCCGATCAAGCGCACTAAGTAATTAGTCATAATGCAGATTTTACCCAAATTAGTTAATTTATATATTCACTTCTATTATGTTTGTACAGTGATTAATCAATTAATATTCATTGATAAGGCAAATGATAATATAGTACGGCTTTAGAATATCTTTATGGGCGTCTTGTGAAAAGTGTTTTTGAAACGTCTTCAAGAAATGTGGAGGGATTTTTATGCACCAAGATTTTTTATATATGACTGGCCCGTTGGTCGAGTGGTTATTGACCCTGACCACAAATCCAAGGGTCGCGGGTTCGAATCCCGCTAGAGCCAAATGTTTCGTGTGATGAACATGGATATTTGTACTCGAGTCATGGATGTTTATAAATGTATATAAGTATGTCTATCCGTTCAACTAGTATCCATAGCACAAGCATAAGCTTAGTTTGGAGCTAGGGAATTGGTGTGTCAGTCTGAAGTATTTATTTAATTTATGTCCCCCGATCACTTGAATACTTACGATTGAACCGATTTGGATAGTCATATTTTTCACATTCTTGCGCAAGTGCTACTATAATTTGTGAAAGATGAGAAGGTTCAAGTATCGTTGTTCAGTCTGCGACACCATAACACAGGCCCCTCCGTCACATGAGTAATGGGGGGATTTTTCAAACCTTCATCCCATACGGGCCCTTTATCAAGCCCATCGACAAATCCCATTCAAATTGATTGAATGAATTAATCGGTACAGATTTGTAATCCGATGGGTGGCAGTCGAAATATTAGGTGCTCGAAAGTTAGTAGCCCTAGTGCCGATCTAACTCAAATAGCAAAGTCAGGTATTTATAGAAACAGCAATCAAAGAGCCGTTATATATTCTTTTTTAGGTTATTATTTTCGAATCATATCTTACTCGTATAAATAAATCAACGATGTTTTAAATTTCATAACTACTCATATGTCAACCATTGCTGTAAATTAAAACGGCTTAAAAATACCTATTCATCTTTTTGAAATCACCAATTGATTTAATGGAATTGGCATTTGCATTTGCAATTGTTTTATTACCGTACTGAGGATAGATGGATGGATGTATATCCAAAAATTTATAAAATTAATAGATAAAATATGACCTACGTCCAAATTCTTTTCCGCGCACGAAGTCTAACTTTCGCAAGCAAAAGTTAGTGCGCGCTCCAAAATTACATAGTTTCGCGAAAAAAAAAACACATGCAATAAATAAAAATTACTACGCGAAGTAGGATTTATTACAGTGTGAAGTCTCGTGCAAGTTAGTAATCCTAAAGTTAAAAGTTTGGTGTACAACGCCGCGCCGTATATTATCGCGCGCCCTCTGGCGGGCTCGGCTTTGTTCGGCTTTGTGTTATCAAACTCGAGGGCAGCGGTAAACAGTTAATCCGATAGACAATACTATAGATAGATGAGCTGACAACTTGGTTGTTTTGCTTTCACGTAATAATGTTCATCGTTTATGAGAATTAAATAAGGAAAAAATGCATGTTTGTTGATTTATGTAGGCTAAATAAAAATGGAGCGTGGTTGCTCAATATGCTCAAGGAAGGAGTGATAGTAAGGACATATGTCTTAAATGCCAGGGATGCTGTTATAAACCTGAGAAAATTCCTTTGCATTTTTAAATCTATTTAAGAGCTTAAATATCAAAATGGTATATGGGGTTATTGGGTATGTGATTGCGTAGGCGACGAGCTATCACTGCCTTTTCACAATTTTTCATCTAACCTATCCCATTGTCCCATGTTGGTCTGGGACTTAAAATTAATGTGCCAACTGTGGTTCTTAACTAACATGTCGTAAACTTAGCGTGTAGGCGACAAGCTAGCCACTTGCCACCATTTTTTCACAATTCTCCATCTCGGCCCAGTTTTATTTTTGGCTGAAAGGGCTTGCTGCCCTTTGACCCTGCCTGCCCCTTCGAGGAATATGGGCGTGATGTTATGTATGTTATATAAATATCAAAATCGAATCGAAGTAGGAAACTAATATAATAATTTGAAGCGAGCGAGGTTACGCGTCATATCGATTCTTTCTGCATGGCGTGGAGTTATTTTAAAGGTTTGGGACCTGTATTCTCAGGCCCCAAATGTTAGGACCTGGAACTAATCTGATCTTGTGACAATTTTAAGTGTTTTTTGAGCCTTCATATATTAAATAAAAGTTTCTATATTCATGAGCCATAGCGTGAGATCACCGTTTTCATATCGTAATTCGTCCTGATATACATATATTCTAGCTCAGTAGACATTCAACTTATCAAGATTATTCTACTCAAAGGCTAATCTAACGTGTGTTTGAGCAAGTATAGAAGCGCTTTGTCGAGATTCCTCTTTGGGCTTGGCTGATCCGTTCGACACAATCTTATCGCCGGAACTGAGGTCACGTTGCAACACAATGCTTTGACACTTGCAAGACTTTTTAATTGCGGGATGTCTGTTTTGTACTCACTTGCGGTAGATAACCGTCGGAGGAATTGGATGAGATTCTTTTAGGTTTTAGTGTGATTAAAACATTCTTGGAAACGGGTGCGAGGTATTTTTAAAGTGACGGTAGGTACCTTGAGTCGATTTTACGAAACAGTTTGTATTTGTATACAATAAGCATAAATAGAATGCGTTCTGTTCTAAGTATTCTGTAAATTCCAAAGAACAACAAGAATATCGTTTTTGATAGGTCGGATGTTTATGGGGGCCCTATGTTCACAATTGGAGGTTTTTTAGACGAGGATGCATCACAAGTATCCAAAAAAGTAAGTAAATCAAAATCTCATCTCTTCTCTTATCAAAACTGCTTTATTTTTTTAAGTGTTATCATCATCTTCCTAGCGTTATGTCTCGTGTTTAGACGGGGTCTGCTTAGACCATGATCCAGGATTTAGCGAGTCTGGTAATTACATTGAAGCGACTACCGATCTGACCTTCGTGACCCTAACCATAGGGGAACCAGACAATGTTTAGATCATGGTCCAAATCCAAAGTTGTTTGAATTTGCAGGTTTCATCACGCTGTTTTTCCTCACCATCAAGCTAGTGGTATAAATACGTACATAGACTTGAAAAATCCAGAGGATACGTGCCCGGGCCCCTTCTCTGTCAAGAGGCGCATGCCCTTACCATTGAGCTACCACCGCTCTTTTTTTTTTTAAGTGTTACTGGCTCAGAATTTTGAAACATATTATAAAAGCGCAAATGAGATTTGAAGCTAGAAGCACTAACAAGTGAGACCTTGGACAAAGTTTGTCTGGTTAAAGGCAGAACAAGGCCTTAGGAAAAAGACACGTACACACACAGTTTTTAATAAATTTGCGTACCTACTAGTTAAAATTAAACAGTTATCTTACAATTAAAAGTTAGAGTATATTTACCAAGATACGTCTAGGTAGCTCACTCTTTTCGCCAATGACGCATTTTGTCCCAAGTTTATATTCGTCCAAGTTTGACTGCCCTCTTTTTAATTAGTTCTGAACATTTGTATAATTAAAGTCTTTTAATTTAAGTTTAATAACTTGGCCGAAAAAAGTCTTTGATTATAATGCTGGAACGAGGAGGGCTTTACGCAGGATAATGTTTTCAATTCGCCTCAAAGGTGTAAAGAAAAAAAAATGTTAAAATATTCGCGTTATAATTTTATTTTAATTTAAAAATTACTTACTTTGTAGAGGAACTGAAATAAAATCTTTATAATGAGCTTAAACGCTCATTAATTTAAATATTTCATAATTAAAATATCACTGATCTTTATAAGTTTGTGGATATTTTAGGTAAACATGTCTTAAATCAGCTTAGGTACCTAATTCGTCTTGTGCAATTCGGAGAGAGTCGGAAGAAAATTACGAAGACGACGAATTTACTACAATAAACAAATCGTTTGAATATTGAACTTTTTTGTGTATGCCATTGTTAAACTCAAGTCAATTTCACATATTTTATTATTATTCACATAGACATGTGAATAATACACATTAGACTGAGTATTTATTGTTACCAAAACTATGTTCATTTACTGCTTGGTAATTCTTTTCACAGTTATCCAAACGTTTGATAAGGAAAAGTTTTTAGCATTCAAGAGTTTCCGTATAGCTTATAAAAAGATTTATTTATACTGAGAAGACTAAATCTTGTTATCTCGCTTGCGTTGTACATATTTTTTCAGCTTTTCGTTTCTTTTCCAGAGCATTAGGCAGCTAGAATATTCATGTAGGCCTGAGCTTGCATATCTAAAGAGATTTGCAAAGCAAACTCGTTCTCGATGCATCTTGCAGTCCTCCAAACAGTTTTATTTGAGCTCGTCTCGAATCAAGGCTATTTGTCGTCGCCCGGCGCAGTGAGTGTGTTTGCTGCCACTACTTAGTGCAGCGAACGCTACTAGGGAATTATTTACGAGGGAATGCAGGGAAGTACGTTTGTACTGGGCGCCCCGTACGCTTCGAACGGGCGGACGAAAAAAGAAGGTTCACGGATCGTGTCTATAGAATGGTCTGTCGTTGCAACAAACAACTGTCTACCTGTTTTCGAACTGGAAATTTTAACGTTCGAATTGTAATTTTAAATTCAAATTTAATCCGCGTTTGGGTAATTTGGTTTTTAAGTTAAATAGATGCGTTTGTGGCCAGTCCTAAATATTTATGTGAATTATTTGGAACCGACTACACGAAAGCAAAAGGGTAATTTGAAAAGATGAAGACAAATGTTTTTTTTTGTTGAAATCACTTACAATTTCTATTCAGTTTTAAGTTTTATTTATATATAGTAAGTAAATATAAAATAAGTGCAATATCACATAACTATAATAGAACTAGAAATTAAAAACATTAGCGTTAATATTTAATAATTTCCGAAGATAATAAGCTGATAAAGCCCGCGTAAATATAATAAGTAATCTATGTTAGAAAAATCGTATTGTATGTTTACCATTCAGTTTGGTTTAAAAATGTGACCTATTTACTATACATAAACTAGTAGGCATGTTATTAAAACTTGTAAGAAAAGGAAAATCGAACTAGTTAAAAGTTGTAGCTGTTTAAAAATGGGACGTTATTTTACTAGTTTAAAAGGCCTATTTCTGAAATAAAGCGGCAAAGTTATGTAAGTTAATTTTCTCAGTTGGCCCGCCTCATACTTTATTTATATGTTAGCCAAGTTTAATTAAAAAGGTAATAAATAAACAAGGAATTCGTCCGTCCGCTCGAGACTCGAGTTTTGTCTCCCCCGGGATAATGCAGTTGCAGTTTCTAATTTTCCAAAAAGCAATACGATTTTTAATGTTCCACATTTTAGTTTAAGATAAGATATTGTAGTTGGCCATTTAAAATGGGAAACATTTTTATTCAGAACGGCTAAAAGTTTTTTTTATTCCGTAACAGCATACATATATACATATACATAAAATCAAGCCCATAAATATATTAATATGGTTAATCATCACCGGTGAAGCACACTTTATGTACTAAATACATGTTTTTTTTTTAGTTTAACGTAACTAATGACTATGAATGATCCACTATATTTTATTAACTAGACTCGCTAAATCTAGCAAGACAATATTCTAAAACAGCATTATCCAATAGGACTAGAAACGATACGTAAAATTAGTAAGATGGTATTTTTTATAGTGATACTTTTCGACGATCCTAAATTAAAGAACAAAGTGGTGAATTATAATGTTAACACTCAATAAGTTCTATGCATTTTTTCACAAGATTAGACACCCAATTTCTAATTACATTTTTAACCAACATTCTCCGAAAGATGAGACCTTTTTAGACCCTCTGTATACACGAAGTTATTAAGGCCGCTCAAGTTTGTAATCGTCGTTAAACTCGCTCAAAAGTTTTTTCAAAGGAGACTTGGGCCGAATGGGTAGAGCCCAAGCGAGTGTAAAATGTATATTTTCTACCAAGGCGAAGCCGGGACGATGCCAGTGGATAGGATTGGATCTCACTGCAATTTAACGCATTGATTGATGTACACGGTACATTTCCCGAGTTTATGAGACTCAGATGGAGTGAAAATGAAATTGTGAAAAAGTGGACTTGTCCTGGTTTTTCGTCGTCGCCTCGATGCAAGCATTTTTCATGATTGCCGTAATAGTGGAGTTCGCGTCTAGGTCATCCTACTAATATTATAAATACGAAAGTTTGTATGTATGGATGGATTTTTGTTACTCTTTCACAAAAAAACTACAAATGGATTTTAATGAAACTTAGAATGATGTAGCTTATACACCCGAATAACATATAGGCTATGTTTTATCGACGTACCACGCGAGCAAAACCGCAGCCAGAAGCTAGTAATATATATAAGTGTGTTATTTATAGTTCTATACCATAGCCAATACTCATTTTTAATACCAGGGGGGTAAGATAAGCGGGGTTTCAACTTTTTAAGGACTATTGCTAATAGTTCAAATTTCATACATACACATATACCTACCCTCACGCTCGTAATCCCCAAGGAGATAGGGTTAAAAGTAAACTGTTAAAAGAATAACTCTATCCTCCTTAAACTCCTGCAAGGTCTGTGTAATACCCAATTAGGATTAGCTAACCTATGTCATTTAGCCTGATGTCAGACTAAGTCTAATTCTAGAAAACAAGCCGTCAACCGAAGCTTCGACAACAAACTAATAGATTGACCTGCCTTAATCCCGGCGCTCACTTCGATAAGGACGTTCGTAATTCCTTTTAAGTATCGATAATATTATACCAATATTGCTATTTGGTTACACCTTCACTTAAGTTAAGAATGTTATTTATAGTAATTATTATACCGGTCGTTGCTATTTTCAGTGCTAGTTAGTTATAGTACATTTTCTAAACAATATTTTTATTATATACAAATACTACTAATAATATATACAAATATGGTTCTAATTTGTTATTATTTTTCTGAATCCTATTTATATTTAATAAATTGGGACGATATGTCAATATTTGTAAAATTTTTGTTTTAAATGTAGTCTTTGGCTTAAAAGAAATATTTTTTGCTGTATTAAGTGCAACGGTAAATATATATTACGATAGAACGAAAGAATATACAAATTTGTATATTATTGGTGACTTTTAAATTTAAAATTCCGCTCAATTTACATAGGCAATAGTATAAAATTTCAGTTTTTGCTTAAACCATCGTCACATGTCCGCGATACATCGACACGTCGACCGTCAATATGCACCTGGGTCACATCCCTCACAGCACGTTGATTAAACCAATATTGCCCGCTAAAATTAATATTTTGCACCGAACTGTTTACCCGTAGTTTGAGGAAATTATTAACGAAGTTAGTAATCCGTTAAATAAGTCGGTTAAGTTATTGAGTTGCTCTTACACGGCTTATCGCTCAGCGATGTTCTTTTGCCGTTAAGGCCTTGATTTCGTTTAAAATACTTAATGGCAGTACTTAGAAGAGCGATTACGAACTTGGGTTATCTGAGACTGAAATTAAGTTGTACCTAAGTTGGCATGAAATAAAAGTGTTAAGTAGTCTGCTTTTTCATGCTACAAGTTTAGCTAATGATGAAGTGGCTATGGTTGGCTATTTATTTGGAAAGTCAGATGAAGTTTTCATCAAGAGAGCAGAAGTTTTTTTTTATATTATCTCGATAGTGACAATAAAATAAATGAAATAGATATCTATACCAACAATCCATTTGAAAGTGCAATTTCATCTTCCGTTATCTGAAATTGGACACGATTCGCTCAAACGATATAGTTCAATAAAATAAATAAACCTTCTTGCTGGTGATTTTTCCTGCATCGAGTCTTGAGTATACTTTTAGCCATAATCCATTTAGTTAGTCGATATAATATTTTTATGATTGAGCGACACCTGACATTATTAAACCTTATGTAAGGGAACCGCACAGATTAAGGCATTTTTACCCACCAGTATCTTTTTTTTTAGTGTGTATACATATATAGAAAAACGCCTGAAGTTCCCGAAGGCAGTAAGGAGATTCTAAGGAACAGCTTGGCCCTTTAAGTAGGTTGGGTTAGATGGAAAATTGTTATTTATGGTGATAAGTGATTAGCTCGCCGCATACACAATCACATACCCAACACCCGATACACCACTAGTCTCTTTTTATGAATGCTAGGCTAAGAGCACAGTTGGCACATTATTTTTAGGTTTCATATCAATATGGGATATAGATTTCTGGCTCTCTGAATGTATAAATCCTTCAGTATATCCATGTAATAAAAATATTTAGATTGAGCATTCCTCAAATCAAATGTAGTTGCGGCACATTTTTCCACGGAAATTTCGATCACTACTACTAATGATAATGAAAAATTTTAAAGCTTTATTATTTACGAGCCAATTTGAACGTTAAATGTTTTTTAACTCCCTGTATTCGATGTTAAAGATAATAATAAAATTAATATTCTAAGCATACATCTGCTACTAAATCCTTTATAAACTGACTTGAATTAAATTAAAAGTTGAGGGTTAGAAAGGGAGCGAATGGCATTCTAAAAAGGGATGCCTTTATTTTTATCATTTCGACAAAGCTCAAGTACTTAAATATAGTACATTTAGGTACTTGAGCATGTAAGTATCTACTATCGGTGAGATCAAAGAGCAATAAGCTTAGTTACCGAAACTATTTCTATTTTTATGACACCTCGTCTTATGCATTTAAACGGACAAATTACAAAATAACGTTACAGTTTCTTTTGAAGTTGACTATCAAAGCCTATTATGTATACAGTTAATGGAGTGGTAACGTAAGTTTGTTTCAGAATAAACGATTTTGCTCAAACTTCACAGCTAAATTTCACAGGTTTATAGCAAGATGCTGATTGGTTCATTATTTGATGTTAATTGACATTTTGTTAGTGACAAATCATTAACAAGTTTTGGAATTTTATACCACTCTACTACTACTATTTATTTGATGATTGATATCTTTGAAATTTGAGCAAGTTTAGTATAGGCGAGTGAGGTGTGTTAGGATCGTACCTTAAGGCGTTCTCTCTGCATATCCCGTTAAGGAAGTGGCGTGAAGTTTAGTATAAGTTGTTTATTTTACCTGGACTATAAAAGGCTATAATAGGTACCTACCTATTTGCTTTTATATTCAACTGCTGTAAGAATGATGTCAACTAATAAAGTTAAAATATGTGTTTACAAAACAGTTACAAAACGGGGACCTGAGTTAAAAGCCGATAACACTTGGATCCAGTGAGCGACAGAATCACGATAATTTTATAACGATGTCTTACCAGCAGTATGAACATCGGCATAGGCATAGCTTTGAAAGTTAATTCACCTACGGATAAATTCATCAGAAAGGAATCACTTTACGATTTGTAAAAAACGAGGGTAGAAACTTATCAACTTTCAAATGGCGCGGAGGAGCGCTGAGATATGATTGACATATTATTTCACATGCAGGCCGACGCGTGTATGTTATTTCATTGTAGTTCACGCGAAACGCAAATTGCAATAGTAATTATATGTGAGCTAAAGTATGTATCTCAAAACACTGATAATAATAGAACCTAGTCAGAAAAAACGGTATAATAGAACCTAGTCAGAAAAAACGGTATAATATAAACGGCACCGGTATTTTTGTTAGTAGGTATCGGCAGCATCGGCATCAACAAAGCTTTAAAAGTCAGTTAACCCACAATGATATAAACCCAATAGAAAGGCTTTATGATTTGCGAAAAACGGAGTAACTTCTCTCAACTTTCAAACGACGCGAGCGCTGAAATAAAATTGACACATTATTTCTCATGCATGCCGGGCCGCGTGTCTTTGCGGAGTATTTTATTTTATTGCAGTTTCGGTGAAGTACGACGGGCGCGTGTGGGACTCGCTAGAACTGCTTTATTGTGAAGGAAGCGATGGGTATGTTATGCGCCAATTATGTGAGCCTTTGTGGAAAAAGTGGAGTTTGTTTTGCATAGGAAATTATTCAATTGTGAAGCAGTTATTATGATTTGTTCATAAGGTTGCCTTAAAGTGCCTTGGAGTAAATTAGACGACGACTTTTAAAACTTCGCTTTTTGGAATTGTTTTTGCATCTGATTACGTGTTGAATTTTCTGCCATGTTTAACTTGCCGTATCAGGTTCTAGTAAAGGTTTTACATAACATAGTAGTGTCCACGAAATGAAAAAATAACATTAGCACTAAACATTCGCGATTTAAGTTTCTGATTTAATAAATCTTGCAAAGAGGTGATCACTTACTAAAATAAGAAAATTTTCTGACAAAAAATTGCTGTCGTCTTGATATTTATTATCGCAGGAGTCGTACCTAATTATTATTATTTTTTGTTCTTTCGGTGCCTGTATTTAATCCAAGCAATATCACTACACTAAAATGAACTTTCAAAGAACCAGCGCAGACAAAGAACTTATTTCCCGCACACAAAAGGCAGTAAAGCGCAGCAAAAATGTTCACCACGGACCATACACGGTGTAAAATCGTTCAGTTTCAAAATTGACTTGCCTCAGTTACGGGCACGACACGAAGTCAGTCTTCGCAGACCTTTGTCATCTGCGTTTAAAAGTTATTTGCCCAAGAGGGTCTTAGGAGAACTAATTAGTTTTACTTAGTGCACTATTTAGTGCATATGTCAAGGGGTCTAAAGTCAAGAGCACAATTTTGGACGATAGGGTAACAGAATTTAATTATTTTACGATTAGGGCTGACAAAGAGAAAAAGAATAACGATGAGTAACTAACTAATTAAACTTCACGCCACTTCTGCTAGGCAGAGAAAACCGGACGCCATATGGCACGATCCTAACACACCTCACTCGCCTCTTTAACAATCATGATCCTTTTCATTACAAGATCTACGGTTTTTATGACTCATAACATTAGCTTTTGTTAATACACGACCAATCTGGTTGTGATAGGTGAGCCTACTTTTTTGTACAATGTTTTTTTATTAAACATTTGAACTACACGATAGGCTTTTTGACTAACAACTTAAGTAGTAAAAACCTAAAAGAAATTAGAAAACACATAGTCTCTCAATGAGTTGAACATTGTTATTATTACTTATGCATACGTTAGTGCCACGTAATTCAGACTTTGAAAGAAATTACTACCTAATTGTTAAAAAAATTGCTAATATTTGGTTTGTGATTGTATAGTCGACTTGTCACTACTTTTTGTAAATTTTCTATCTAACTAACCCAACTAATTTTTATTTTTGGCTAGCATCCCGGATCTTACTGCTCCTAGGATTCTGTTTATCCCTACTGAGGTTGTGGGTGTATCTACCTTCAGATACGTAAAATAAGTTACAGTCAAGTATAAGGAGACCCACTACATAAATTGAGCTTTTCTTAGGTATGAAAAAGATAATTTCGCAACGCGGCTGTTTGAAAGAGATCACAGCGCGCTAAGAGCAATTTTTTCGTTCATAGACTGATTTCGGTGTTTGACCCTCACATGAATCTTATATACGCGTTCGTCCACTGAAAACTGAATGTAACCATCTCTATTTCGGTAGCTAATCGCCGGTGTAAAAATAGTACCTGGAATTTTTGGCCAGGTTTATTTATTGTCGTACTAAAGACATTTATTATTCACTAACTGTGAAGCTTCATAAATACGGAAGTGATTTTGTAAGTGTTCAAGCGTAAGGATCATGCATTTTTTATAGATTGAAGTAGCTTTCATGTAGTGGTACGCGTTAGCTGTGGCTTTATTATTTTAATTTAAAATTTTATCAAGTGTTTATACATTCCATCGTGTCTTCTTGCTTGTATACTTGCAAAATGTGAGTGTTCTTTCTTTGTGCTAGCATACATTTTAAAAATAAGCTTTACATACAATTTCACTTTGTTGTATAGAGCTGCAATAGTTTGGGTCGACATTCTGTTTTTTATCCTGGTTATCAAATGGAATGGAAGGAATGGGTTAATACTTATTATTCAATCACATAATGCGCCCTATTGACGAAAGTGGACAGTTAAGTTACAAGTGATATAAAATAAACTATGAAGTTTAATAAGGTACATCATTCAGTTTATTAAAACAAAAAAAAAATATCTCCAGATTGACACACCAATTCACTAGCTCTAGCCTAAGCTTATGCTTGTGCTAGGGATATTATGTGAACGGATAGACATAATTAAATACGTTTATAAACATCCATGACTCGAGTACAAATGTCCATGTTCATCACACGAAACATTTGCCCCTAGCGGGATTCGAAACCGCTACCCTTGGTTTCGTGGCCAGGGTTTCTGACCACTCGACTAACGGGCTTGTCTAAAAGCTTATTACGATCAAGTGCATATTCAATTAATAGGTTGGTTGGTTTTACAAGTACAAGATAAATGTCGCAATTTCGTATAATAAATAAACAACATACCATTATACCAAACTTACTTGTAAACATGTGCGTTTTATTTGTATACTCGAATACAAATGCCATTTAATAAAATACTACCGGCCACATGTGAAGGCCATTCGCGAATGTAAGCTCCTTACCGTAACAAAGTGTGATAATCTGCGCAAAGCCGGCGGTACGGAGAATTCTACGCATCCAGCATTTAAAAGCTCGACATTTAGCAAGCTGGATTACTCACTATACTCGTATTCGCCTAAAACTGCAAGAGACGCGTAAATAAAACAACCCGATTGTTTTAATACGATATATTACGAGTTGTGTTAGCTTAATGGGTAAGGACACGGGTTTACATGTAGTTTATACGAGTACACCCTAGCTTTTTTGACTTAACACGGATTTATCAGTGTCTCGTTGTACGTTAGTGGCGAGGACAAATATCGCGTATCCTGCGCATGAACCAATCTGTTAGATTACAATGATGATATTCCAGTCGCTTCAGTTTATTATTTAGACCCGCTAAATCTACGGTTAAGGTTCACGCGGACCCTGCCTAGGAACTGAATATGATTCCAGAAAAATTATGGCGATTAAATGTTCTGACTATCAAATACCTCATTGAGAAAGTTTTATAAAGGTTGCATGAAAAAGGCTTTCGCTAAAGTCCTTCTTAAATTAATGGGCGTCTCGCAATGGAACAAGTTCTCGATCTCAAAGCTCCCAAATCCATTGCAATCGCAAGCTTTTAAAATTTAAAATCGCTTACTTCTTGATTTCACTTAAGCGTCGCCCTACAATAAGGCAAAGAGGTCATTACATAATTTATCTTAACATCTCAAGCAGGCCGGCTAGGAATTTACGAGAGTCCGTATAGAATTTGCACGGCCCCATCAATATTTCAGCTCCGAGCCTAGCGCGGCATACAAAAAGCCGCGATGAGAGGAACGGGCGCCACCTATCGAATCTTGAGAAGCAAATAAGTTTGGGAGGTGTGCGCGGACGCGCGAATTACCGTTGATTTCTTACTATTGGTTTCGTTGAAAATTCACGAATTTGTTCTCACTTGATACGATCGCATTCTTAAAGTGAATATGGCTTACATTCGCTTAAATTTTAAGACCACGTAACTCAGAATAGATTTTCAAATAGAACTTTTTCGGAGTGCAAATAATAGTCAGGATTTATTCTGTAATATTAAGAGTAGACATTTTATTTTTTATTTTACACCATCATATACTTGAAATTCATCAATTCTCGTTTTGTTTATGTCTTTATTAATGAAAATAGATTCATAAAACGAATAGAAAGCATTATGATGATAACTTTGAGTATCTAGGTGTTTATATGTGAATTGGTTTTCCTTGAGGTCAGAAAAGGCCTTAATTATAACGACCTTTCTAAAAAAAGGTGAAGTCGATTGTACCTACTATCAATTGCACGGATATGTTGAGTTGTCAGTGAGACATATGGCAGTACATTATACTAAATTAATAAAAAATATACATCTTTTATTAATTAAAGAAAGAATCCTGCTCGTGCTAGAGTTTGACATGTAAGTATAGATAATATAATTATGCATTATCGAAAGCAAAGGTACGATTGCCTTGCTTAGATTGCTCGGTAAACGTAACCGAAGCTATTCATTGAGCTTCGGCCATTACTCAAATGAGTCTTGTCAATGCAATGCTAATGTAATTAATAGTGTACTTGGAAATAGCGGTGGGAATAAGAAATGAAGCACATGTCTGAAAATCTAAAGGAAAAGCTGAAGTAGATTGTGTAAGGCAATAAAAATATATAAGTATTATTTATTTACCTGACATTATATTAGGTGGATGGTGTATAAAACCGTGAGAAGACCAGATAACATCTATACTTATAATAAATCTGTAGAGAGGTCAATTCTGTACATGAAATATATTTTCAAAATAACTATTAGGGGGTGATTAGTGATCGATACTGATGCCAAAAATGCAATCAGTAAAATTTTTGTCTGTCTGTCTGTCTGTCTGTCTGTATGTTCCTTATAGAAACAAAAACTACTCGACGGATTTAAACGAAACTTGGTACAATTATTCTTCATACTCCTGGGCAGGTTATAGTATACTTTTCATCACGCTACAATCAATAGGAGCAGAGTAGTGAAGGGAAATGTTGGGAAAACGGGAGAAGTTACTCCATTTTTTAAGCTTCCGTCGCGTGTGCAGCCTTAATGGTTAAAGTTACATAGAAATCATGTATGACGGAAATAGTCTTTATAATATTAACCATAAACGCGGGTGACACCGCTGGCACAGCTAGTAACGTAATAAATAAGTGTTTAACTAATATTTCTCCTTGATTTGTAATCGTGATCTTGTTTGATCTGGAACGAATTAACACCTTCACAGTTATGACGCCTTATTTTGCTGTCTAAAATTTCACCGCAGCAGTATAAATTATGCTTCAATGAATAATAGAACGAGGCAAGTTCCTTCTCAAAGTTCGCAACAAGTCATAAGTTCTTATGCGGTCATATCTAAAGAAAGTATCGCGCGTGGTGTTAAAACATAACACTTGCACTTAAAATATAGGTACTAATTTTATCCCATGACTTTGTCCCATGTTGGTCTGGGACCAAAAATAATGTAGGTACCACATGTGTTCTGGACTAGTACCTATGTCGGAAAATGTATTGGGTATTCGGTTTGATTTGTCACTTCAACCAAGCAAATTTTTTACATAATTTTAATCAAAGTAGTGACTTTGTCACAGTTTTTCATCTAACCCGACTCCTTTTTATTTTAGGATAAATGTAGTTAGGGACCTTATTACTCCTTGGACGCTCCTACCCCCTCGGGGATAGCGGGCATGGTGATATATAAATTTATCTGATCGGCATGTACTGTTTGTATATCGAGTTATGATACATGTATTTGCGTATGAATCTCACCAATGACTTGATTTGCTTGAGTGTATCGGCGTGTCTATTAAGTTTAGTTTAGTCTGTTCTCCCACCGCGCTATTATCTAAACATCAATGTCCGCACCGCAGTGGCATCAATGGCGTCGTGTAAACGCGTTAGTATCACAAACACGAGACAATTTACAACTAATTGGTTGTTTGAAGCGCGCTTCAGCGGTAATTGTTTAAGTAATTCCGTCGGTGCGACACAATCCCTGCGCGGTTGGTTCGTCAAAGCGATAGTACATGTCGAATCTGCCTGATTTTGCAGTAATAATGTAGAATAGTTCCATCATCGTATTTAGCGTATTTGCAGTATACACTTTAGGGAAGATTGAATATTACATGTTCGTTTATACCAATCTTAGTGGAAAATGAATTAAGCGCAATAGGGATGTTGACTGGCTAGTCAATTGAGATACTTTTTAAGAGCTGTCAAAACGAAATCACTTCATATATTTTGTATGGGCTTGTCAACGTGTGACGTCACTAGTTTGTATAGTCAAATGACTTAATTATAAGCAGTTTTTGTAAAATTAAAAATCTTAGACTCAATATGATGTAAATAATTAAGGCTTACCAGCATACTACGATACATCTTTTTCAGAATTTATATTTCAAAATTAAATATAAATGGTGTCAACATCCCAATTGTGAACGTTTACAAATACTCTTGATTTATTCTAGTGGCTTAATAAAAAGTTTAATCATATCAGCATATTGTTAAGCTAAAATAGATGGCTTTATTATTTTAGATATAAATAAACATAGCTGTTTATGCCGGTGGATGTCTATTTGACAATACTTTTTTTCTTTATAACAAAACAAATGCCCTGGTTACCAACCAGATCACTTGGAAATTGGTTGCTCCCAGTTCTTAATAGTGTAAATAACGTTTCATAAAATTGGGAGTGTTTGACATATATGCACAATACATTTATATGCCTTGAGGTCCCATTCATAAAACATCTAAGTATGTTATAATGCGCAGTGTAAATGTTAATATAAAGTGGACTACAGCCCTTCCAATACAAGGACCGAGAACCGCAAGTCGACCACAAATTGTAATCCCGCAAACTGTATTTTTAGTAAATTTTCACAACAACGTCCCGAACGTGCCATCGATACGTCGGAACTAGACCGGGAGCTGAACTCTGCCAATTTATATTCATTGCTAATAATGAGTAGCGTTTTCGATAAATCCAATCATGCTCGCAAATGTTCCGGGCACCTGGGACGGCTTTGTCGCGGGCGTGGGAATAAATGAATTTGCATCGACTTGATAGCAATAAAGAGGGGCAAGCGTGAGCGGCTAATAGGCGAATGGTGCCTTTTATTTCAATAGTTCTTTTATCGGGTTTGGTATAATATTCTATTTACTAACAGTGAGTTGGTAAGTCTTTTTTATATGTAGTAGGTATTGCAAAATAACTGTGAAACATAATATAATGGTTTAAGGAGTCTGCTTACCCCTTCGGGGATTGCGAGCGTGATGGTATATATGTATGTAATAATTATATCATCATCTTCCTATCGTTAGGTCCCGTGCTTAGACGGGGTCTGCTTAGACCATGATCCAGGATTTAGCGAGTCTGGTAATTACAATGAAGCGACTGCCGACTTGACCTTTGTAATCCTAAGATAGGGAAACCAGACAATTTTTAGATCATGTTTACAAATCCAAAGTTGTTTGAATTTGCAGGTTTCATCACGATGTTTTCCCTCACCGCCAAGCTAGTGGTATAAATACGTACATAGATTTGAAAAATCCAGAGGTTTGCACGTGCCAGGTTTGAACCCGAACCTCCTCGGTTAAGAGGCGCGTGTCCTTACCATTGAGCTACCACCGCTCGCTAATAGTATGTAATAATTATATAGTGAGCAACAATTGAGTTATGGTCATGTGAATCACGAACAGTTCCGTTCCCAAAATATCTAAAAAGCCGTTTCATACAAAAAAAATATAAATAAAGAAGGTGAAATTCCTCAATTGTTTTGCCCATATTTAAAGAAATATTCGGCTTTTTAAGGCGCTTAACAACAAATCAGAAACCATAAAAACCAATCCAGCTGTTCTTGAGTTATGAGTGGTGTGACATATAGTACACGACTAGTTTTATGTCGGTTCTCTCTGCCTACCCCGCTAGGGAAGTGGCGTGAAGTTTAGTTAGTTAGTTAGTTTAGTTTTATGTTTCATTGGGTAACATTTTGTAATTGGTCGACAGAAAGTAAAAACAGTCTTTCCTAAATTAATACGATTACAGCATGAGCCAGAAACCTAAACATTTTTTTTTTCTAATGCATTAATCACTAAAATCCTGAAAAATGTGTCTTGTTCCCCGAAAGGAATTCGGGATGTGTTGCACAAAGCCTTCTGAGTAAACAGTTTATAGACTGGATAAGTGCATAAGCCACTTTCTTCTCGAGGGATGCTACAAAGACTTCCTTTGCTAAACCAAATTCCTCATAACGCGGTTGTTTGTGAGCTATCTAGTTCGTTTAAACTATTTGTTAAATTATCTAGTTAGCTAGTTATAGTATGCTTTCTCTAGTTGATCATTTTAGAAGATCAATAAAATCTAATATTTCTTATACGTATGGTTTATGATGTATCTGCTATAAACATGCTTCGTTGTTGTTAGTTTTATAGATGTTGAAATATTATATATATATCTTTATCATATTGATCCTCATCCTTGCAAGTCTAATTACTACATTAATAAGGCAGTCCAACGGTAACGGCTGCCTCGTTGGTTTAGTGGCAGCATGCGAATCCCGGGTCGGGCCAAAAATTTGCGGCTGGTTATTTCAATATTGAAATTATTCAGTAACAGTCCGGAGTCAAGAAGTTGGCGGGTTAATCACCCTCAGAATGCACGTTAAGCTGTTTACGCCTGACCTCTCACCGGTCATGTCGAATTGCCGTCTCAACAGTCTACGATAGTAAAGGAATAGAGAGTGCACCTGTGTTTGCGCACACACTTGTGCACTATAATATCTCCTGCGCAGATGGCTAATACTCGTTGAGATTGGCTGCCGTGACCGATATCGGTTAGGAGGACATTATTATTACTATATTAACATATTTTGGAATTTTATGAGAAATAATCAAGCTGTAAGTACTTATGAAGTACATAATGACTTTCACGTTTGGTCCCGCTTGTCTAATTTCAATTCGTAAACGATCATGATTTGATTTCGAAAATGTTTGGACTATGCTAGTCTGTTCACCAAAAACAGTTCAGTTTCTTTTTGTTTTTTTATGCCTTCAAAATACGTAAACACGCGCCTCTTAACCGAGGAGTGCCGGTTCAAACCCGGGCACGTACCTCTGGATTTTTCAAATTTATGTACGTATTCATACCACTAGCTCGACGGTAAGGGAAAACATCGTAATGAAACCTGCAAATTCAAACAACTTTGGATTTGTAACCATGGTCCAAAAATTGTCTGGTTCCCCTATCTTAGGGTTACGAAGGTCAGATCGGCTGGCGCTTCAATGTAATTACCAGATTCGCTAAATCCTGGATCATGGTCTAAGCGGACCCCGTCTAAGCACGGTACATAACGCTAGGAAGATGATGAAAATACGTACGTACGTATTAGTAATAAGACATCTGTAACAAAAGCTATCGGGGGATCTCTTGTGGAACATACCTCTCCTCAGCGCGCCATACTAATTAGAATGCTTAAAATTATAACAGTTGACGTAACAATTTTAAAAGAATTGTGAATGTATTTGCAGAGACAAATTATTTTATCTCATTTCAACATTCCTAAGTCCCTGATAAAAAAGGCTTTTCATTACACGCTAAGGAACCCTAAAAAGGTGCTATTAATTATGTAAGTGTTACGAGAAGGCGTAAGTCCCGGGTATTATGTTTGAGTTTGTAATGAAACCAATTTGAACTTTAAAAGGTGGACGGAGTTAAGAGTTTTAGAAGATTTTTGTGTTTAGAGATTAACTTTGTGTGAGAGTTTAACTTTCGGCGTAGCGTTACTTTTTAATAATTTTGCATTAGAATTGATTGGTTATTGGCGTTAATGCGATTTTTAGAATTTTACAAACGCATAGTGAGATCAAACTATCTTACACTTTTATTGTAAATAATCATATTATGTCATCTCCCGCAGTCATTGATTGTATGATTTGGTTTAAAACATTTAAAAGATGTATATTACTCATGTATATTCAGACGCTGAAAAGAGTAGCTACCGAGTTTCTTGCCGGTTTCTTCTCGGTAGAATCAGCATTCCGAACCGGTGGTAGATTCACATTGCTCTAAGGATTTTGTAAAATTGACGATTTATAAGTGCTTTTTTTAAGGCCTACATGAATAAAGAAGTTTTGAATTTGAATTTGAATTTGAATTTGAATTTGAATTTATGTTTATTATATCATCATCAGGGCAAGAGGATGCTTGCCCTTCTCCCAGTTCATCTGGGGTCGGTGCAGCATGTCTTCCTCTTCCATACGTCCCGATCAGCCGTCATCAAGCTCCCATTTCACTCATATCATCTTTCACACAATCCTTATATTATTTATAATATATTTCGTGGTAATAAACTGACTGAGCAATGATTGAGATGTATGCTTAAAATGCCCAGGTACACGCTTGGTCGAGGCTAAGTTAATAACTATTCTCAAGTTGATTCAAGTTTGGGTAGCTTTATTCTGCTATGCAAGACATAGGAAACGATTGAAATAATTTACATCTGATATTTAACCCAGGAAAAGAGGCTAGATGACTAAAAAAATTTGTTTAGTTTGTCAGTTAGAATATAAAGAATATTTAACACGTATTTTTTATTTAATTGTCAAAAAAACGACGTAGATACAATGCATTCATGTTGCGCGTGACGTCACGCTTTCGTAAAATTTTTACAAAATGGTGACGTTGGAAGTCCCCACTCCAAAACTTTGATGCTCTTTTTGTTTATTTGACAAAGCGAAAAGTTTGTGTCTAGTATCTTAGTATAATCTAACTGACGGACTAAATAGAATTATAGTTTTTTTAATACAGTCATCATCCCTATTCAATTCATATAAATTTAATGGATGTCTTATTAACATTCTTTTTAAGTACCTCATTTATAATTATTTAGGTATTTTTGTAACTAGGCATTATCAACCACTCAACATATGGATAGCCAGAAGTGTACCCAAGTATAAAAAAATCAGGCGTCGAACTTCATGAAATAATAATTTGTATTTTTTATCGTAAAATATGATAGTCATTCGATTAGTTATGATTGATGCGATGTCATGGACCATTACAAGTTGTGTCGCTATGTATAGTTAATAATGTGAATGATTTATTTTCTGCATTAGGTGTTGTCTGCTACTGTGAACTTTCGAAGATTCAAACCTTTTTTAAATTACGATAAATTTAAAAAAAATAATGTATAGTTCACGAAATCTTATATTAAATGATTTCTGACCAAAATAATGTCTCGGTCTTATAATAAATGATGTGTTACTATTTATAATGAAACACTAATGGCGCCCCAAATTAGTTAGTTGAATAACTAGTCTTTATATTACTACTGTATATAATTCAGTCAACATTTCTTTCGTCTACAATGTACACATGTCAGGCCTATCTAGATTTTTCTGTGCAGTTTACACTATATTTTTTGGGTAAAGAATTGTGGGACTGATACGTGTGAATTCACAGTGCTTTTAGCTATGTAAATTCCATTGAAATGTCGTAAACTAGACGCGGAAGAACAACGGAGTGAGCGATTGCCGATTCCGTCCGCGTCGGCTCACGTCCAAATCCCGCGGCAATAAAACGCGCGCGCCGACCGCGCTACGACATGCAAAAATACGCTGACGGAACAGATACTCCACAAACTTACCAGTTGGGGCGAGTATGTGTAGTGCGGAATACTTATATATGTGGAACTTGCTTTAGTTGAATGATAGGCGCCAATGAGGTTTTGTTAAATTATTACAAATTAATAGTTAGTTTTTATAGCACCATGTAATTTAGCCAACGTTACTTTTCTTTACAGTGTAGACATGTGAAGACTGTCTTAGATCTTTCTGTCTAGTTTAGATATTCTATATTTTTAGCTAAAGAATAATGGGCTAGGCTTTACAATTTTTATGGATACGTAAATTCCAGCGACAAGTCGTACAGTAACTAGTCGTAAGCACTAGACGCGGAAGAATAACGGAGTGAGCGATTGCCGATTCCACCCGCGTCGGCTCGCGGTTAAATCCCGCGGCAATAAAACGCGCGCGCCGACCGCACTACGATATTCAAAAATACGCTGACGGAGCACAGTCCGTAATCGCTCAGTTGAGTATATATAGTGAGGAATGTTTATTTTATGTGATTACACATATTTGTGTCGAACACAGGATGGTTTAAGTCTAATAACTTTTCTGTAAATGTCCCATGTTGGTATGCGCCTCAAAATGTACCAAACGTGTTCTCAAGCATGTCATAAAAGACGATTAATGGTGTACTGGGTGTTAGAATCGTGATTATGTAGGCGACGACCTAGTCTTTTGTCACTTTTTTACAATTTTCATGGCTGTGGCGTGCAGTCATCTACAAAAGTAGCTGAACATATTCAGTTTTATGACTTCAGACCGACTCTTTTATGTCGGTCTGGCTGTACAATACGCTAACGACAGATTTACAAACATCTCAGTCGGCAGGCATGCCTACGCGCTCGGAAATCTTGTTTCGAGCATCCTGACAAAGATTCATGAGATACACTCCGCTCTTGGGTACAGCCTTGAAAACTGCATTTGATAATTTAGTACATACACAACATCATGCCCACAATCCCCGAAGGGGTAGGCAGAGTCAAAGGGGCAGCAGGCCCCTTTAATTACATTCAGCCAAAAGTAAAAACTGGGCTGGGTCAGATGGAAAATTGTGAAAAAGTTGTGACAAGTGGCAAGCTTCGACATGCAAATAATTAAACACCCACCTAAATTTTGCTACTTACTTAAGGAGATTTCTAAATATTATTATGTTTTACAAACTAAACAAGACTAATAAATCCAATTTGTTTTAAAGGGGCTGGAATGTTATGTTCTTTAAAGGCACGTTGTTTGTACCTAGGTTTATGAGGATTGTTATACTTTGCATATTTATTTATACAAATATCAAATTCGGACAGAGAGTGTGTTTTATCATTTTATATATACTCGATATTTTTTAATAGTCACTTTTGAATTAACCGACTGGTATTAGTCTTTAATTATTTGCTTAGAAACGTCATTGTTACGGAACACATGATGTTATTACAAAATCATCCTTTTCATAATTTTCAAAATTTACAAATTCACTAAAAACATTTTAAAAAAAATTAAAAAAAGGCATTTAAAAATCATATCCCAGAAATCCTATTTATATTCATAAATTATCAGAAGTGGAACAACTGCACAACTTGTGCAGACAATCCCTTCCAGGTGGCTTTCAGACAAACACTACGAGGAGCCATGCACAATGTTAATTAATTGAACCCAGGTGTTCATTTGTTTTATGTTAATTAGCAGTCTTATTCAACCCTATTTTACTTAAATCCTTTCAATTATTTGAACAGTCTTTCTACTCTTAGTGACGATATTAGAATTGCATATTATTTATATGTTAGGTATGCATGTTGGTATTACGTCAAGAGCTTACTTAATCGAATGACGTTAGATACGATGATTATGGCGAATTACAGGTAAAACATCGATGCATTGTTATGAAGCAAGTTATATATTAATCGATATTACGACAACAATAAGAAAGAGAAAATAGTTATTACATTTTCCCTATATGAATGTAGGCATGTAAAATTTTAAAATTGTGTCCAACAGAACAAATTAAGTATCCAGGGGACAAGATGCTTGCTACTCGATGCATCCCCATATTTAAATATTTTGTTTAGATATAACAGAATTAATTTCAAATACTTTACAACACAAAGTATGATTAGTTGTGTATACTGCCAATTAAATAGAAAATATTCAAACAAGATCATCATAGTTTTCGTTCTGTCTCTTACCAAATGTACTACTTTTATTACATCTGAGTGAATATCCGAAGTGTCACTATCAATCTCGCGACGCGCTCTCCGTCTACCAGCCCACACAGTAAGTCATGCATTGCAGATGCGAAAATATGACGACATAATGCATTTTATACGACGCCCTCTGCCGGCCCGCCCGCAGCGCTCGAAGCGAGGCGAGTTGATTCAGTATGTTTCTTCTCCTTGTATTATATTTCAGGCAATCACATTTTGTATGAAGAAAACGTATTAAATTTGGATTCGGTTGCCTAAGTTTCTAAATTATGTTGATAGTTTTAATCAAATTTATGCCGCATTTTGATGCCGAGCATCAGATTTCTTTGTTATTGTATTTTAAAATAAAAGTCCAAAATGTATTTAATTTAAAACAGACTCTTTCTTGTGGTAAATTAAAATTACAAACAAGGTTTTCAGTATGTTAAAATCTTGCTTACAATATTTGTCGGACTTATTTAGTTAAAAAAATAAATTTGTGAAGTTGAAATAAATTTTAAAAATAACTATCAGGGGGTCATTAGTGATCGATACTGATGCCAAAAATGCAATCAGTAAAATTTTTGTCTGTCTGTCTGTATGTATGTTCCTTATAGAAACAAAAACTACTCGACGGATTTTAACGAAACTTGGTACAATTATTCTTCATACTCCTGGGCCGGTTATAGTATACTTTTCATCACGCTACAATCAATAGGAGCAGAGTAGTGAAGGGAAATGTTGGAAAAACGGGAGAAGTTAGTCCATTTTTGAAGCTTCCGTCGCGTGTGCAGCCTTAATGGTTAAAGTTACATAGAAAACATGTATGACGGAAATAGTCTTTACAATATTAACCATAAACGCGGGTGACACCGCTGGCACAGCTAGTACTTAATAAAGTACGTTTATCCGTTACCGTATTCACTTGGTATGCTAGTTTAAATCTGAAACTTTCACGCCAGTTCTTGTTTGTCTGTATCCCGAATAAACTACGCATTCGAGATTGTTTCGTTGATTCCTTTGATTCAACAAAACAAGAGGTCGGAAATCTCTGCAGCCGCATTGCTGCAGATCACCTGAGTAGTGCAAATCTCGCTACAACATTCACTTGCAGTTTGCCCAAATGTACAATTAGGACCGCTCTAAAAGCCGGATTACTGCAGCGCAGGTGCTTCCACAACTGAGTAGTCTTTAGCGAGTTGGGATTGGAACTCCTTTGGTTTGTTCAAAGTGGCATTAGGCTAATCATTTTATCAGTGTAAGTGTGCACTGTCGGCAACGCCTTTGTGATACTGGTGTCAAAAACTGGTAAGCGATCCCTGTAGCCTATGGATATTCCTCTTGTCAAATTTAATATAATAATTAATAAAAATAATAAATAATTATATAACAAACTAACTAAACTTCACGTCACTTCCCTGGCGGGATGAGCAGAGAGAATCTAACGCCTTAAGGAACGATCCTTACACACACACCTCACTTGCTTCTTCAACATTCATAATCATTTTTATACAAGCTCTATGATTTTTATGGCTCCTGACATCACTTAAATAAATATATAAACAGACTAAGCGATTGATTCTTTAGCTCCAAACTACGCTTATATGATTATGCTATGGAGAGATACTAGGTAGCAAATAGACATACTTAACCTTATAAACATCCTCCACTCTTGGTTGTGTAGGGGGCCAAACATACGTTGAGAACATCGTGATTTTTTTAATAGTTTTACTAACCGTTATTTCACAAGGACTATGCGGGGTAAAGATGTGCGTAGAAATCTACTAATGCACTTTTTTAATACTTTGGTCTGTAGCGCTGTATATTGTATATAGATAAAGAGATGGCCTGCGAGGAATGTTTAGGATAAACACGTGTGAGGAAAGAGAATGAGGGGTGTAAGCGAGATTTATGTAATTATGTAAGTAAGGTGTGTGTATACGAAGCGTGTGTGAGAGATATTTACAAGATGGGCTAGTTGACTATTTGTATGATACGTTTGTTTCTAGGCTTAGATTCAATCGGTAACCCTGCATTGCGTTGTTGAAATGCTAAGCTTTCTAGGATTCGCATTCGCTTCGGAGTTTGCACTGCATGGCTACCTCACACAGCTGTGACGGATAGATTGACACTGTTTCACACTTCTGCTGCGCTGCGTAGCCCGCACAGCTTGGTTACCCATTTTGTACCGCACTGCAACCTTGCATAGTTCTGGTGGAAAAGAGTACACATATCACTGTTCATCCTCAACAAAAAACCAATAAGGGCATAGCTTAATATAAGGCAAAGTGTGCAAAACACTAGTAAGATAGGGTCAAAACTCTGCCTTTTAATATTATCCCGTATAAATTACCTTTCTTTAAAATTATATCAACCAAGAATGTAGATATGTAGTTGAATATAGGCTGGTGTACAAGAGGTACGCAATAGTTGTATACCTAATGTTCAAAATTATTCAAGACATGAGATTGCAATTCCTACTATCGTCTAACAAATTGAGTGTGTCTATAATGCTAATTGCCGTTTGATTTTCTGTAGATCGTAGAATTGCAAGAGTGGTTTATATTGTGATTAGTATTTTATTATAAACTAGCTGACCCGGCGCACTTCATAACTCCCCGTATTCGGAATTTGTTTTATTATTTTCCTCGCAATTTTTCCCATGTTGGTCTGGGACTTGGCCCATGTTGATCCGGGACAAAAAAAAAGAATGTGCCAACTGTGGTTCTTGCCTAGCATGTCGTAAGAGGCGACTAATGGTTTACGGGCTTTTGGGTTTGTAACTGAGTAGGCGACGAGCTAGCCCATAGATTTAGGATGTACAAGATACACAAAGACGGCTCGGAGACATGACCAAAATAAATTTAAACATGTGTTGGTTGACGTCTATGTGTGAGTTAAAAATAGTGTTGTCAAAGACGCACTTTCACATTATCGACTGATTCAGTTGTATACTAATAAAATATAGGTATTTAAAACGCTTTTTTATACTTTTGATTAATTATTATGGCATTGACTGAAATCAGTAGTTGTATATATTAGGTAAATTGGATTTAGTCGGTAAGAAATCTCATTCTAAGCAGTTCTATAAACAATGAGATGGTAAAATTCTTCGTATATTCAGCGTGTAAAAAATAAAAAAAATAGAAATATGTTTTATGATTTATACTAAGACAAAAAGATATGACTTTTTCTTGGACTGATGGAATGAAATGAAATAAATAATATATTAGCAACTTTGTACTTGGTGTCATTTAGTTATTTAAAAATAATATGTAGTGCAACAAATTTTTTGCTGCCGTCATTTGCCGTCAAAATGTTTGCTGCAGATAGTGGAGTTCTTACTGGGAGTCCAATCTGGTCTGTCTATAGTCCGCATCCACTTTTTACACAATGCTGGGTTGCTTGGAAACCTAGAAAAATTATCAGTTACTAAACTAACCAATTTACGGAGATAATGAGTTCCCAATGTGAATATAATTATATTTCAACATAACTTGGTTAAATAACTTTGTATTCATGTCATGATATCGCTAAAAGACGATTAAGTTTTTATCGATACTCGTGACGTCACCGCTTTGTCAAGCATTAGCGTAACCAAACTATTTACTATTTTACACAATATTTTCCCCAATTCTGATTATAATCACGATGTATACTTAGAAAGATAAATTATAATCAATATACTATTGTAAACATATTTTTCTAAACTGATTACTAGCAACAATTTGACAAAATATGGGTTGAAAAAATCTAATGATAAAATCGTATTTACCTGTGAAAAGTGTATTTATTCAGATTATTCCGTCGTGTAACCTAACAATCACGTACAGAACAAGTCACCTCAATTGCACATTTAATATTCTCGATTAAATTCCAAGGTTTAATACATAAATGCACAAATTTCACTGCGACGTAGAATAGACCGGGACGCTAAGGCCTCTTACTCGCAAAAACATTGACATATAGGTACTTCATTCGCTGTCTCTTTTTCTCTCGGGCGGTTTGCATTTCAGCACGATTTCTCGCTCCCGCGCTTTATGTATCTTTTGCGTAGTCAAAAAATTCTAAATCTATGAGCTAGCCACTTGTCACTCCTTTTTCACAGCTTTCCATCCAACCCAGCTCACTGTCCCATGTTGTTATGGGACTTAAAAAGAATGTGCCAGCTGTGGTCCTTGCCTGGCATGTCGTAAAAGACGACTAATGGTATATCAGGTTTTGGGTATGTGATTGTGTAGGCGACAAGTTAGCCGCTTGTTTTTTTCATAATTTTCCATCTAACCCAGCCCGGCTTTATTTTAGGCTGAATGTGGTTGAATTGGCTTGCTGCCTCTTCGACTCTTCCTACCCCTTCGGTATATTTTATTACCATACAAACCTTCCCTGGTAGATAACAAATATTTAGAAACTAAAATCAGCATAATCCGCTAAGCATAAAGCCGTTCTTGGGTTTTAGCGAGACAAACGAATAGCAATTCATTTTTATAAATATACTATATAAATAAATACCAGCAGGGAAAACTAACAAAAGCACAGAAGACAAAGGGATATCCACCGTGTCGTCGGCAACTACCTTAGATTCTAGACGGCCCTGTCGATAACTCGTTTAGCGGGTGGAATCACCCTTAGTGGCTTTCCTTGCTGTCAGAATGTGGCAATTGCAGTTTCGCTGTGTCCACTAATGGACACGCGAGGAAAGTGTGTTTATTAGGCACGAGCAGGTGCACAAACACAATGAGTAGTCAGCTCAGTGTCGTGTTTAAACAGTTTGTTCAGGACTCGGTGTATAGCGCTCTGGCGACAAAAGAGTTTTATTTGCGGATTAAGTCAATAAATATATGTATATCATGAATAAGGGTTTCAGACAAATTTTGAGGTCATTGGCTTTCATAGTTGGTGATTCATTTCTAAATTCATATTTCCAAAGGGATTTTTTGAATTCAGAGATGTCAGCGAATTTGTCGATGGAAAATGGTCCGTGGTCTATGTTTTATTTTTAAATAATTAAAAATGTACGTATTGTCGTGAATTAAACACATTTAAGATAAATAATTATAAAAGAAAACATTTAGTTTTAATATATATAGACAGGCTCTTCTTCGTATGGTTAATTTTATTTTGAAGAAGAAGAAGAGAGGAAAAAAATTTTAATTACATTTTCTCCTTACGCTAGATTTTAAGCTCGCGTCCCACTTCAAGTCTTCATACTTTGAAGAACACTTACATCGATCCTAAAATTGATGTCTACAAATAAACTCTATAAAATGTTTCAAGCACTTTTTGAACGCTGAAATAATGGCCGGGCAACGTTTAATTTTTATGGATGGATACGTAAAGGGAACGATGCTACAGACTTTAAGTTACAGCTAAAATCTTTATGGACTCGACAAGGGAACGTGAATGACAATCTTAAAATGTGCCTTCATTAACGCTATATTTAGGTGTCTACCGTAACTTCCTTGGTTTAAGGTGAAAATATATATATCAAGACAAGTCAGTCAATTTAGTGACTTCATATTTATTCATTTTTAACTAAACTAAACTTCACGCCACTTCCCTAGCGGGGTAGGCAGAGAGAACCGAACGCCATATGGCACGATCCTTACACACCTCACTCGGCTCGTCAACATTCAAAATCCTTTTCATACAAGCTCTACGGTTTTTATTACTCCTACCTAACGTCACCTTCTATTAATACACTACCAATCTGGTCGTGGTAGGTAAGCCTGGGTCTGCATTTTTTTAAAAGAATAGTTTAGAATCAGAAATATATTAACTATTCATTTTATTTTATTTTATTTTTTATTTATTTTATTTAAGTTAATGAGCGTACCGCCTCATATGGCGTTCGGATATGTCAGCCTACCTCGCCTAAGCATTGACGTCAATTTACGTGCAGTTAGTTCGTTTTGTGTTTCATAGAAAAATTGTTCATAATGGAAGCTAAAAAATCAACACTTCACTTATAATATGTGTTGACTTTTTAGTACTTTTATTAAGATAACCGCTACCGTTACCGTATATTTCACAAATTCTATTTAATTAACATAATGTATGTGACATGAATGGGAAATCCGAACCACCACCTTGAGGTAACAGCCATTTTCTTAAAGTCTGCTCTCATCAGAGATAAGTTGCGGATTGCAAGCGTGCCTTATCTCTAATTTATATGAAGCAAAAATTAGCTTGCAGCTAATTTAATCTAGAACTAAATTATTTTCTTTACATCTTAGTAGACTCTGCAGAGGTATTAATGCACACAAACATTCAAATATATCAACTACTACTCACACATCCGCATACGCACCCATATACGCACGCACACTCACACACACACATTTTTCCTTGTAATTTTTATTTTGATTGAGTTTAGTTCAATAATTGCTAAACGAGGTAGATTTAAATAAATATGGAAGAGCGGAGCATACTGGCACAAGTATTTTATAACTTAAAAGTAGACTCCAACACCTGTTTATTAAGTGTAACATAATTTATCTCAGTAAATTATTCTTTATTTAATTTTTTTTTAGTTTCACAACACGTATTTACTACTTACATTAAGTCTAGCAGTCGATGTGGATCGGTTCCTCAGAAATGTCCTTTGTATTCTATGTGTGTTCTTCACGGGTTCACTGTCGATTTAGCCGAATCCTGTATTCGCTATTTTCGATGTCGAATTTCAGAAATTGCCAGAATCGGCGAATCTTTTCTGAAAGATAAAAATATCAGCCGATGTTCACATCTCCACGTATGTAGGCAAAGCTGAGTAGAAAGTTCGTTTGTGTCTGTTTGTCGTTGAATATGTAACGGGTCAATATTTATTTAATTATTCACAAAACCTTACATCTCTCCTTACAGTTAACATCAATATACTTGAACGATTATAAATATCAAGATTGACTGGCTCGATGGCTCATTCGGTAGTGACTGTGCCCCATGTGCCAAGAGTTGTGGGTTCGATCCCTATTCAGGATAAACATTCGTACGATGAATACTTGTGTTTGTTCGGTGTCTGGGTGTTAATATTAAATATTTAAGTATATATTTGTAATACCACTGTTGATTCTGATATTCGTAAGTGCTTATGTGATGTAGTCTGATATTTATTATTTATTATTATTATCAAAGACTGGAGTACTAATTATATGTTTATCACAACAATATTTGTGTATAGTTGATTAAACCCGCGAGCTCTTTGTATATTAGAGTCTAGAGCATTATTCCGATTCCATTAGTCGCTTTGCCGATAGTATGATTTTACGAGCTATCTTTTCACTTATAGCCGATTTGTTTCAGATTAACAAGCAAATTGACCATAGGTGAAAAGATAGCTCGTAGAATCATACTATCGGCAAATCGACTACCGGTAAAACGAATATTCGTAGAATATATCATCGGCGAAATTACTATTCGGAGTTTTCACGGTCGGTCAGACAGTTTCGGAATAATGCTCTGGACTCTTGGCTGGGGTTTTTTCTCTCTTCCTAACTTGTAGAACGAAAGCTACATAACGAAATGGCTCGTCATATATGTCAACAAGGGGTATGTATCATTATACGTTCATTAGCCAAAACTATGTTAGGTACTTAGATTAACATGTAAACCATTGAAGTAATACGCCAGCCCATTCGAACATTTAGTGCATCTAATTTAGGGCGCGGAACTTGATCTCCGTTCGGATCCGCCGGCTTACATGGGTCTCTCCGAAGTCTATAAAGTACAATTTAACGACAGTATTGTTTGCCTATTTGGGTTTTATTATTTGTTTTATGGCGTTGCTCTGTTGTGTCTCAATCTGGCCAGTACCGGGGTTTAACCCTTCGCCGGGGTAATCAAAGCGAAGATTAATTGATGATACGGTTCAAAAGTTAAAGGCGAGAGGATAAACTCGTTTTAAAAGCAGTTGTAAATGTCGCTCCACCCATTTCGTTTGTCTTATCTGTGCTTAACAGATTTTTATTGATTACCTGTTGGGATTGTTTGTTTTCAAAATATTGCTAAATGTTATAATAAATATAAGTAATAAGTGCTGTTTAAAAAAAAATTATTTAAAAATTATTTTCCTTTTATATTTTTTGATTTATCCTGAAATATAGTTTTTTAGGGTCGAACTTTCTATCGATTTACTAATTGCATGCAGTCGCTAGATAAATGACACAATACAGCTATCGCTTACATTGCTACACTAAGTACATACTAAATCATCATCTTCATGTCCCGTGCTTAGTCGCTTTAGACCATGATCCAGGATATAGCGAGTCTGGTAATTACATTGAAGCGCCTGCCGATCTGACCTTTGTAACCCTAATATAGGGGAACTAGACAATTTTTGGATCATGGTTACAAATCCAAAGTTGTTTAGATTTTCAGGTTTCATCACGACGTTTCCCCTCACCGCCGAGCTAGTGGTATAAATACGTACATAGATTTAAAAAATCCAGAGGTACGTGCTCGGGTTTGAACTCGCACTCCTCAGTTATGAGACGCGTGTCTTTACCACTGAGTTACTACCGCTCCCAAGTATATATTATGTGCGATTTTTAAGTATATACTTAATCGCACAGTGATAATTCACGAGAACCATGGAAACACTTTCCCTATCGGAAAGAAACATTGCAAGCACAGAACTCGCCAAAGGCAAACGCATTAATTTTCACTTCGGATTCTTTATTACCAGAGCTTGGTTTCTATCCACATTATTCGCCGAAAAACAGCTCCTATTCTTGGCAAACGCGAAAAATGAGTATGTGCGATTAGCATGCAAAAATAAACGAGGCCCGTCGATTTACGTTTAAAATGGGCGATTCTGGGAAAATATTCCCACTTGAGTTTGTAACTTTTTGGCCACCGCCGGAAGGGACCAGTTGGAATGCCCACCTGCCTCCAAACCTTTGCTAGTTGGCGTTTTTTGAATAAGCACTGTTTCTTTTTACTTTTTGTTCGAATAATGCCGACTGCACAGAGCTCCAGGGTCGGTATCACCGTGGCGAAACCGAATGTGGCGGGTCACTGGTTCAAGTTTTGTTATTTTATTTTGTAATGGGGGCTAGCTTTAAAGCTATTGCGATGCAACAGGTATACAAATGGCTATCTATATGTTTATATTAAAGTCAGTCTTTTTCAATTCGAAATTCTTCTTTAATATCTAAAAATATATATTTGTGTTATAATGTGATTGTGTAGGCGACGAGCTAGCCGCTTAATAAATAAATAAATAATAAATTCTCAAGACACACACCAATTTCCGAGTTTCAAACTGAGCTTGCTTATCTATGGATACTAGGTAAACGTATAGACATACTTAAATACATACTAATATATAAATAAATACGTCGATGAAACCGCTGGCATAGCTAGTAAATAAACATAATATATCGTTTGTTTATGGAATACAAAGTTATCACCATCAATTCAAATGCAATTTCGCTTTAAACTCACGTAAGGCGTGGGATTACTTAGAATTTTGATTACAACAGCGCAATCAATTTCATTAAGTTAAATCAAGTTGAGATTAATTTAATCTATCGTGTATACAGAGCCGCCCAAATATTGTGATTAGCTGAGGTGAGGCGCAAGAATGTGAATGGGATGTGAACTTCGCTAACATTTAATTAACTGGCTCACATTTTTTCGTTCTCTTTACTTGTTGAGAGCTATAAGTCCCATGTTGTCCTGGGACTTAAAAAGAATGTGCCAACTGTGTCCCTTGCCTAGCATGCCGTAAAAAGCGACTAATGGTATATCGGGTTTTGGGTAGGCGATTTTATGGGTGACGAGCTGGCTACTTGTGACTGCTTTTTACGATTTTCCATCTAACCCAGACCAGTTTTCTAATTGGCTAAATGTGGTTAAAGGTACTGGCTGGTTCTTTGTTTTGCCTGATGATGTTATGTTATGTTATGAGAGCAATAAATAATCGGGTAATTCAACTTTACTTGAAGGGAAATTCTTACTACTAATATAGATCCCATCACTGAAGGGGTAGGCATAGTTTAAAGGGCAGTAATCTCTGGAGCTTTAAGGCAACAATTTTATTAAGTTCGGTTTGATGGAAAATTGTGAAAAAGTAATCACAGGATGTGACTAGCTCGTAACTACGCAATCACACAGACCTAATACTTAACAGTATTAAGTAAGTAAGTGAAGTGAAGTAACTGCACCACGACTTTCACGAAATGCTAGGAAAGGTTAATACGGAACATGATTTTAATTCCACTCCAACATGGGTGTATAATATATAAATGCTGAAGTGTGTTACTCACTGTACACTAATGAAATTACCATTGGAATAAGTAATGATGATACAGATTAATTATACTTTTGAGTATTACACAGGCATCCCGAAAAAAATTACAAATTCCACGGTACGCACTATAACAGATCGAATACATGCTTGTGGAGCCGCGGACATAAGTAAGAATTAGTCTTGGCTAATTATTAATATCTCAGCTCACCTAGCAAAATCGTACTCCCAAAAGTCGAGGACATTTATTGGACTTTGATGATTATAATAAAAAACCCTGTTAAAACTGTTAAATAATATTTACATGCATAACACTCAAACAAAACAAACGTGTTCAAATTGAAGATTAAGATTGACTGTATATTTATAAATCTGATACATTCGAGTAGAGCAGTATAACTTTATTTGTATATTTAAACCGCTACAACTTTGCGTCACATCCTAGCCGTGAGCTTTTGGACAGGAAACTTTATTGAGGTTCATTTAACATCCCCTTTGAACTATGAACGTTTGAACATTTTTTTTATTAAAACTTCCGCGCTGTCGCCCACGCATACCGGAAAATTAAGAGACTTCCCACGTTATGTAGGACGCCTGTACGTACAATGACGCTTTTTCAGAGTCACTAGTATTTTTGCATACATACATACATTGTCTCACCGCGTAATCATAGAATTATCATATATCCGGAAAGATAATATTCTAGTCCTATGTTGGTCTAGGACTTAAAAAGAATGTGCCAACTGTGTTTCTTGCCTAGTATGTCGTAAACGGCGACTAATAGTATATTGGGTTTTGGGTATGTGATTGTATAGGCGACAAGCCAGCCACTTGTCACTACTTTTTCACAATTCTCCATCTAACCCAGCCCAGTTTTGTTTTTGGCTGATGTGGTTAAAGGGGCCTGCTGTCCTTTTGACTGTGCCTACCCCTTCGGGGATTATGGGCGTGTTGTTATGTATGTATGTATGATAATATTCTATATTATTGTACTCTTACATGTTCTGGAAGTCCATACTTTGTTATACTAAGGTCATCGCCCGATCGAGAACCTTTTCAGGCGCTCAGTCTCAGGCGATATTGTAAAGAAATTGTGTCCGAAAGTCAACACCAAGAAATAGCTTACGAAGCCGTCCGGGTCACATTTTATATTTTGTTACGGAAAGTATAAACTGGGTTTTGTGTGGAATGCGGCCGTGGTGCATTTTGTAAATTGTTTCTAGACTGTAGGCGAGGAGGGAACATTGGATCGTGTTACTTGAAGTTATTGAGTCGACGCAGATTCGGAATAACTTTTGGATAAGAAAGTTTGGACTTGTTGAGGCGGGATTAACTTTGCTTTTATTTATTTACCGTTTCATTACTTTCTTTAAGTGTCATTGTTATTCTTATACCTGTGGTAAGACATGAAACGATTACTACTTAGGTCTCATTACACTAATACAACATTAAACTTATGGAAACAAGACAAAGTTGCTTTTCAAAGATAAAATGAACGGTACTGGATTATGAACTTAAGATTTAATTTTTAATGTACCAAATGCATCGAAATATAGATAAAAAAAAACCTGATTAATATTCTAGTTAAAAAGCATAAAATAATTACATTTTAGTCAGCACGTATCAGGATAAAAATATAAAAATAAATCATTAAGCATACTTAATCACTTTTATTTATACACGCAAACTTGTTGAAAAAGCATTGATAAAAAAAGGAGAAAATTTCATAGCACTTTACTGGAAAACTTTATATGACCACATTAAAACATGTTCTGCGTTTCCGAAGTTGAATATTTTCTTTTGAGTTTTAAATTGAAAAACTGTATATCAAATCGCATTTCGTTTGAAGGTTTATTTTGTGTTTATTTGCCACCGTGAAAACGCTTAGGCTGCGATTCCTAAATGCCATAAGCGGTAGCTACACGAGGGGAAAGTTTACAAATAGTAAGATAAAAAAATTCTGGGAATTTAGCGTAGCTCTAAAGACAGAGAAATAATAAAATTGCCGGCTCTACGCTTAGAAGGTCCCGTGTTGGTCTGGGACTTAAAAATAATGTGCCAAATGTGTTCCTTACCTAGCATGTCGTAAAAGGCGACTAATGGTATATCGGGTTTTGGGTAAGTGATTGTGTAGGCGACAAGCTAGCCATTTGTCACTACTTTTTCACAATGTTCCATCTAACCCAGCACAGTTTTATTTTTGGCCGAATGTGGTTAAAGGGGCCTGCTGTCCCTTTCACTATGCCTACTCCTTCGAGGATTATGAGCGTGATGCTATGTATGTGTATGTATGTATGTATGCATGGAGGGTATAAAAAGTTAGCAAAGATGTGAAAGTACGAGTCATATCGTCAGAAGCAGTGAAGTCGTTTATGGGTGTCATCACATCATGTCATAACAATGTACCATTTTGAATGATAAGCATTTTGCTTTTTTCTCAGACATTGCATACATCCCGACCGTACCATCATACTGGCCCGTTGGTCGAGTAGTCAGAGACCCTGGTCACGAAACCAAGAGTCGTGGGTTAGAATCCTGCTAGGGGTAAATGTTTCGTGTGATGGACATTTGTACTCGAGTCATGAATGTTTATAAACGTATTTAAGTATGTCTATCCGTTCACCTAGCATCCATAGCACAAGCATAAGCTTAGTTTGGAACTAGGGAATTGGTGTGTTAGCCTGGAAAATGTATTATTATTATTATTTAGTAGAAAGGATCATATATCTTCACAGTTCCATAACTGTTAATACAGTTCAGGCGGTATTACTTTTATATACTCAGGTTATGACGAGTTTTGTTAATCCCCTCGAGCAGGCACAGTTGCTGAGTGTTCGGGTGTAGTCTAGTTCCCGTGACGTCAGCGGGAATTAAGTGCGGCTATTAAATCTAATGCTTGTGTAAGTTTTGCTTTAGCTTTTTATGAGCTTTTCCGACTTCTTTAGCACCGAGAACTTTTTAGAGTAGAGCTAATTAAACATTGCGATGAGTCGTTAATTTGCTTAGTTTAATAACATCACGTTCTATATTAATTTATGAAAACGAATGAAGTTATATACGTAGTTAATCTAAGGGCTACAGTATTATTGCTGGCAATTATTTCGGAGTTTCGAAGGGCATGTCACGCCACATACCTAACGAAGTACCTGACGAGATAAAAAAAAAAAAATTAATGACAATTTTGTAATTAAAAGTAAAATATTCGCAAATTAGCATTCTAAGGTAAATTAATAACTTGTTTAAAATGGTAAATACCTCAAGGAACGTTTACATTTTAAACAAGTACTCAGTTTTACTTCAGTGTGTAACTGAGTACTGCTTCTAATTGAATTCCATGTATTGAAAGATTTTGAAATTTTTTATTTATTATTCATTGGTCGAGTGGTCTGGCCATGAAACCAAGGGTCGCGGGTTCGATTGCCGCTAGGGGCAAATGCAAACGCCACTTCCCTAGCGGGGTAGGCAGAGAGAACCGAACGCCATATGGCACGATCGTTATACACCTCACTCGCCTCTTCAATAATAAATAACCTTCTTTTTATTGTGGATTAGCACGGATTTTTTATGAGACATATTGTTACTGACAAAACACTAACGAATTTTGGAATTTTATCGCCTGTATTTCTATACTACAGTTGATGTACTTGATGACGTAGGCAATGCGTTTTTCACAAATACCCGGCACAACCCGGTTCCGAACTATTCGCACAAATGGCTCAGCATCCCGGCAGTTTTTGTGCCTTCAACTTTGCCGATGGAATAGTTTCATGGGAACAGGCATTGTTTCTCGCAGGTAAAGTTAAATGGCAAAACATGGCCTCTTTAGATGATTAGTATTGTGAAGATGGGAAGTGGTGTTATTGCAGAGATGCAGTGTACCTATTGTTTGAGGTGAACTTTCACTGTGAATTAGAACAATGTGTACGTTACAGTTTTTTGGAACTAATCAAATTAGCAGGCTCGAAGCGTAAGTTATTGCAGGAATATTAACAAATCTATTTTATTTATACATACTTCGTAGTTTACTTTGTTTGATTGCCTCGTTGGTCTACGGGAAGCATGCGCCGCCTAAGGACCAAGAGGTACCGGGTTTAAATCTCAGGTCCAACCAAAAATTTGTAGCTGGTTATTTCAATATTGAAATTATTCAGTAACAGTCCGGAGTCAGGAAGTTGGCGGTATAATACACCCCCGTGCCTCGGAAAGCACGTTAAACCGTTGGTCATGCGCCCTACTTCTCTCCGGTCATGTCGAATTGCCGTCTCACCGGAATATGAGGGTAAAGGAATAGAGAGAGCACCTGTATTTGCGCACACACTTGTGCACTATAAATAACATCTCTTGCGCAGATGACTATTTATAATCCTCGTTGAGGACATTATTATTATTAGTATATATTACACAACTCATCACTGATTTAAAATTTTAAATGGTATTTAATCGGCATAATGGTGAAACCTCGGGGCGCTGCTATTAGGTATAATGAAGCTTTTCAGTTTTGTCGACTACTTATTTTTTTTTAAATGAAGTTGCATGCAACTTGTCGCAAACCGTAGCAACAGCTGAGACGTCAAACCCAAACAATGCCACGCGCAATCAAACTGTAGCTTATACCTCGGGTCATTCGAAGATGCTCCGCTGTAATACAGTTACTGGGCGCACCGCAGCTGCGCCGGCGGGCTGCGGTGAGCCCGATTGCGATGTAATTGTCAGCTCATACCGACGTGTGCTGGCTTACACCTGTGTAGTGTCGCGCAACTGGTTGAAATAGCCGGTTCATTGCACGGCTAGCCGTCTTGTTGAACAATTACAATATTTATTGAACAATGCAACTATCATCTGTGTGTATACACTTTATATGTACATGCGTTTAAGTTTATTTACGTGGCGATTGTTTATATTATCGGTTAAGTCTTTAGATAGATAGATAGACAGATAACTATACAAAATCTCTTTTCTATGGCTTTATTCTAAAAAAAATTAAAAAGGGGCTTTTAGTTTTATTTTGATCTTTAATTTTATAGCCTTGATCAGAGTAGACTACATGATTAGTTTGTAATTCATATATTTATGTATTACATATTAATACACAGCTCTCTAAGGTTCGGTTCTCTCTGCCTACCCCGCTAGGGAAGTGGCGTGAAGTTTAGTTAGTTAGTTTCTATTAATGTGTAGTATTTAATTGTTGAGTACACTTCAGTTCTCAAAACACAATTCAGTGTCTTGAGTAGTTTACTTAACCAACGGTAATCTCGTAAAAGTCTTACACTTAAACTTATACTGCTTATTTCCTATGTTGGTCTGGGATTTAAAAAGAATATGCCAACTGTGTTTGTTGCCTAGCATATTGTAAAAGGCGACTAAAGGTAGGTATATTGGGTTTTGGGTATGTGATTGTGTAGGCGATGAGCTAGCTTGTCATCACTTTTTCACAATTTCCTATCTTACCCAGCCCAGTTGTATTTTTGGCTGAAGTGGTTAAAGGGTGCTGCGCCTTTGGCTTTGCCTACCCCTTCGGGGATTATAGGCGTGATGTTATGTATGTATGTAAATGGCTTATACAATCAGACACGTGGACAAGTAAAAAAAGAAGGACTCCGCACTGTCATACTACAGCGTGAAGCTATGTTTATGTATGTGTGAGTGAGATTCCTAAGGTTACCAGATATCGGAAATCTGTCATTTGGAGCGCTTATGTAAACGGTAGTCGTAAATTGCGTGTCTAATTGGAGCACATAAGAAGCTTCAACGTAGTTAGTGGCGTGCAGTTTTCTTTTTTTAGTAGTCCGTGATTGGACATTATTATTTTGGTAATCTATGTCTTAATTTCTCTCGTATGCATGCGTAAATAAGGCTTATATTTCAAATTAAATCAAGTCTTTTGTGATACTATTTAGTTAACTTGTATACATGTAGTATATAGTTATGCAAATATCTACATAATGAGACCAATTCATATGAAAGGATCCTACGCAAATTTCTATTACTGGCGTCCCTATACGTGCGGGATACCGCAATTCGTGTCACTATGCTGCTAACCGTATATACTAGCTGTGCTCCCAGTTTTGTCCGCGTTTATAATTAAAATGTAGCGTTTTATTATATGGATATCGATAAATGAACACTTTCATTTCAACACAATTTTTTTCTTAATACGAACCAATAGTTCCTAAGATTAGCGCGTTCAACCAACCAAACAAAGAAAAAACTCTTCAGATTTATATTATAGTCTAGATGTGTCTGAATATTAAACCTAACTATAATAGCATCACAAAACTATTAGGTTTTTCACAGTTTTCCATCTAACTCAGCCCAGTTTTATTTTTGGCTAAATGTGAAATGAAATGAAATGAAATAATTTATGAAATGAAATAATTTATTCTGCAAGTGGATTCATAACAAATTCTTTTGCTTGTCAAACATTTTTTTTTTTTTTTGCCCTACCAGCACCTCGACGTGAATGGCCTGCTGAGAAGTGTGTGGTTAAAGGGGACTGCTGCCCCTTTGACTCTGCCTACCCCTTCGGGGATTACGGGCGTGATGTTATGATGATGATGATGATAATTAATAGTATGTGGATGAGAGGCTTTAAACTAGACTTGAAGACACTTAAACTTTCTGTGAAAATTCTCCAGTACAGATTATAACCGAGAAATACTACTAACTTTTAACTGTCCGCTTCATTTAATGCTTTTCATCAAAGATAATTACAGACACATAATATGTAGATATGTGTCCGGTATAAAATAGTTTTTTTTTTTTATTGAAATGCGTACCTCAAGGCTTTTACACAGAAACGAATTTATGCAATGAAAACGGAATGTATACCTAAGCAAGAATTTCAGGAAAATTGCTGGAACAAAGTATTAGATAATATGCCAACCCTTAAATAAAAGCTACGGGTGCTGTAAACAGTCTGCTAGCGCCATAACGCCTTATTAACTGTGTACGTCTGTTCGAGCCCATTGGAGCGCAGATGTCATGGATGCGAATAGCCCGTTCTTCGGCAGCGGAAGTGTACACTTAGGAGAATGGCCATTTAAAGTGTGATTTGTTGAGCTTGTTTTTTAGCCTAGTATTTATATAGCCTACAGCGTAGACCAAATGGATAAATTTTTATGGTGTATCCTCAGCATTCTAGCGACGGTGTACGTTGCTCATGTACTTATTTGAATTTCAGACACCGTTGACGACCTGTCTGTGGAAAGTGTTTATTATGTGTCTGGGTGTAATCTACTAATAGTATTCGGCGGTTAATTTTTTTTGTTAAAAAGTTTTATTTTCGAGAAATTCAGGTAGGAGTGGACGACGAGCTAGCCACTTGTTACTACTTTTTTCGACGCTTCATCGAATCTAAGTCGACATTATTTTTGGCTAAGAGTGGTAAGATGAGATTATTGCTCCTGGACTCCAGCCAACGATTTTGAAACATTATCGAATCGTCTGTTTAATTAAAAAGTGTTCCGTACGGCTAAAAGGGAATACCCGCTTCTAAACAAGACTACTCGAAGTAGTCTTGCTTAGAAGCGGGTGTTCCCCCGTTAGCGTTTATTGTCTTATACGTTCAAATGACGTAACGTACAAATGAAGAAAGTCATTATGATTTCTTAAAACGTGTGAAAATTACGCTTTTTTGTTTACGTTAATTCATTTGCAAATTTGTATATCTGGAGCGTTAAGAAAACAATTAGAGAGTGATTTGATATATATTTTTATTCTACTGACAAATGCATTTTGGCGCACGCGGTATTCGATTTAAATCAAGAATTCATGATGGTTTTAGTCAATACAGAATGAAAAATCAGCTCATTTTGATTTCACACTAGGTACATTTGGTAAGAAATATGAAAATTCTGTAACATTTTTGTTATTAATAGCAAAGATTATGGTCCATTAAGATAAATGTAATACATATTTTATACGTATCAAGACCGGCAAAAATGTTTTACGGATTTATCTCGGTATTGATATGTTGAGATTAATTGTGAACAACATAAGCATCGCTATTTGTATCCAGCTTCCATTGTATCAAACCCCAAACCTAAGTTGTACCATTTATTTTAACCGTAACCTTGATGATTGTCTTTTATCAGAAGATGAACGTGATTTGATAACTGTCAAATATATTTCTGTATATGTAAGCACGGTAGATAATGTTTAGACTTTTAGGTACCTACTATAAAGTAGTACCTTTTTTTTTCGCGAAGATATGCTGGGTGGGCGGTGGTAATCACCTCCGGCGACCGGCCCGCCATAGAGTAGTACCTACAAATATTTATAGCAGCAGTAGTAGGGGTTTAATATTTAATTAAGTCAGTATTTAGCGTGTTAACCTCAAAAAATATTATGTAAGAGTTCCATAAGTTTAGATAAACCTAGCCCATAGCCATAAGGTTAATACGGCCAATATTGTAGCGTATTTAACATTAACAAAACGTCACATTAATTAACGCGTATTACGTACAAAATTGCCGTTTCATCTAAGCTTTCTAGCATATCAGCAGTCCTGACGCCGCGTCAGCCGCTAAGAGCGAGTAATTATCACGCCGCGAGTCACCCCGATGCGAGAATGCTACCGCTTAATTAATTGTTACTTATGATGCTGAAACATTACGTATGGCGCTAGGGATAGAATTATCATTCGAGTTGTGGTTTAACTGGCCTCGTAGTTTGGAGCTTGATATAGCTGTTTTGCTGTTGGGCCTGAAAGGGAACTGCACGGGAGGGCATAGTCGGTAGGCCATGTGTTCCCTGGGCCGATGCGACGTAATACCCCGGAGTTTTAGCGGGTATGCCACCCTTTGTTTATTCGGGGGGACAGTCCCACATGAACATCTTGGGTCTCCGAGGAGGGATGGTGTGCGTAAAGCATTTCTTACTTTTAACAGCCCCATATTTGTCTCGGGTTTGTGGTACCTTAATTTTTTCTGATTTCCGTAATATAAATGCTTAAGCTACCTACTCATAATCTTTATGAACTCTCTCAATCAAAACCTAGGTGGGAAACTGAAAGACTTGGAAAACATATAAAAAGAATACCACGGTCATTATAATGACCCTTTTGTAACCAGTAATTGGTAGAATTGTTTGTTACCGGAGGGTTGTGAGGGATAGGGATGTTGGATTTTCTCGGATTGGTTTACCATTAGTCGCTAGTAATGGTACTGTCTTTTCCCATCCTAATGATCTATAGGGTAAAATTATCGCAAAGGGAAATCAGCTTAGCGATAAGTATCAAATAAACAGTTTTATAGGATGTTGCATGAGAATGGAACGTATTTTATCAACATGTTTCACCTTCAAACTGGTGTCGTTTTAAGTATGTGCTTATATTTTATAATGAAGACAACAATATTATACAAAGTGGAAGCATTAAGCAACTTAGCCATATTTTTATTTAACAAGTATTGCAATCATCCTAAATTTAAGACACATTATTGCATTATTGTTAATTGAATCGTCTTCTTCTTGTCCAAGGTCCCCCGAGATCGGTAGTATGTTCTTGATTCTTTCTACTTCCTCGTGCCATACTTCTAAGTCAGCCATCATCTATCTATCTACTCCCATTTCACTCATACTCGTATCTATTACACAATCCATCCATATTTTCTTCATCTTAAGAATGTATGGACTTATTTTATCAGATAACTACTGTTAGTAGTTGCTATTACAGATGGCAATAGCAACTACTAACAGTAGTTATGTAATAGCCGAGCGGCACCAAGTGAGTGCTCGTGTTATAGGTTTAATCGCGGGTTTAATTCATGTCCCGAAGTTGCTGTCTGAAGATTTGTATACAGACCATATACGGAATATTTGAGGACCGGCGTGAGAAGAGCTAGTAATTACTAGTAGTATCATGCAACCGTCTTCTAGACATGGTGGTATCTCTGGTGATATAATAGAATGCGGAATGAATACAGCTGCAATAGAATGTATCCGAGGCTTGTGTAATATTAAAGAACTGGTTTTTTGTATTAAATGAAGAGGAATTTTACATAATCCTTTTCATACAAGCTCTACGGTTTTTATGACTCCTAACATCACCTTCTGTTAATACACGACCAATCTGGTCGTGTTAGGTTAGCCTGGGCCTTCCAGAATTATTAAACGCCTAAAAATTCCGTACGGTTCAATTTAAATATTAGCGGTAGGTGTTTTCCAAACAATTGTACGTTTTAGTTTAGTATAATAATAAGATAAGACTTACCGTAAACATCTGTCGACTCCCACGCTATTCTTTTAAAGATCACTTTCTTTCACGTCTCCCGTCTCGTTAATAAAACAAGACGAAAGTTTGTTTGTCTTATTAATAGGAGACGATAAGAAAATTGCCAATATCCATTGCCCTGATTGTTTTTACAGGCCAAAGCGCCAATTATCTACTACAAACATTTAGCGACATTAATTTCTGCGGAAACAGGAAAGTTTCGAACGAAACAAGATGAAATCGCGATCACTTAGTAACTATTGGCAGAGAGCCAGGCGGAGATTAACATCTTAGGGCGAGTTCCTTCTGAAGGTATACGAGCGAAATGTGCTTATATTGGCTTCCAACCACAGCAATATTTCTGGAAAATTCTGCCAGTCGTAGTCTTTCTAGAGCGCTTCTGATGAAAACGTAATCTTCTAGTCTAAATATATACGCGATATTAAAGTATGCTATTGAGGTTGCATATATATTTTTGTAGTGCATTTGCAAGACAGGCCTTTTGAAGATTCGATGTACTCTGGCGGGTTATTAGTGGTTCGTATTCCTGTTTTTATGTATAGATTTATGAAAATAAAAGACATTGAAAGAACATCCTACAAATATAACCGGGTATTTGTTTACTTGGGCTAATAAATTATTTCACGGACTGATAGCCTGATGCTGCGAAGTTGTTTAAGATAAATAAGAATTCAGTTTTTTTTCTTATATGTAAAGGTTTTTGTACTTATATATGTTTGGAACTTTGTTACTCAATCATATGAAAATGATTGAATAAATGAAATGAACAATAATTTGGTACATAATATTTGGTGATGGCATTTAGGGAACTTTCATTAACAGGCCCGTTAGTCAAGCCATCAGACACCCTGGCCACAAAACCTAGGGTCGCGGGCTCGAATTCTGCTAGGGGCAAATGGTTTGTGTGATGAACATGGACATTTGTACTCGAGTCATGTATGTTAATAAAGTATTTAAGTATGTTTATCAGTTTAGCTAGTATTCATAGCATAATTATTCAGGCAGAATCTGGAATAGAATAATATGCAGATGTCCAATCTATGAATAAGTAAGGTGGTAACTTTTAATTTTTTTAATTACATATACATTTTTTTTATATTTGTAAATTTGAAGAAGTAGAGTTCTCCTCCAACCTCTATGATCATTTAGCTAAAAACTAGGTGCACTAGGTATGTGTTTGTTAACTTTTCGTTTCGAAAAGGCTCGTCAAGCTCTTACGAGCCGGAGTGCGGGCCAGTTACAAAATTAGTTTCACTCGCACTAACCTCATTCTGTTAAATCAGCTGGATAAGTTTCTTGCTGCACTTTGCCAAGAATGTCTGACATCAGAAAATTGATTCAAGTTTCTTACTAAGTTTCTTCTCAAAGAATCAACATTCCGCCTGTAAAATCGTGTTATGTTGTAACTTCTATTTGTGTAGGTAAGTCTTAAGTAAGTATTTTTAATTCGGATTTTGTATAACTTTGTGTACAATGTAATAATTAGACTTTACCTTGCAATTTTATTAGATCAATGTATGTGATGTTTCTGATATTTTTGAATATTCTTTTTAGCAACAAAATTATTCATATTAAAAATGTGTGAGTAGGGATTGTTTAATACTTGACTAATTCGAATGCCCAAATATATTAATTAATAACTCATAAAAGATCTCACTTAACTTTACACGCAGGCTATTTAATAAATGTGCTTCAATTAGTAAGTTCGTTCGTAGAAAAACCATGGAAGATTCTTGTAGGTGCAATGGAAAGTGTTAACGGTGTCTTGTTAATGAAATCACACCGCTAAGCCGTTTACAAGGTTTAGCAATGGCGTTTTCGAAACTTTTCGGGGTTCCCTGTTTGAATGGCTGAAGAATGATTTAATTATGGCATCCTTTGATCTTGTGCGAAGCCCACGGACGCATACATTGTCGTCTTTTCGTAACTGACGATTTTAATTGAATTCTGTGTAGTTAAGCCTTTACCGCGGCGTTTCATTTTATTTGAGGCGATCAGTGTCGTAGTGGCTTTTATATTCGATTGTAAAATAAATGTCCGCGGGGATGAAAGCTGAATGGTTGATCAGAATTAAAATTATGCCGTACGATGTACGCAGCTACATTCCTGAATGCGTTTGGAAAGGCTAAGATTTTTATGAATATTTTTTTTTGGTAGTAAACTAGGCAATTTATATATAAGATAAAATAAATATGTGTGCTTGCATATTATTGATAGTTTCATAGAGTTTTATAGTTATTAGTGGTTTAATACTTCTCAGGACGGTTGCCATGTGTTTTGATTATATTACCTAAAATTTTTTTTGTAGTTAAAAAAACTTTAGACTAAATGTCTGTTGTTACTTTTTATTTTAATCAATTTGGCGGATATTTCATAATTGTATTTGAAGGTGAAAGTTGACCAAAAGAGAACTGCTATTTGCTTATAATTCGTATTTTAAGGAGAAAGAACATTAGCAAAGAAAAGGATACGTAGTTTTAGTCCTGGCTTAACAATAAACGCATTAAGTGCGTAATAAAACTGGAATAGTGTTGTATAGTACCTACCTAATAGCGAAACTATCGATTTATCGGTAATATGGAATAATATTCATTATGTTTCGGTGATAAACCACTATTATAATAGAGAATATCGTAGTCCAAATGGTAAAACATAGCCTATAAACAGATTTACCCTGGACGTGTGATTGTTTAATGCTTTATTTAAAAAAACAAATTAAGATAGTGATTGAATCATTAGTTACAATCTATTTAGGTATATTATACTATCGACCTGGTCCAGCATCAATACCAAACATCTAAGTTTTACAGCTTAGTATAATACATAAATAGTTTAACGTTTCGTAGTATTGGAAACTTTGTCTAGGTGACTGATTACCATCAGGAGGTTTTATGCTTGTTTGTCGCCTTGAATACTGCAAGAAACCTTTATACCATCGATATTGTTATCGATATTCGCACTACCGTTATTTCTAAAACACTGATCCAGGACCAATAACACTAGAGACTACCTGCTTACGCGATAAGACGTGAAGTGATCCCGTTCATATTTCGCGATAACGTGACAGCCGCAAGACAGATTATTCAGATGTTTGTTTATACTATTAATATTCTACTATCAGGATTGCCCTGTGCTTGTTTGTAACCTTTAGTAATGCAAGAAACCTTCATTCAATCCACATCGTAACAATTAATCGCACTATCGTTAGTTAATTAGCCGGGACCAATACTATTTCTACAAAATAAGCATAGCTCACGTTCCATCATAATGATAAGTTAATTAGCCATGCGTTTCCCAGGCTGGCAGTATGCCATTTTGCCGCTCTTAATAACATCCGAAAATGCCTTCATATCATCGATACAGTACCTATATTCGCACTACCGATAGTTTTGCAACACTAATCCCGGACCAATAGCTCGGCACTATCTGCTCGCGATACGACGCGAAGTGGTCCCGGTGACGCGTCCATATTCGCGATAACGCGACAGGCGCGAGACAGATTTATTCAGATGTTTGTCGCTGATATATTCGCGCTTTGTATTTTTTATCTGCTGGGAATTCTTTGTGATTTCCGAATAATCGGGATGCCTTCATTTTACTATGCTCTGCGTGTGTTCCGCTGCAGGGAAATATGTTGGTGCATAAAGCGTTTTCGTTTTGAGTATTGTTTTTTTATGTCCCGTGTTGGTCTGGGACTATAAAAGAATTTGCCAACTGTGTTTCTTGCCTAGCATAAAAGGCGACTAATGGTATATGGGGTTTTGGGTATGTGATTGGGTAAGCGACGAGCTAGCCACTTGTCACTACTTTTTCACAATTTTCCATCTAACCCACCCATTGTCCCATGTTGGTCTGGGACTTAAAAATAATGTGCCAACTGTGTTCCTTGCCTAGCATGACGTAAAAGGCGACTAATGGTATATCGGGTTTTGGGTATGTGATTGTGTAGGCGACAAGCTGGCCACTTGTCACTACTGTTTCACAGTTTTCCATCTAACCTAGCCCAGTTTTATTTTTGACTGAATGTGGTTAAAGGGGACTGCTGCCCCTTTGACGCTGCCTACCCCTTCAGGGATTACGGGCGTGATGTTATGTTATGTTATTGTCTTTTTATGAACTGATAGTAGACATATCAGAATCCGTGCAGTTAGCATTCTATTAAGAAGGAGGTGTTAAATAAAATATTCTGATCTATACTTATAATAAATCTGTAGAGAGGTCAATTCTGTACATGAAATATATTTTTAAAATAACTATCAGGGGGTGATTAGTGATCGATACTGATGCCAAAAATGCAATCAGTAAAATTTTTGTCTGTCTGTAAGTCTGTCTGTCTGTCTGTCTGTTTGTCTGTATGTTCCTTATAAAAACAAAAACTACTCGACGGATTTTAACGAAACTTGGTACAATACATACTCCTGGGCAGGTTATACTTTTTATCACGCTACAATCAATAGGAGCAGAGTAGTTAAGGGAAATGTTGGGAAAACGGGAGAAGTTACTCCATTTTTTAAGCTTCCGTCGCGTGTGCAGCCTTTATAGTTAAAGTTACATAGAAATCATGTATGACGGAAATAGTCTTTATAATATTAACCATAAACGTGGGTGACACCGCTGGCACAGCTAGCCTATAATAAAATATTATCTCTTAACATGGCAACTGCACATCCAATATATGCTGGTCTGCGAAGATCAGTATTACATATATCAAAAAAAATATATCTATCGAATCATGAAGAAAATGGTGTGATTTTTTCTTCATTTCCAGCAACAATTACATTTATTTCTTTAGCTATTTAATAACTGGGATGATTTCTTAATTAATAAACAAACACGCAGGCCCATTTACTCTTAACTTTTCGTTCACAATAGGGACAAACTAAGGTTTTATATTTTTTCTAAGACACTACATACAATCGACACCTTTACATAACTTTGTTATTGCCATAAGGCGTATCTAAGAGGGGATTGTATACTTCAGTAGCAGGTACATAACAAGATCACGGTGTTCCCGCGGGACTGCTTCCCTTCACGGCGTCTGCAAAAACAAATAATGTCAAAGGAACCTTTCATAAATCAGGCAGAAAATTTGACATCTCACGTTTCTAATAAAATAGTTCGCGAAAACATTTTTTCCCCTAACGCCTACAATTTGATCAATCAATGTGTCGTTTGGGGAAAGAGTTATAAAACAACACATTATAGATGTGTGGTAATGAATAGGAATTATTGAATTATAGTATTTTTTTTATGTTTGTTTGTATTTCATGTTGGAAAATAATCTGCCTACTGTTTTCCTTGCCTAGCCTATCGTAAAAGGCGACTAATGGTATATCGGGTTTGTGTGTGATTGTGTAGGTGACGAGCTAGCCACTTGTTACAATTTTCTATCTAACCTAAGCCAGTTTTATTTTTTGGCCGAACGTAGTTGCCTGGGCTGGCTTCTTTGACTCTGCCTACCCCTTAGGGGGTTACAGGCGTGATGATATGTATTACTTCCAGGAACGCGATGTTTTTACATGTCTGTTGTCTTTTAATAAATATTGAATTTGCACAAGCTTAAATATTATCATCAAAAACTCAATTTTCTACGAAGGTTAGATTTCAAATACTATTGAAATTCAAAGCTAATATTTTAAAGCCTCCAAGGAAATCTTAGTTGGGTACTCACTATTATTTTCTATTACTCACTACCTAATTAGAAACCACAATTAGAGTTAATCCTGGCTGGGACCATTGACTAATTGGTCACGGCTGACCTCCGCACTTCAGAGTCTGCTAATTAATCCCTAATTTAGAACATTTTCAAAATTGCAGGGTAGGTACAATAGAACGTTTCAATAGATATTATTGTAACATCTAAGCAACTAGAATTGGTAACGATGAATTTTAATTATTTGAACACGAATTTAGTTAATCTTTAAATTTGTTTATAAATTCGTTTATAAATTCATTTATAAACTTATTTATACTAATAATTTATTCAGTTTTTCTATTTAACTGAGATATTTGTAGTACTACGCTATTTTATTTTAAATGTTAAGTCATTATTCGTGCATCTTCCAAATAAAAAGACAGTCTCGCAATCTTATTCGAGATATTACAAAAAGGATCCAGCGAAAGCGTTAGATCCAGGAAATCATATATTCCTGAAGGGAGTTTCCGTGTTGCGTTTTTCGCCGAGATACTAAAGTTATCTGTGAAAATATGTGCCATTGAGATGCAAATAGCCTTGCGAGTATTATATAAACTTTTAAATTGTTTCTTTTTAATTTTCGCGCTACAATACCTTGGATATTGGCGAGATATTCAATAAAATGGAAATTTAAAACGATTCTCGCTGAGATTGGAAATGTAAAATTGCTACATTTCCTATTCATTTCATACAATATATTTTCTCAGCATATTAGCGAAGATAAATAGCAATATCGCGGGTTGATATGTGACTGTATGTTTATCTACTGTTTATACGGATTATATTACGAATACAGCAAATGTACTGTGCGTTTGAAGTTTACTAAATAGAATTTGTGGCAGATTTGTATTTCACCGTATGCCTCAGAATGTAGTAAGTAGGCAAATTCGCTATAAAAGCCTTATATGTATGTGAGGTTAAATTTTTATAATACCTACCTCTTTAATTTTAATACCTGTCTGCATTAGGTGTTGCAATACATATACTAAAAAAAAAGGATATCTCACTCCGTGTTAGAAATTATTCACATTTGGATTCAACCATATACATCATCTTCCTAGCGTTATGTCCCGTGCTTAGACGGGGTCCGCTTAGATCACGATCCAGGTTTTAGCGAGTCTGGTAATTACATTGAAGCGACTGCCGATCTGACCTTCGTAACCCTAAGACGGGGGAACCAGACAATTGTTGGATCATGGTTACAAATCCAAAGTTGTTTGAATTTGCAGGTTTCATCACGATGTTTTCCTTCACCGTCGAGCTAGTGGTATAAATACGTACATAGACTTGAAAAATCCAGAGGTACGTGCCCGGGTTTTAACCCGCACTCCTTAGTTAAGAGGCGCGTGTCTTTACCATCAAGCTACCACCGCTATTCAACGATTCAACCATATACACTTTTCTTAATTTTTTATCAAATTAATTAACAAAAAAAAAAAAAATATTTGTTTTTGAGATTCCTGTAGCACAAACTTCCTAAATGTTTGTGTTATACGCTAAGGACCATTTGTCTATCTTCATAATGAGTACCTTAAATTCACGTTTATATCCTTTCCACGCATTTTGCGTATTAACATAATGCGGACTAGGCGTTTTGTGCAGATTAGCATTTTTCGTCCACAGTACGCATTTAAAGGGTCTTTATAATTAATATCTACGAACAAAATTAAAACGTAACATAAGAGCATAGAGATTAAGATCGCTGGTTAGTATTTCATAGCTGAAATTGGCGTCGGCTTAGCGTTCCAACTAACTTTAGCAAGTTTCCTTGCGTTTCATATAGAATAACTACTTAACTGAAAGAGGCTGGCATGTGCAGTACTAATGTGTTTTGCCGGCTTTCCAAAGTAGCTTTTAAAAGGTTCGTTTAGTAAGTAAGAACTAGTTAAAAAGGATTTTGTAGATATTTTAGTTTTGCAAGCGTTTTGTTTGCACCGGTAACAATAGTGAGCACTTACTTTTTATTTGAAGGGGAAAGAATGAATGTGGTTCAAATGTCTTGTTTTTCATAAACGTATTCTTGACACATGTAATATTGCTATTTTTTAAGTACATAACATACAGTCCCATGTTGGTCTGAGACTTAAAAAGAATGTGCCAACTGTGCTTCTTATCTAGCATGTCGTAGAAGGCGACTAATGGTATATGGGATTTTGGGTATGTGATTGTGTAAGCGACAAGCTAGCCACTTGTCACTGCTTTTTCAATATTTTATATCAAACCCAGCCAGTTTTATTTTTGGCTGTATGTGGTTAAAGGGTCTGTTGCCTCTTTGACTTTGCCTACCCCTATTGCGGGCATACCCCGGGCATTATAAGCGTGATATTATGTATGTTTGTACCTATATATATACATATTCGTAATCCCCAGCAGCTACTTCCCTCAACCACATTCAGCCAAAAATAAAACTGGGCTAGGTTAGATGAACAATTGTGAAAAAGTTGTGAAAATAACTTTTCAAGTATTCTATATATAATTTTGTATTACAAAAATACATACACATACTATCTCGAACGGCAGTAGCTTTCATCACTTTCGGTCACTAATAAAATTTTGTTAGTATATCAATGTTATGTTACGAATTGTTAAATGATTTGCTACCATTGGATTTCACAGCATTAAAATCTTACTAAATATCTAATATTGTCATCTTATGGATACGACAGTAAATATTTTATTCAGATCCTCCTTCTATGCTTAGACTGTACATTTCGGCCACAAACAATAGATAAGCTCGCCCCGAGTTCATGTTCGTAATCCTTGGGAATTCGAGTCAGCGCTGTCAGCGCTTCGCAAAACACCAGGCTTAGTAAGCTGAACGCAAAGCAGCCTCTGGACCTAGCTGCATGCAATCTCAATTCAGTTTTGCATAATTTACGGACAACAATTTTGAAGGCAAGCCGTTTCAATCGCGCCCAAGGACAGGACTAGCGGGAAACAACGTTGGAGGTATCAACTTCAATTTTGGTACAAAAGCCAGGTCTCGGCTTGTTCTGAACAGTTGGGCTTATCTATATTTTACTTTAAGTCTGTATGAATTTGCATAATGCGAATTATTTTATAGAATTGGCATTTAAATGGAAGTTGTATTTGTGCATAAAGAATCTGTCTAAATATTTAACACACATTGCAATGTCCCCGGCGTTTTCATAGGCTGATAGTGTATTACTGATGTATTAAAATGTTATTTTTGGTGTCGCCATGTTACTTTTAATATTGAATTCCAAATTTTAAAATAAAAACGTATTTATATTGACGCCGATTTAACAATATAGTTTTTAAATGATTCGTAAAAACATGTAGGCGCTTTGTGTTATTATGTACCAAAGTAAAATTTTTTTTTGAGCTCGGAACACGATTTCAAACCTCGAATAAGTACCTATACAATATCGATCAAAAACACCAAACCTTTGATGGTATCAGGGTGTGAATGAATCGCGCGGATTACCCCGTAACCGAACGCAAATTGGGAGTTCGAATGGAATGATATTGCGAATAGTTGACCGAAAATTGAAATTTCCATTAGTGCAAAATTCCCATATTACAGCGACATTGTCGGACTGTGTTGCATATCTACAGGTTTTCGGTATTAGCCTTCGCGCCGCGGTAAATCTGCTTATTTGCTTTCGTGATTCAAGTGTTACGTATGTATCATGTGATTTTTTGTACTGACGCAATATATTAACTCCACCTTGTCTACAGGAAGCATTAGAGCACATTCGTAATGATAACGGAAAAGTTGTTTACTTTGAGAGAGCATTCTATAACTTGTAAATATCGATAGTGAGTATGATTACATACTTTTACACCTACAATCCGCCCAAAAGGGTGAAGTCCAAAGATTGATATGCAACTTTTAGCCAAAAAATTAAATTGAGTGCGGTTAGATGGAATATTTGAATATAATTTTTTTTAATTTTGGACATCCTTAATACCATTAGTAACTTTCTACGACATGCTAAGCAAGGAACACAGTTGGTATATTCTATTCAAGTCCCAGTCTCAAGTGGTCTAGATCATACCGTAATTTAAGTTAGGAAATATAAATATAAAGTACATTTACTAAAATAAACGCACAATAAGTCATCAAAATCATATTAGAAGTCTCGAGGAAGTGGTTCCAAGAGATCAAACATCGCGTACACAATTACGGGTGAATTGAAAGAATAATTGACATCAATTTTGTTACGAAAACCTCAAACGTTTGCCTTTCGTTAGCCACATTTACAAGTCGCACGAAATAGGGCACTTGACTCCGAAACGCGTAGAGCAGGGCGACGGTGGTGCCTCTGAATCTTTGAAACGACTTGTGAACTTCGTGCAGTAGGCATGAGTTAGTGCGTAATATCGTTGGTTGTTATTAATAATTTGGTATTTCAATGCCAGTTTCGCGTAGTGTATAAATAAAACATAGGTTATTTAGTGTTTATTGTTGTTTCATTTTTTCGGGGAACTTACATAAGAAACAGAAGAATTTGTTATTTTTTTATAGAGTTGACTGCAACTGAAGACTAAGGTCGGAAGAAAAGTAAGGAATCTTTTTCGTGTCGTCATTAAGACTTCTATTAACGATGTGCCCCTAATCAGCACTTTTGAAAACGTGTATTTTAAAATTCGTAAAAATCTATTAAGAAATATAGACGTAAGAGTAACAAATAAACCTATTTCCGTCAATGACATTAGTTAGGATTACTTTGGCCATTTTGTTTAACGAGTCAAACGCTATCTCTTAAAATTCATTGCTCTGTGCACATTAAGGAACAAGGTTCCACCAGCCAGAGTGTAAAAGTGTAGCTAACCAAATTAGAAATCAGAGTGGGAAATCGTTCAGGCCGAAGCACTGGGCTTTTCTTTGATTCCGCCTCAAAAGCGGTCTCTCGCAGCCAATCAATGAGACCTCCAGTTGGGACCGTTTGTGCAATCTGACGAGGCGTTTACTTCTGCGACAAAGGTCTTTGTAAAATGGTCGTTTAAGATAAAATAAATTATCGGGAATCGCGAATGGTACACCGATTCAGTGATTGGTGACAACAATTTCAGGTATTTGCGTGTTTTGGAGAATACTAGCTAGTTTTTGCGATGAAATCGTTCGCTGAATATATCTCAAACTGTGCTTAAATATCGTATATTTATCTTAAAGATTGTATAAACGGAGAGCGGTGATAGCTCAATGGTAAGGACACGCGCCTCTTAACCAAGGAGTGTGAGTTCAAACCCGGTCACGTACCTCTGGATTTTTCAAATCTATGTACGTTTTTATACCACTAGCTCGGCGGTGAGGGAAAACATCGTGATGAAACCTGCAAATTTAAACAACTTTGGATTTGTAAACATGATCCAAAAAAAATTATCTGGTTCCCCTATCTTAGGGTTACGAAGGTCAGATCGACAGTCGCTTCAATGTAATTACCAGACTCGCTAAATTCTGGATCATGGTCTAAGCGGACCCCGTCTAAACACGGAACATTACGCTAGGAAGATGATGAAAACACTAATATGATGACTGAACAACAATTTAGGTCATTAAATAATTTGCAGCTCATCTGTTTAATGAAATGGATGGAAGTACAGTCAACCTATTCAGTAGGTATTGATCTGTATAGGCTATTTGTCTCGCAGTTTGGAAAACATGTCGATTTGTTTCCGTGAGCATCTTCACCGTCAACAAAGCCAGCGCTCGCTAAACAAACGAATGCGTTCCCCAAAAATTGTTTTTAATTTTTATTTTTAATCTGTTTTCGCGAGCCCGCAATCATTATTGTTTGCGCGCCAAACGAAGGGCGGCCACTAACTCCGCACAAACGAATTCACAAATTACGTTCGACACGAGTGGGTTCGCCGTCACGTTCTTAATTAGAAGGTTAATTCCGCATCGGCTCGCGGTCCAGTGAGAAAGCAAAAATAATTATAGAAAACAAAACATTCAGTAAACAAAAGAATACAGGGTTTTTTTGGCAAGATGTTTCCAAAAATCTAAAGCACATAATAATATGACGTAATACACAAACGGTTTATATACGTAATTGTACAGATTTTTTGTAAAATCCTATTTGGTTAAGTCTACGGAATTTTTTGAAACTCTATTAGAGCTGTAGATGGAAGCATTGAGGCAATTCCAAACCTTGAAAAATACCATCGGTTATGATAATATGCTCAGCTGTTAAACTATTTGTTTACAGTTTGACATGATAAAAAAAACCGGAAAAGAAAGTTGAAGCTAGATCAAATTTAAATATTGGTGAGCCCTACTTGTAACTTAAACATGGAAGTAATCACAACATAAACACAAATGTTTAGTGTGAAGTTATAGATTGGCATGCTTGTCTCAACAATTTGTACTGTATTGTATCGCTTCAACGACAACATTAGCTATAGTACCACCATTAGCTACCCACATTCTCGCTATTGTTTTCACCTGCGGAATGCTTACTGACCTTTGATCGAGAATAATGAACGTGAGCCCTCCTGCACCTTCATGAACCATTGACTACGAAACAAATTAAACTTCCCAAATTACCAATGCGTCGTATTTTATTAACTTGAGTAATTAAAATTTTATCGTTTTATCGTTTCGCTCGCTAATGTAATGTCCTATTTGTTTTGTTTGTTTGTTCCGTACGCTGAGCACTTATTATCGGTTAATAAAGGTCTGTAATTTATTTTAATTGGAACTGTATTATAGGAATACAGTTGCAAATAAATCGACTATGTAGCAAACAAATGCTTCTATTAATGTTTTAATTGTGTTGAAATTATTGCGAATTGTTGAGATAGTAAAATACTTTTGAATTTATGATATGTTGTAACGTTTGGTTAAATTACATATAATTGAATAATCTTTCAATTAAGTACAATTTCCCATTAAGTGAAGGCATTGGACGATGTCCCATGACACGTGCAGTGTAAAGGTGTTACTCGTAATTTAATTCTTAAAGATCACTTACTCCCGACATCGCTGAAAAGCTTTCATGGGAGCTTAAATTAAATTGTGACGGTAAATAAATTTAATTAAATTTTTGCCATTGAGTTCTATACGTATAAAGTAGATGCTATAGTATATAAGTCACTGTGAGTTCTATACTAACGTTGTCATAGAGTAAGCTACTATATTATAGATGTGACTGTTGATGTCGGTGACTTTAATACTATAGTACCTATCTTAAGAGTTTCCTAAGTTACAAAATTGGTTCCGGTGTGGGTTTATTCAGACGTTCTCTAGGGCTTTGTGAAATTTTAAACAGAACTTAGTAATACAGAGTTAGGAATTGATAACTTTCATATTTTACTGTTTATGTTAAAAGTCTAGAATAGACTTTGTTCTTGAGAAATCGAGATTATAGTCTTTATTCATATACCGATTTTATATGTAACTAACTAACTAACTAAACTTCACGCCACTTCCCTAGCGGGGAAGGCAGAGAGAACCGAACGCCATATGGCACGATCCGCCATTTTATAAGTATAAACAAATAATACGGTATAAACCGACAATTGTATTACAGGATCTAAAAGAAGTCTGAAATATTATACCTGCATTAACTAATTTTAATTGCAAAACGACTTGAACTTATGAGATTATTGGTCGTCGTATTTTGAAATAACAAAATTACTAAGATATTAAAGAGGTTTTAGTTCGCTTTGAGATGTCGCACCACCTCCCAGTCTTATCCCTGGATGTTAGTATAATCCCTAAACGTAAATAAATTTACCAAGAAAATGTACCCTCCTAAAGAAGACCCATTTCAGATACATAAATATTCATATTTACTACTTACTACCTATGTATGTGATGTAAAATAGATAAGAGACAGTGACGAAAATTAAGGATAAGGTTTCCCATTCATTATTAGAAATAAATAAATAACAGACTACATGACATACATTGATCTGATTTCGAGGTAGGTAGCTTAAGCACTTGTGTTACGGATATCAGAATCAACAGTGGTATTACAAATATATACTTAAATATTGGATATTAACACCCAGACACAGAACAAATACAAATATTTATCATACGAATGTTTGTCCTGGGTGGGGATCGAACCCACAACTCTTGGCCTTACCGAATGTGCCATTGAGCTAGTCTTTGGAATCTATTTAAAGTTGGTAATTTATTCCCTTTTTTCAGATCCTTACGCTAATCAAAACTTTTGTAAAGTTGTAGTAAAGCGAGGTGGTAGAATTATAACTCGTTTTAGCAGTTTTGATTATGCTTTCTAAATTAGTTTAATACCAGTCGTACCTTAGTTAAACAAATGTATTTATTACATATATAATTATTCTGGTAACTGTCTATTATCAACCTTAAAATTGATAATGGACTCTCGCTTCGAAACGTATTTACTTGTGGTGGTCCATAAGGTTCACAGATTAAAGTCCACAGGGAGGCCGCCCCTTAAGAGCTGGATAAGAAATTAATTATTACAATTAATCGCTCGCCCAAACTAAGAGGGTGGTGCATTATTCAGAAATGGGCTGGTAAATACGGTTGCCTACATATACTTTTACCTATGTAACAGTTTGTATACGTATGTACAAGAGGGTACATAGTACGTATTAAGCTGAGCTGTATATTATATTAATTACAGATTCACATTGCTCTCAGATTTTTGTAAAATTGACTTTTGATAAGTGCTTTATAAAAGCCTACATAAATAAAGACATTTTGAATTATTGATTTTTGATTTTTATTAAATCATTGACGGTGAGAAATTTTACATGTCTAAAGTTTGAACCTTAAGAAAGGATATAGAAAAAAGAAAAACCACGAAAAAAATATACATAGATCCTACAAAGACATGATAGTTTCTGTGACACATTGTATTTCACACGGTTAAAAGCTCCAAGCAAAAAAAAAAAACAAATTCTCCAGACTGACACACACTTTGTTCCAAACTAAGCATATAAGCTTGTATAATGGATACTAGGTGAACGGATAGACATACTTACTTAAATGCACTTATAAACAGACATAACTCGAGTACCTACAAATGTCCTTGTTGGACGACCCTTAGTTTGTTAACCAGGGTCTCCGACCACTCACGGGTCTGTCGTAAAAGTTAGTATTTTTTTATTTTTATTTAATACTCACTACCATAAACAAGCTCGTTTAATAGAGTATTTGTTAAAGTTCACTCAATTAAACGTTTTGAAATACATTGCATGCTACACGCTAGTCTCAACGAAGCACCAGTCGAAGTCAATAAGGTATAAATTGGCGAAGCGATCAGCGAGCTAGCCCCAGTTAATCATTTATTAGACCTACCCCACTTCGTCTACATCCTATCACTAACTAAGTTTTCAGTCCATCTGCTCCGTTTTAAAAGCCCTGTCTATTTCGAATTGTCGCAACAAGATTTTATCTCTTCGTAGGATAAATATAGCTCATCAGGTTCTTAGCTGCGATAGAACGCAACGAATCGGGATCTATTGTGCAATGCTGAAAAATATTGCATTTAAAACTAGGTCATATGAAATCTGTGATTTCTTTCCTTGTTTGTATATAAGCCTGGGCTTTTGTGAAAATTATTTTTTGAAAACTTTAGGCAGATTGTGTTCTTAGTACCTATGTTAGTGGCGGGAAATGGGCCAGTCTCACCTGATCATCAGCCATCGCCGCCTAAATATTACAATTAAAAATAATTGTCATTTCTAAAATCGTTTAAACAGTTTACATATGGAAACAATAAGGAGTTTTACTTTCAAATCTAGGAATATTAGTAAGGGTTCTGAATTATCTATGGACACACCTGCCAATGGTGCCCATTACCGATTTCTATGCAAACCTGGAGGCTTTCATATGTAAACTAGGAAAGATGAAGCGGCCAACAGATCGCAGTCGGCAAAACGGCTTTATAGTTACACCAGCTGTGAGGTTGATTAAATTCCAAGGGCTTCCTCTTGGAGGTAACTTGGGCGGGTGTTCCGAACTTGCGTGTGACGTCACGGTTTAATATTAATTGAATGCTCGGTTCGTAGAATCTGATATGGGTGATGTATGCCGGTCGGTAAATTATTACGTTCGTCTTATCTTTTATGATTTCTTACAATTTTAAAATGTTTATGAATGAACAACATGAAAGAGATATCCATTAAAAAGAAGTCCGTAAAATTTGTATGCATTTGATAATTTTACTTTATTAACTGCCAATCTCTATTAATCTGTATTAACAAGGAATCATCGAGGAAAAATTCCAAACATATATAATAAATCTACCTCCACTAAAATTATTTGATATATTTGCCACTTCTACTATTTCATCACACCTCTAGTAAGTATTACACTCCGCTGAAATAAAGTTTTAGCACTATACTTTCACATGGTTCATTCGAGGTAATGGAAAGCAAATTACGATGCACGGTTTCAGTAAAATAAGGTACAATGACGTCATAGAGACATTCAGAACCGAAATGAAAGTAGTAAATTTGTGTTGTATGCGAATACGCACTGTGCTAGGTTCTCGCTACGTTTTCTTGATATCTTACTGTAATTTATTCGTTTCATTCATTTATTTGTAGAATGAAAGAACATTGGCGAAAGTCGACTTTTGAGAACCCGTAAATAGTTAGAAATATAAAATATAAATATCATTAGATTGGTAGAGTTTTATACTAAAAAAAGCATAATTTTTAAAGAATCAGGAATTAAAATATTTTCAAAAACAACGAAACGCCAACAAAGAGGCAAAACCAAACGTAATCCATACATATCTGTGTAAATACGTTCCAATACTTCCAAAATACGCAAAACAATTTTATTGCTTTTTAGTTGGGGAATGTGTGGGGAAAGCTTCGATTCGAGAAAAATGTAGTGATTCTAAGTATGAACACAAATACACGATATTTTACATCAAATTGACAGGCCCGTTGGTCAGAGACACTGGCCACAAAACCGAGGGTCGCGGGTTCAAATCCCGCTCGGAGCAAATGTTTCGTATGATGAACATGAACATTTGTATGACTTGTCATAGATGTTTAAAAATGTATTTATGTTAAATGAAACGAGATAGAAGATCGTATTGTAGGTAGGTTCTTCTTCATTTTAATTTTTATCCATCAGTTATCTGTGATAACGAAAGGTGCAGTTTTTTTGGCAAAATTAATTTTTGGTTGTTTTATTTCAGGAATATGTAGGGAATTGTATTTTTTCTTTTCCCAAACATGGGGTATTTCGATAATGCGTTCGGGGATTGTAGCATATTACTTCTGGCTACTGCTAGTAAAGTTTTAATTTATTTTCTTATCTCTTTAATCCCACCTTTACTAGGATAAGTTCAATTAGTTTTTTTCTTATATTGCGTAGTCCCACAATTATCAGTTATTTTTATTAATGAACGAGGTCAACAACCCTGCCATTCTCCTTTGGATAAGTATGTATGTAGCTGCAATGCACACATGTATGTAATATATATATATAACAATTCATTCATGTTAATTAATTTGTCTACTTTTACTTAGCGTTATTCCGTGTTCGACATCAGTCAACCTGATTTTATAAAAAAAAAACTTTTTTCTAGAATTAGAGTATAATGAAAAAATAGGGACTGCGTGATAGTTTAAAAGATTAGACAATTTTTATTGTATTTTTTATCTGAAAAATAAATGAAAAGTTTTCACGCCACGATTATAAATATGTTATCCATAGATTTCTAACCTTTGACAGTTATTCTTAAAAATGCATTTTGGCTCATTAAAATGAGACGTTATTAATGAAGTTCATAAATATAAGTAACTGATTTATAGACTAGGTATTGGACAGCGACTTAAGCGGCAATCGTATCGACATTAGAATCAAAGGTGGAATTATTGGATCCTACCTCGAAGACCCTAATTTTACATTTGACGGTACAATACAGTAATAATTTCTCACTCACAGCTAACACCCCGGGGCTCCATGCGGTCGCAATAACAATAAACACGTCCGCAACGATTGGAAAAGCGTTAAAAATCGAGCCCTTTTTTATAAGCACCGCTGTTTCTCCGCGCGTAGGTATTTGTTTCATACAGGCCCGCCGGGATAACTGGATATAAAGGGTCTCTTTTAAACAGAGATCCACAACATTTAAATAGTCAATTTTTCCCATGGTTGTTCTGGAACTCAAAAAGAAATGACAACTATGTATATATTGCTTTATTAAAAGGAGTTTTGGATTTATTGATTATGTTGGCGACGAGTTTGCCACTTGTCACTTCTTTATCATAACTAAATTAGAATTTTAGCTAAATACTACTTGGAATCTATCTAATGCTTCAGGGATGGCGGGAGTAATGTATTTGGGTTCTAAAAAGCCTTAAATAATAACAAAATTTGCCAAATACTACTTGGTCCACTTCTATATAACTTGTGATAGTTATGAGAAATTGGACACCGAAGGACACAAAAGGTTGTTAACTCCTGTTCTAAACTGATATACCAATTTTTCCCATTTACCAAGAGCCGTAAGGGGACACAGGCTTCCCCGTTGTAATGAAAACTTTATTAAAGGCAAATGAAGTGATGGAAATGGTTTCTGTATTTATGAACACGCGTGTAATAAAGTTAACTGTTGCAATGGTTATTTGTTTTTGAGGGTTTGTCGTTTTTAACAACATACATTAAATTTATCTTTCAATATGTCCGCGGCCTGGTCTCTCATAGATATTTGGGTCGTTCATTGAGCTCTAAGAGGTCATCTCTACACGCATTATAAATTCTTTACTATTTATATCTATATGTTTGATATAATAGAAGTGAAAAAGCAGTGACAAGTGTCTAACTCGCCGCCAATATAATCACAAATCTAAAACTCAATATACAATTATATGGGTTAATTATCTAATTAAAGGTCTAATTTTGAATGTTTTTTAAATCTCTGCCTATCCCGCTAGGGAAGTGGCATGAAGTTTTAGTTAGTTAGTTAGTTAAGTCAAAGTTAAACCTTATGATTAAGTGTTTATTAGGCGTTATTGTACCTACTATCACCGACGATGATTTAATCGTTTAGAACATACTAGACAAGAAACACAGTTATTAGGTACAATATTTTTAGGAGTAATTCTTGTTAATTGGTGGCGTTTTCTATGTTGGTTTGGCCAACATAGAAAACGCCACCAAGTCTGAATCAAATTCTCTATATTGAATGATATGCAGCCACCACTGGCGTTACTTCACACAAGTGCGTCGCTCCGCACACAGGTCTCGCTAAACAGTCAAGTGACGGATGTTATCTCTGAATGAATGTTCCATGTGTCAGGCCCACCCGTGAATAGGGTACAAGGGTTAACACAGCCCTCAACAAGTGCTCGCAAAAATCCGAAGGGATAGCGCAATTTTAACTGACTGCGAACATATGGGTAATGATATATTTTTTATTGTTTATTGATATTATAATTAGTTGCTAATTGCAAGTTAAGTCAGAGGAAAGACCATTTGTGGAGAAAGTATAAAGAAAAAGAAATTACGATCTTTTATGGAGCTATAGGGGAAATCTGTCACCGGTCGCTTAGGAAGGGGTATGATTCATCTTGGAGTAAAAGACAAAGTTCATTATACGTATGGTTTATGGTTAACGCCCAGTACAATAGCGTCACATCAAGTTCAATGCGCACATTTTTTATTACATAAGGAAATAAAAAAAAAATCATCATAGGTATTCTAAATTCACATAAATCGAAGCAAGACCAATTGTCATTTCAAATTATTTCCCGTACATACTCATTGTGTCGTCCCGAAATCCGTCTTTCCGTGCCCTGCTCAGTGTCCCGGCCGGGGTCTCGCCACAGCTTGTCGTCGAAATTAAACCGACCCTAGACGATTGGCGAACAGGTGTTAGCGTACAATGTTGCGGCAGCGTTAGGTATAAATTGTCCTCTGTTGGATGGGCCGGAATGGCAAGGAGCCTAACTATTCTGGCTATTGCTATTTCAATTAATCAATAAGTACTAACCATTATGAGCGAATGTCTATTTGCTTGATCGTCCCGTTTTCACGGCTTAATTACAAAAACAATTTTGATCCAAATGCAAAATTATATAAACAAATTATCTGTTATCTCACAGTTATCTGCTGCAATCTTATGTACGACAAATATCAGTAAAGATGACAAAGCAAGGGAAGTGGCGTGAAGTTTAGTTAGTTATGACAAAGCATTTATATATCTCGAATCTAAAAAAAATATTTCTGGTGAGTAGGAACAAGAGCTTTTGTCTTCAGAATGCCTGAAGAGATTCTCTCCTCCCAAAATGTCAGAAGTCAGAATAGTATTGCAAAATAATCTCCTGTATAACATGGCTTAATTTTCCTTCACCCTAGCTTTACGTTCCTTTCCTAATGAATATCCGCTTAATTCTAGATTTGGCGTGATCTTTATAACTCTTGCGCAGGGGAACGTACAAATATTATGGCGATACACTCCAAGATACTAAAATGTCCACATTTAGTCTAGAATTTTTTCCTTGCCGACAAGTTAGTAGTATAAATACGATGATAGATTTTAAAAATATAGTTACCATCAGTTATCACAGACGATGTTTATGGAGCTTAGTCCGCTCCATAAACATTGTCATAGATAACAGACAAAGTTCGGAGCTTCAACTTTGTCTGTTATCACAGACCGATAGGGCCGATATGAACTGAACTACTCGAATCTCGAACTGAACTACTCGAATTCGACAAGTTCTTGGTTAAAGATTTGATCAAAGAAACATGGGGTCAATTGGAGGCCCCCAAGGATCAGGCCCTAGGGTGGGCTGCCTTTCCGGACTAAGGGGTCCAGAAAGGCAGCCTACCGGTCTAAGGAGACCGCCATTGGTAACCATTCAGAGGTAGCGGGGTTTGATCATACGTTGCATGTAAGGCGTCCTTACCATTTGCGCTCACGCATACATACACACCACCTGCATTACGTTAAAAAACACAAAATAGACTTTGTTTCCTTTTAAATATGTACACCAGGATAGCGTATGAGCTAACATCATTAGCTTTAAGCGCGCGTTTTATCTGATGTAAGTAGATATTGTATTATTACGTAATAATTTTAAGTAACCTAACAATGGCACTATATTATACATTGTATAAGGCTTTGTGACGTTGGCTTTTATAGGAGGTTGTAGGATAATGCCTGGCTTTTGTATTAGTATAATTGTGCTTTGTCCAGCCTCTCCTCTCTATCAGTTTATGATATTTATTACGAGAAATGTATGTTGAATTATCTGCCATTTAGATAATCCAGATCATGAATCATATAAACATTTGGAGGAAGACCTATATATATTTATTATGTATATTTACACAATATTATAACATTTTTCATATCAACTTCTAGGAATACGTTAACTTTGAAAATAAATTGTTGTTAGTTTATGAAATAGAAAAAATATCAGATGGCTGCTACTTTTTCGTAGCATTACTTCAATTATTTTTGTGCGTTCTGTTTGTTTGTTTGTAATTAGTATCATTATATACCACTACTACAAAAATGTTATGTTAACTATGAATCCAGTGTATTGACTGGCTCGATGGCGCATTCGGTAGTGACCCTGCCCCATGCGCCAAGACATGCGGGTTCGATCCCCATTCAGGACAAACATTCGTGTGGTGAATACTTGTATTTGTTCTGTGTCTGAGTGTTAATATGTAATATTTAAGTATATATTTGTAATACCACTGTTGATTCTAATATCTGTGCTTTCGCTACTTAATTCAGAGTCAGATCATTGTATGTGATGTCGTCGGATATTTATTTATTTATTTAGTGTAATAATTTGACTAACATTTAGAATATATATATATTCGTGAAAGAAATAGCCTATCTAGGTATTTACCTTTTTAACATTAAATAAATATTAACGACCATGTGAAGAAAGTCGCGATCGACCGCTGGTGTACAACATTATTCTGTTTTTTGAAACTTAGGCTAAATCTGGTAACATCTGTTATTTCTTACAATTTATTCAAATACAGATATTTTGTGTGATTTATTACTGGTATTTACGTGATATATTGGTCTGGGCTGTGTACGTATTTGGTACCTATGTGGTATCAATTTAGAATACTGACCTGTGTCTTAAGTATTTGTTATTTGTACGAGACGTAAAACAGATGTAGATTATGACGTGGTTTGACTGGCCCGATGGTCGAGTGGCCAGAGACCCTGGCTACGAAACCAAGGGTTGCGGGTTCGAATCCCGCTAGGGGCAGATGTTTCGTGTGATGCACATGAATATTTGTACTTGGGTCACGGATGTTCATAAACGTATTTAAGTATGTCTATCCGTTCACCTAGTATCTATAGCACAAGCTTATAAGCTTAGTTTGGAACTAGGGAATTGGTCTGAAGAATTTATTATTTACTAGCTGTGCCAGCGGTGTCACCCGCGTTTATGGTTAATATTACAAAGACTATTTTTGTCAACATTTTATTTCTATGTAACTTTAACCATTAAGGCTGCACACGCGACGGAAGCTTAAAAAATGGAGTAACTTCTCCCGTTTTCCCAACATTTCCCTTCACTACTCTGCTCCTATTGATTGTAGCGTGATAAAAAGTATACTATAATCTGCCCAGGAGTATGAAAAATAATTGTACCAAGTTTCGTTAAAATCCGTCGAGTAGTTTTTGTTTCTATAAGGAACATACATACAGACAGACAGACAGACAGACAGACAGACAGACAAAAATTTTACTGATTGCATTTTTGGCATCAGTATCGATCACTAATCACCCCCTGATAGTTATTTTGAAAATATATTTCATGTACAGAATTGACCTCTCTACAGATTTATTATAAGTATAGATTAATTAATAAACAAAATTTCAAATAGTAACCTATATTTACTTGGAACTACGCGATCTTGTAACAACGAGCAATGACAAACTGCAATTCAATGAAACAGCAAACTTAATCAAACTGCATGCACTCCCAGGAGCTAAGTGCTATTCATTTAAAATCTGCTCCTAACTAAAGCACTTATATTCGTTTAAATAGTTGCCGAGTGGCGGAGCGCCGCGGATGCCCAGGCTCAAAACTCGCTCCGATCTTCAATTAAACTTCCACCTGGCATTCCTCAAGTCGAACCGATTTTTATTATTCATGACAGTGAATTTTTGCGGCGATGCTAAAGTTGTACAGATAATCCCGGATATCTTGGGGTGTAGTCGGTGAATAAATTTTGAAACAACGAAAGAATTACCTGTTTACCATTTTGCCTGGATTTAAATGGAGCCAATGGAGGGTCGACTTTTTTATTTTAGAATTGTTGGTTCAGACTACGGGATTTTTGTTGCGATAATCTATCGGGCAGTTTTCTGCTATTGGAGTACTTTGGAGTTTATAACACATATTTTCATATTGGTGTTATGTGTTACCGTTGATGCCAGATTTATAGATACCAGTGAATGAACACGAGGATTTTTTAATAAATTCCGCGCAGGAAATGTTGCTGTATGGTGCAATAAAATGTTGCAATAACATCCAAATAAGTGAAAACCGTATCGTCAACCATGGTTTACGCCTCCTTGGAAGACTTATTTTATAAATATGTTTAGATATAAACTCTTAAGTTGCCTATACTTTTCAACATTATAATTTGGAAAGATGCAACACTTTGTTTAATTTATGAAACGTCATACAATTTTGATTTATCAGAGTTATAAGGTATCTCTGACATTGCTACATACACGAAATCTAGGTTGGGATGTTACATATGTTGTTACCTATTCACAAACATATATCCCGCCATTATAAAGTAAACATAATCGGAAGGTCTGTAAAATCATATGATCATAGCATGAATATAAAATTAAATGTAATTACCGTGAAGCGTATATGAAAATAATTATGAATGTCAAAGCAGTGATGTGTATAAGGAGACCATCATAAGCTGTATCTTATGTTGGTATCCCAACAAAATAAATAAATATGACAATCTGCCTATCTTTCCTGCCAAGTAAATGGCGTGAATTTGGTAGTTTAGTTTTTGGAACTATTTTTTTTTCTGAACAAAAGAGAAGTAAATATTAGGTATCTCATTTCATCTTTCTTGCATTATGTGCCGTGTTTAGTCAGGTCTAACCTTCGTACCCCTTAGATGGGATAATCAGATAAGATCGTGATCACATCCATAGTTATTTGAATGTGCAGGTTACCTCACGATATAAGTTGTACAAATCCTTATATGGTCAGTCCAACGTTCCCGAGTTTAAGCGAGCGCCTTTCATAAAGAAGGTGACAGGCACCTTGGTGCTACCAAAGGTGTGATTTGAACTCAAAATGTGGATAGAAGATATGAAATGAAATATGTTACTTACGTCGTCCATAAATTCCGCTAATTGTGCTAAATAGTGATTGAGCAACAAATATTAAAACTTTCGCGTTATGTCTACTAAAGCAAATTAAATAATTTGATTTCTATACCTGAATACCTAATAGATGACTAAAAAGAATCATCGAAATCGGTTCATAAATGACGAAGTTATGCGCTTTGAAACTTTGTTTTTAACCTAATCAATCGACTATTGATTAGATATATATATATATATATATATATATATATATATATATTCGATTGAGAACCTCCTCCTTTTTTGAAGTCGGTTGAAAAGAGTATTTTGTCGTATATCACGTAAAATATTGAGTTTTATTTGGTGCAATTTGTATTTTCGTATAAACATACGTATGAATTAATACAATAGTAATCTAAACTTGGAAACAAAATATTGTGTCGATTGATTAGGTTAAAAACAAAGTTTCAAAGCAATCTAGCATCCTCTTTATTTATTTCAGTCTAACCTGTTTAATAAATAAATGTCAGACTACATGACAATAATAAACATAACATTTGCATACGTGCGTTTTCCTCTACGCCTACTCGCGAAATTTGGTCAAATTTCACATAACCGGTTATAATAATAACAAAAGAACATTTAAAATCCGCAAAGAGCATAACAAAAGAATATAATAGCAATAAATCAGTGGAATGCTTAGACCGTTCGTGGTAACACATACCTGCGTAGTAGGTTATGAAAAAGAAAATGTTTTCCCATAGAAACCCGGGGCCGAGTAACGGGCCCAGTCGGACATTATTATTCATGAGTATTAAAACCCGTATAACGAGACGCCAGACTTCCTTAAACGCGCCTTAACGTTTTGCTCTTTGTCCGCTGTTAGCAGGAATCAAGGGGGTCGGCCCATGGAAATCTGGTTTTTAATGGTTTAATAGCTGCGTTGATTTAACTGGAAATTTATTGGGTAGCCATATAACCGTTTTTGGATACAGTGATTGATAATATGAATTGCTCACATTATCTTACTAATATTATAGATGCGAAAGTTTGTATGGATGGATGGATGGATGTGTAGACTGGCCCGTTGGTCGAGTGGACAGAGACCCTGGGCACGAAACCGAGGGTCGCGGCTTCGAATCCCGCTAGGGGCAAATGTTTAGTGTGATGAAATTGACATTTGTACTCGAGTCATAGATGTTTATAAACGTATTTAGGTATGTCTATCCGTTCACCTAGTATCCATAAGACAAGCTTAAAGCTTAAGTTGGAACTAGGGAATTGGTGTTCCAGTCTGGATAATTTATTATTTATTTATTATTATTTGTTAATATTTCACACAAAAATAAATAGTATACCTTACACATTAGAATAACACATAAGCTATATTTCATCGTTGGACCATGAGAGCAACACCGCGGGCAGAAGCTAGTTTTATCAATATTCCACTTTTATGTTCTAGATTTAAGGAAGCGTATATAGATACTAGACAAAGCAAAGACTAAAGATAGGCTATCCTTGTCTATATAGGATAGAAATATAGATATAAGGATAGATAGACTAGATAAACTGAGGTATACTTATGAGCTTCCATTAGTATAAAAGTTCGCATTCATCTCCTAAACGTAGCGGGATTCAAATTTGCGGTCTTTAGTTTCGTGATCGGAGCCTCTTATAATATAAATATCATATCATAAAAAGAGGTGCATTAGGTACATCAGGCATTTGATGAGAATATACCGAAGGCTTGAACCGCGCCACTAAGTGAGCTTCAACTCATTTGTGGTGCGAGTGCCGACGCCTCTCCTGGCGACTTTCATGAAGGAGGATTTCTGGCCGCAGGGAGTAGTATTTCGGAAGTTCCGAGGACGACTTCCGGTAGACAAAGCGCTCAACACGTCGCAGACCCCACGTGTTACTTAGAATATTAAAGTTTTTACAATAATGGGACAATAGGACAATATTGTTTTTTAATAATTTGTTGTCCGAAATAAATAAAATATCAGGTAGATACAATTCAAATATTATTCAAAAGAAAAAGTGAGCTGAATAATTAGCTGCATTAAAAATGCAGCCAATTATTCAGCTCATTTTTTCTCATTATCACTCAGATCTAGTTCATCGAAGATTCAGAATCTTAACGTTAGGAGACGTATTAAGCTGTTTATATAACGAGCAATAAACATATCAAATGTTTGGCATGCGAATCGCTGTCCAAATATGATACTGACACTATTTACATTACCCCATTGTACTTACACTTCGTTTGCGAATGGTCTTCAGCACTTTATAATGTTATTGTTCGTTGACTGCATTTGATAACATTGCAAATTCGTTATCTTTATAATGCACTGGATATGTGTTAGGTCCAAAAATAGTCGTTACATCAGTTACATATAATTTTATACTGCTACGGCTTGGGCTATACTAGATAAATAAATAAATAAATTATCCAGACTGACACACCAATTCCCTAGTTCCAAACTAAGTATGTATGCTTGCTATGGATACTAGGTGAACGGATAGATATACTTAAATACATTTATAAACATACATGACTAGAGTACAAATGTCCATGTTCATCACACAAAACATTTGTCCCTAGCGGGATTCGAACCCGCGATCCTCGGTTTCGTGGTCAGGGTCTCTGACCACTCGACCAACGGGCCTGTTTAGATTTAGTCAGTCTTGCAGTGCCCATCTTCTCTTACTTTCGTGGTCCTAAGACAGGTAACTAGACCAATTGTGTTATGGTTAAACATCCTTCGGTTTTAAAATACGCCGATTTCTCCATAACGTTGTCCCTCACCACCGAAACAAGTGGTGATTGGTTTATTTCTTTGATATTGATTTCAATTACATATCTACCTGTGCTGAAACGGACCTTAAAACAGACTCGACAGTTACGACTGAGGTGATTATATAGGATTCCGTTTTCCCTTAGAGACAGGGTATCCTAAAAGCTATTGATGGTTGTCCATTGTTTCTTAAGATGAAGTCATAGACGAGTCCCCCACTTACCCCCTCACGCTATCGCGGGCTACAGACGCGATCTCTGCGTGCGTTATCTCGCATCGCGGCTGCGTTCTTTCAAATTGCCTATTAATGAGTAATGGATCTAGATGTGCAGATTGGTCGTGAAGAATGCTGTCGATACAAGTGCTTATAGTGATGGCTAAACGAGCGGTATAGAGCGTCGTAATGTGCTGTAGAGTGCTGGGGCTATTTTTAACAATAAATAAATAAAAATCATTTATTGCGAGACCATGAGTCCGTGTGTGGTAGGCAGAGTTAAAGGGGCAGCATGCCCCTTCAACCACATTCAGCCAAAAAATAAAGCCGGGCTGGGTTAGATGGAAAATTGTAAAAAAGCAGTGACAAGCGGCTAACCTGTCGCCTACACAATCACACACCCAAAACCCGGTAAACCATTAGTCGCCTTTTACGACATGCTGGGCAAGAACCATAGTTGGCATATTCTATTTAAGTCCCAGACCAACATGGGACAGTGGGCTGGGTTGGATGGAAATCTGTGAAAAAGGAGTGACAAGTGGCTAGCTCGTCGCCTACTCAGTCATATACCCAAAAGCCCGTAAACCATTAGTCGCCTTTTACGACATGCTAGGCAAGAACCACAGTTGGCACATTCTTTTTTTTTGTCCCAGATCAACATACATCAACATCAACATCAACAACAGTGTTAGTAACAAATTTAATGATCTTAAAACTATGTTAGAATGTTACATTAGTTGTTATGTAAACTCAGGACAGTGGATTTCATCGGTTTGCATGCTTATTTACACGCAAACCAATGAAACGACTCAGAACTGAGGTCACCTGTCAGCTATCATTATCAGGATTCTATTGCAGCTTCCCCGAACCCCTCGCATCACGAACGCAGTGGTTCATACGTTAGAACGTATGATAGCATAAAAGTCATTTATGTGTGCGTCTGCAAACATACCTGATGCGCTGCTGATAGTAGGGCGACAGGACAAAAGAAGGACTCCGCGCCACTATCCAGACACACACAACCACAGACTACAGAATACAACACATCACACATTGACATACGCGCTCGAAATTTCCGTTATCTGATATCTGTAAGTCACACATGCATAAGAGTGGCATCACGCTGTAGTATGACTAGGCCGTGAGTGGGGCAAAGTTTTTGGACACTACTAATCGTCGCATCAGAGTTTTTTAAGTACACAATAGTGACTTGGCTTAAACTGCAGTTCTTAAATTAAAAAACTCTTCTACTTACTCATCTAAAACTGAAACAAGCGTAGCTCGTCGCATTAGCTTTTTGAGTTAATTAAAAAACGAGTGAAGTGAGGCGTGAGATTATAAGTACGATATTTTTAGCATTCTCCGCTTCCCGCGAAGGCCGTTAACTATGTGGTAATTCATTTAAAAAATAATTAAGGTATCCAGCGCAGTGCACGCTGCTCTACTACATTATGATGTTGATCATTTAAAAAAAAGAAATGGGAGCGGTGGTAGCTCAATGGTAAGGACACGCGCCTCTTAACCGAGGAGTGTGGTTTCAAGCCCGGGCACGTACCTCCGGTTTTTTCAAATCTATGTACGTATTTAAACCACTAACTCGACGGTGAAGGAAAACATCGTGATGAAACCTGCAAATTCAAACAACTTTGGATTTGTAACCATGATCCAAAAATTGTCTGCTTCCCCTATCTTAGGGTTACGAAAGTCAGACCGGCAGTCGCTTCAATGTAATTACCAGACTCGCTAAATCCTGGATCATGGTCTAAGCGGACCCCGTCTAAATGCGGGACATAACGCTAGGAAGATGATGATTTAAAAAAAAAAGTAATACGTATTATGGTTTTAAAGTTAAGTTTTGATGAAATTTCAATTTATTATTTAGAGTGAGTTCCACTTCCACATCAAACTCCTTATCTCAAAATTTGATTACATGACCAATATATACAAAAAATCCAATTGCGATAAACATATGTACATAGTCCCCAGCATCTATATGTACATTCGTTAGTCATTATTATATTAAACTAAGGCTCCGGCAAATAAGCGCAAAAACATTCTTGCTCGTGACTTGCTACAGCAGCAGACAGAACTAAAGTTTGTTTGACTACTTTATCATATCAGGCCAGTAAAACATACCTAATATGCTTATCTTACCTAATATGCTTATCGGGACGGTAAATACTTGTCAAACCGCCTTATTTGGTTTCTGCACATATATTAAGCACGTGAGTTGTCTATACAGACAGCATGCTGAATATTAAGATAGCGCATTGTAAATAACTAAACAGCTTTAAGTAAAGGAATTGTACAATTTGCATTAATTATGTCGTATCCGTGTGATTTGGTTGATGAAAGATGCTTTAGTTTTTTTTTTCATAAAATTTTTTTTTTAACCATGATGGTTACGCATACCCATTTATTAGGATACATTCTTACTTATTACTTCTTAAATTCTTCATGATTTGTGTTGCTGAAGTCTTGAATATAATGAGGTAATTTTCATATCTAGAGAAAAAATTATAAACACTTAGCGTATGTGCATCAAATAATCCTATAGTAGTTTTTTCTTTTTTTTATTATCAAAATAATAAATCAATCGTTAAGATTCAAATGGTAGTGACAATTGTTATTAAAATAGGGCTGTGATTAGTAGGTACTAACCATTACTGATATTTAAGTGTATAAAATTACAGTAAATAAGAAACAACCGCTTTATATTTAAACTGTGACTGCAAGATTAACGATAAAACTTGAACACAGGCATGCAACAATAACAATTACCCGATTTAAGAGCGAAATTCGATGTTCTAACAACAATATAAACGCGGGAGCCCGCAGAGATGCAAATCTGTAACGAATTACCAACAACACATCGTTAATGTCCCGCAAGCGGCCTTAATCGGATAAAGGTATCGTACCAGGAATCGGGGAAGCTTGTGTGGCCAATAAATTAGATGGCTTTCACATGTATTATGTTGCGTAATGGTGTGATAACGCGTTCTAGCCTTTTTACTAGGAAGGAGGTTTACCTTCAAACGCCGTAGTAGGGCTTTCCTTTTTAATTCTTTTTTCATTTTGGGTTGTTTAACTGGCCGCAAAGTCCAGATTTACTTTTTAGGATACTTATTCGAATTATTGTTTGAATTTAGAATTATTTTATCGCAATGTACTTTTGTGCATGGAGCTATTGTGCCATAGAATATTGTTATTTTAAAAAATATGTATATACGGTCGAATTGAGAACCTCCCCCTTTTTTGAAGTCGGTTGAAAAGCAATATATTGGTTCATTTATGTGTTGCATATTTTCTAATACCTATGAGGTAAAGCTGATGTTACATTTATTTTGATAATATAGCCGGTTGAATTACTTGACATTGAATAAAGCAAAATATATACGTGAATTACCATAAACGTTCTTAATAAGAAAATGTATAAAGTTCTTAAGTTTTATTTTAATTAATACAATAAGATCTAAGTAATTAATACCAAGTAGTCTAGCACATGTATTTAGACTAAGCGTCTCTAGAAGCTATAGTACCTACAATTGCCAAATCTAGATTTTCTGCGCTAATCCAGTGAAAACTTGAAGACGACTCTCATTATCCAAATGCAAGCGTGATAATTGTTTTGGGACTTTTCGGGGATTTCATTTTCGACTGCTCATCTCATTACAGACGAATTTCATTTACTGATTCATTTGAGAAAGTTGCTGTGAGCCCAGACGTTGCTATTAGTTACTTTTAGTTTTCATTTTTATTTGAAGAAAATATGAAAGTTATCTAAATAATATAATGAAGTAACCTAACTTCTACCGCGTGGTCAACCGATAGAATGGTATTTTGTTTTAGGAATTGCTTAATTGTATGAGCTTGTTTCATTCCAGATTATGGTAACTATGGATAAATATATATCTAAGAATAAGTTTACATAAAGGCGAGTTCAAAATTATGTTTTATCTATGTCATAACTATCTATTGATTATTCCCCTTAAAAAAAGTACCCTTTGTAAAATATGGTTTGTATTTACCTAAAACGCTTCGCGCGAAAATGTAACGTGCCATATATTATAATGTTCATTTAGAGGCCTTTTCACCAACTGTACATAGATATATGAGACAAATGGTAACTCATCAGTCCTGACTTCTATCTTGGTAGCCCGTCCAATGTATGCTACAGAAACATTTCACTTTTTTTTTTCAGAAATTCATGGTTCAACATCTTCATAACCGTAAAATAGGGCCCTATAAAAATCGTCGTTTTTAAAATTGGAAGAAAAATAGCATAAGTTTGATTTTAACTACAAATAGTTTATGAAATACATTTCACGTTTAAATACCTAGCTATTGTTAATTCGTTTTGTATTATATTATTATATATAAATAAATCGGTTCTCTCTGCCTACCCCGCTAGGGAAGTGGCGTGAAGTTTAGTTAGTTAGTTAGTTATATAAATAAAGTATTATTTACATCGAAATGGCTTTAGCTGTACATAAGTTTTCAATTTAATGTACATCCTTTTCTCAAGTTCTAAGTCCAAATCTATTGATTCTCTACTGAATCGTTTGTTATATTAATAATAATACATAAAAAGGATAAAATAAAAAGTTCTAGCAATTAAGCGGCTTTTTAATTCGTTACTTTGTCTCGTTTGACTTTAGAAATGTGTCTAGCAGTCACGATTGCAAATAAGTACTGTATCATCTATCACAGGACTAGTTTTCAAAATATTTGCATGAATATTGCCTGTGCAAACAATATTATGACTGTTGTGTCATATGACTTGAGCACAATGATTATTAAAGAAGTGACAGCGATGTCTTCACTAAATATTAGTGGTATGTTCTTACATTGTGGTAAGTTGAACTGTCTTTACTAGCTGGGACCTTAGAATGTGACATTTTGATAGGTTTAATCAGTTTAAAATGTCTTACCATACTATGTTGATAGTCTTTGAAATTGATTTATAATGTGTTAATTCTGATAAGTCACGTATATTTTAGACGTTAAAATAATAAACACATTCCTGGAATGTGTGTCTGTACAGTTTTTCAATTGTGTCAAATCAAAATGAAATTAGGTAATTTAAAATTAGCACACAGTCTAATCGGTCAAAGTACGATTTAAATAGCATTTATAAATAATACATTCATTGGTACTTATGTTCATGAGAAACATGTTGTAAGTTAATGTACAAAAAGTTATTAGGGTTATTTTCTTCAACAGTATTATATAAATGTGTTTTACATACTGTATACATGCCATTTGACCATTTTAATTAATAACATTACTATAAGTCACGTTTTTTTACCATCGGGGAAGTCAAAGATCAATTGAGATCACCTTCAATTTGCTACAATCTTGGCTCACGCCATATGCCTTCTTTTGCGTTTATTTTGCCATAATGACAATGTTGAAGCTTTTTACCATCATGTTTTAAATCCGAACTGGAGTAAAACGTAAAAAGAAAACATGGTCTGCTCATTCAATCTTTCGAAGCCTTTTTGCGGTCAATCAAGATATATGAAAACGTTATGAGCTTTATTAAATTCAGTGACAAACGGGTAGAAAAATAAAACTTTATTCTAATCCATCCTTTTCCACTTTAAACTTTTTATCGAAAGTTATGAATAAACTGAGATAAAATAAAAAAGACTGGCGATTAAAAATTCAAGATTTACATTTCGTTAGCGTTGCAGTTGTAGATTTTTAAATGTTTTCTCTTTTCAAAGCTACAAGCTACGCAAATCTGGTACGCACTAGCTTAGATTGATATCACTCGTTAGGTTTTAAGTAATGAAAAGAGAATCCGCTTATTTGAATCTTTTAGTTATGCTGTGATTTAATTGGATTGTTTTCCTGGTTGATTCAAATCGAAGATTTGATGATTAATTATAGAAAAGTAGTATTGATAAAGATACAAGTGCCATGCTGGTCTGGGACTTGATAGGAATGTGCCAACTGTGTTACTTACCAAGTATGTCGTAAAAGGCGATGAATTGTATATCGGGTTTTGGGTGTGTGATCGTGTAGCCACTTAATTTTTTCACAGTTTTCCATCTAATTAAGCTCAATTTTATTTTTTTGGGCCTAATGTGGATAAAGGGGCTGTCCATTTGAATCTGCTTACTCCTTTCGGGATTACGGGCACGAAGATATATATGTAGGTTTCTTTTTTACCTATGAAAACAGGTTTTTATTATAACTTGAGGCGCGTGTCCTCAATGGTAAGAACACGCACCTCTTAATCGAAGAGTGTGGGTTCAAACCCCGACACGTACTTCTGGATTTTTCAAATATATGTACGTATTTATACCACTAGCTCGACGGTGAGGGAAAACATTGTGATGAAATCTGCAAATTTAAACAACTTTGAATTTGTAACCATCCAAAAATTGTCTGGTTTCCCTGTCTTACGGTTACCAAGGCCAGATCGGCAGTCGCTTCAATTTATGTACCAAACTTAAGTACTAAATCTTGGATCATGGTCTAAGCGGACCCCGTCTAAGCACGGGACATAACGCTAGGAGGATAATAAAATCATAACTACTCATTTTCTTTAATTTATGACCTTACATCCTGTAATCAACCTTAAAAAGGAATTGCTTAATGAGTTATAGCCACAGTCTGATAAATTACCTGATAATTGGATTTCATAACAATTAATTAATTTTGTTCATTTCCAAATGTTGTCCAACGATTGTCCAGTAGCAATTGTTGATTATTTGGTATTTCATTTAATTCCTGAACCGATTGTAATGTATTTACAATGTGGCTTTCATTACTTTTTTCGTTGAGAGCGAATGGATGAAATTGCAATTAAAATTTAAAATGTTCATTAATAGCAAATATGAATCTGATGAAGTTTTCGAATGGAAACTGCCGAATGAGTTATACTTATGAACGGTTTTTAAATAGTACATATTATGTGTAAGCTATGATGGGAGTGTCCCGACATTTGACAAAAAACTAATGACAAATAATAATTTAAAAAATAACGTTAGGTAATACCATAAATACCTACTAGATAAAGGTATCACTTTACAAACAATTATTTCTTTAAACAACTCATTTGTTAAAATATTTAAAATAAAAATACCAAATTTCATTACATTATATCATAACATCAATAAACAAACTAATATTTTAATGATAACGCAAATTCTCTAAACAATGTACAGCTTAAATAACGAATAACAAAATATATGTATTGCTTGATAAATGCTTCAGTTACCTACCAAAACATACTTTAGAAATAAAAAAAATCTGTCCTACAAAGAAAATAGCATACTTTAGAATCAGGTATGGAAGTCTACTAATAATCTAATATAAATTATAAGTCATTAGTAGGCCAATGAACAGAAATGGCTAGGTTTGGGTTAGGTTGGGTTAGAACTACGGCCACAAAATGCCAGAATCGAATTCCACCTATTTTAATTGTTTAGGGCAAGGTGTATTTTGTGGAAGTACGTGTCGCATGGACTAATAAAAAAAGAAGGACTCCGCGCCACTAACTAGACGTTGAAGCTCCTCAGGTGCTCCAACTTGACACGCAACTTACGTCATACATTGACATAATAAACGCTCCAAATGACAGATATGCGATATCTGGTATCCATAAGTATCTCACTCACACATGCATAAACGTGGCTTTACGCTGTAGTATGACAGCGTGGAGTCCTTCTTTTTTTACTAGTCCGTGACGTGTCAGTACAATAATTACTCATTCACTTTATATGACAGTGATATCGTTACGGCAATAGGGTAGGGTAATTCAATATTTTTTTATCAAGTGACAGTTTATCTACAGTAATTTTATACAATCACTAATTTATTAAACGTAGTGTGTAGGTACTTTGTCAAATGAATATTTTTGGGACTGTTAGTTTAACATTTGAAATGTTTGCAAAGTACACAAGAAAAAACAAAACAGGCTAATATACTATAAAATATACTAACTGTATTTGTAAAGAAGAAACTAAATAATTCCTACAAAATAACTTAAATATTGTTATTTATACAAATAAACAAAGTAAAATAAATAGTATTTATGAAATCGCAAGGTGAATATTTACGTTTTCAAATTAAATTGACACAGTAAATTGCACCGCTTTGATTATTTTGACACCAAAATTATTACAAAGTAAAGTAAAAGGAACCTTTGAAATGGATACAGGCGGTATTACGTTATTAAAATCAACATCTTCTATATTTCGTTCGCGTTTCAAGCTCGGTATTTTGTATTTATACTGGAAGATTATGGTTTGTGATATTATGTATCTGCGATGAGCGACCCTATGCTCTTTATTACCATACCATAATTTTATCTCCGTCTTATTTAATTTATCCTACTCAAAAATCACGTAAAACGCAATCGGTATGAAATCTCATGAAAGGAGAAATAATAATCTTTTGGATTTTTCATACATGAATCCATGTTGTTCGTAGCATCGGAAACCGATCTTATTTCGTAGTCCGGTAATTCGTAGTTGACTACGTCTACTTACTACTCTTACTAAGCTTACTCCATGAGGGGTGCAAAGTTGGGTGTTGGGTTAATTTTTTTTCTTTTAGAAGCCTTATTTGCATTAGCCAGATGTATTTACTTTTGGTAAAAGACTAACTTCTCAACCTTTTTGTATTGTTATATTTATTTAATGATATCTTCACGTTTACCTGTCTATCTATTCGTAGCAGTGGTAGATATGGCATCTAATTGCTATTGCTAGACTTTAATTAAACCTTAAAATAGCATTTCCTATATCGCTTTTATGTAAGTCGTCAAGTGGCACATTAACACAACGTCGCTTATCATAAATTTCCAAGAAAATCATATCGGGGCCGATTAATGAATGTTTTAGGAATTTCGTTATGAATGTACATTGCTAACTAGCTAGTTAATGGAAGCAAACGTCTCGGAAGGAGGCCGCCGATGAATATTTATATCACAACCTTTGAGTGTCGCCGCCGAGATATTAATTACGAACTGCACTGACTTACGAACGCGTAGATACGACGGTGTCTTCATTCCGATAAAGCACCTTATAAAATGTTATCATTAAATGTACTTATTCAATAGTACCATTCATAACTCTAGCCAGTTATCTTGTGACAGACATTTGTCATTTATGTCAGAGATACCGCATTTAATTCATACAGCGAGATATAAAATTTACCAAATTAAGTGATTTTATTATAATTTGAAAATTTAAAGCTTTCTTGTTAACTGTTTTTTATTGAGTCTCTAATTTAAGGCAGTTCTCGTAATAATACTTGAAAAATTATTGGACGAAATTGTATTTACGAGATATATAAATTTTGTGTCACAAATATATATTTTTTTTCTGGAAAATAAATATTATTTTGATGGTCAAACTGTTACTAATAATCTTGAAATTTTATTTACTGAATATATTATTTAATCAATGAACTAAACTTTGTTATTGGCTGTTTATCTCAACTAGTATACCTATTGGAACTAGGCGATGAAGAATTATGTTCTATGTCGTCCTATAGTTATAACAAGGTCTTTACTCTAGAGGCTACCAAAGGAGCTAATTATTTATGCCCTATGCTGCGAGCTTGAAGACCACTTGGCCTTTGACAAGCGGTCTACCTTTAATATCGCTACAAATCACTAGCTGACAACCAGAAGGATGGACAAATAACTGTTACACGAAATAGAATAAGAGCATCTATATAGTGTTTTAAACTCCGTTTATGTAACGTCAGTTTAGGCAGAAGTAGCTTCGGTTATGTTTAAGGCATCAGTCGTCAAGCCTAGAAGTGGGGATAAAACATACATACTCTTTATCTTTGTAATTGCTGAAGTTAGCCAGAGTAGAAAGAGGAATCAGCTCCTTAAACCAAATTTGGCCAAAAATAATAATGTCTTAAAAATTGCATTCATATATAAGATATTTACATACGTACATACATATATAACTACACGCCCGTAGTCCCCGAAGATGTAGGCAGAGTCAAAGAGAAAGCATGCCCCTTTAACCACATTCAGCCGAAAGTAAAACTGGGGTTTGTTAGGCGGGAAATTGAGAAAAATAGTGACAGGTGCCTAGCTCGTCCCTCGTCAGAATTACATACCCAAAACCCGATATACCATTAGTCGCTTTAAACACATGCTAGGCACCTACACAGTGGTTTTTCGTACTTATATGCTCACTATTTGGCCGGGTTAGTGTGGTGGTAGGTTTGGTAGTAATATTAACTGTTCGTAACAGTTCGTAACACTCTCGAAGTTGCTATAGGAAATCTCCAGCCACTTATCATTTATGCTTTGTAATCAGCTGTCCTTTGATATAAGGAGTACGTTTCTTATTGCAGCCATCCAAATCTGCGATAGTAAAGGTTTCACAGACAGTAGTTACATGTAATTGGGGTTTATTTCAGACTAGAGTTTTTTCGTACGAGCTTACACGCGCGCATATAAACCGGAATATTCCTGCGTGTTCCCTCGAAACTAGAAATCTATAAAATAGTGGTCTTACGTAACACGCTTGCGTATAAATTAGCTTATATTTGTGTACATAGGCGATAGGCTTATCACTTGGCACTATTTAAAAAAATATATTATGGGGTGATGGTATGATAATGATGATTATGCGCGCCTCAACCCTCGAAGAAAACAAATTCGCCTGTACCCCGTACACTAATCAAAAAGGAGCGTATACGCTAATCTGAAACCTCCTATAGGTGATACTAGCGCGTCACAGTTTCGTGAGTCTGTGGCGCGGCGCTACACGGCCGATTAACTTTTTATTAATGCTCACCGGCCCCGCATCAGTCGGGGAGATGACGGCGTAATCGGAAACTGATACACGCGCGGCAACTATAATAGAATCAGTCTCTAGTAGGATGAGATAATGATCGCTCTGTGGGTGCATTTGGGTTTTTTGGTTTTAATATCTCGATTGCTAGTTTAATTAACGATTGGGCCTCCCCCTCTCAAACTGAATGGACGGGGTATCTTATTATACATGAATCACCTTAAATAGAATCAAAATATAAAAAATATAGCTAAGACAATTGCAAACCTTGTTTCGAACATTTAGTGACATACGATTACACAGTGGCGGACTAAGCCTGTTTCAGGCTTGGGGCGGCAAAGTGATGAACGAGTCCCTAGTAAGGATACAAGCTATGTTGCTTGACTGAAATAGGGGGGGGGGATATAGATAACTTGGAGATAATATATGACGCCCCCGGTTAGTCCGCCACTGCGGATTACACTATATTTATGCCAACTTATTAAAATAGCCACCTGAAAATCACATAACCGAGTGAAGATACAAATCTGATGATATTATACGGTTTAATGTTAAAGTAATGTACATATTTAGTACATTAAGTATAAATGAGAGCTCTTAACATAAATCAACTTTACCTGAAAGTTGGTGCGTATACTTCAAAATTGTAAAATATGCATTAAAACAAAGTTTGCCCTGTGGTGCGACTCTTATGAAGTTAGGATGTGAACGAGGAATCTTTTACACGTTGGCATAATTTATGTTCCTCTGAAATGTAAGCAACTCACTTATTCTTTGCCAGGAATATTTTTTCATGAGAATATTGAACAAATAAAGAACGCTGAACGAACAACGATGACGTATTTATTACAAATTCTAACTGATTTTAATATGCTAGGTTTATCAGCACTTATGAAGGAATGTGACTAAATATTTATTTTCTATTGTAAGTATGCACGCTAAAGGAAAATAATGTTTAGTGTACTAAAATAGGCCCATGTTGGTCTGGGACTTAAAAATAATGTGCTAACTGTGTTTCTTGCCTAGTATGTCATAAAAGGCGACTAATTATATATGGGATTTTGGGTATGTGATTGTGTAGGCGACGAGTTAGCCACTTGTCACTACTTTTTCACTATTTCCCATCTAACACAGCCCATTGTAGTCCCATGTTGGTCTGGGACTGATATATAATGTGCCAACTGTGTTTTTTGCCTAGCATATCGTAAAAGGCGACTAATGGTATGTGGACCTGTCACTACAGCCCAGTTTTATTTTTGGCTGAATGTGGTTAAATGGGTCTGCAGCCCCTTTGACTCTGCCTACCCCTTCGGAATTATAATCGTGATGTTATGTATGTATGTACCAAAATAATATCTGTTTATACAATAACTACATAGGCTATTAATTTTTATTATTATTAGCTAAATATAGTTTAAGTAGCTTGTTGCTCTTTGGACTCTCCTTAATCCTAATAGAATAGCACCAAAATTTTTCCATATAATTAATATCAAGGTTCAGAGACCATACATTTGCACGTCGATATTAATATATGCATTTCCTACAACGATAAAAAAATTATAAGCAGTAAAAAATCTTTTAGCCTTATACAATTCGTTTGAGAGGCTGTATTTACATAATTTCGTGAGAACAAAAAGTTATCCCCCAGAATATAAGATGAGGATTACGGCTGACCGAGAGTAAAACCGATAATCCAATCTGGAGTTTTATGAATCTTATCATAAAGCACGACGTAAAAATATTACTACGTCGATCTTGTGATAAAGTCGCAGTCGTTGTAAATATAACAAAGCAGACAGCAGTAAACTGTGAAACGTATAATCAACATTATTTATTGCACATCTTGAAGATATCCCGTCTTGGACTGGTACTATAAAAGCATTTGCCAACTGTGTTTCTTGCCTAGCTTGTCAAAAAAAGCGACTAATGGTATTTGGGGTTTTGGGTATGTGATTGTGTAGGCGACAAGCTAGCCAGTTGTCACTACTTTTTGACAATTTTCCATCTATCCCAACCCATTGTCCCGTGTTGGTCTGGGACTTGAAAAGAATGTGCCTACTGTGTTTCTTGCCTAGCATGTCGTAAAAGGCGACTAATGGTATGTGGAGTTTTGGGTATGTGATTATGTAGGCGATAAGCTAGCCTGTCACTACTTTTTCACAATTTTCCATCTAACCCAGCCCAGTTTTATTTTTGGCTGAATGTGGTTAAAAGGGACTGCTGTTCCTTGGACTCTGCCTACCCCTTCGGAGATTACGGGCGTGATGTTATGTTTGTTTTGTTTGTTTGTTTGTTTGAATCTATCCATGAACACTATTAACTTACAATGGATGATACTTGGGTTTGAAAAAAGAGAAGAAAGAGACTTGAAAATAAAAGTTGGCCGGCACATTTACCCTGCTTTGGGAACTTAATAGCAAATGGCGGCTGGCATGTCGAAAGGCGACTTATAGTGTAATTGGAGTTAGTGGATTTCTTATTATGTAGGCGACAAGCTTGCTATTTGTCACTGCTTTTGCGATTCCATCTATCTCAATTAAAGACTAAGGAAGCTTACGGCTCTTCGGCTTTGTCTACTCAGGATTGGGGTGGGTTTGTATGTGTGACTCGCAGAGTTGTTTGCACTTACCTCTAGATTTTCAGATTTTTTTTTTTATAAATATCCGACTACATCACAAACATTAATCTGACTCCGAGGTAAGTAGCTTAAGCACTTGTGTTACGGATATCAGAATCAACAGTGGTATTACAAATATATACATAAATATTGGATATTAACACCCAGACACAGAACAAACACAAGTATTCATCACACGAATGTTTGTCCTGGGTGGGGATCGAACCCATAACTCTTGGCGCATGGGGCAGGGTCACTACCGCATGCGCCATCGGCTTGTCAAAATAAACATACATGTACTGCATCTTATAAATTAAAGACTTAAACCACTCACGAGCAAATGTAGTCCTAGTTAGATTGAAAAACTAAATCTAGTGATATTGTGAATAGTACGGCGACTAACATCCCCTTCATACTGAGTTTAAAGGGTGCGGAGCATGCAACACTACCCACGTTTTTACATTTGTGCGGGGTTTTAATTTGGGCCCCCGCTGACCTCGCGACGGGTGGTGAAACGGAAAATGAGTTCATTGTTTGCTCCGTTCGGTTCAGTTTTTGTGCGTCCCAATATGTGGGATTAGTAAAACAACAACTGTTGAAGCCACACAAAGATAGCAGACACGTAGATACTAAAGTACCTGCAAATGTAGCTGTGGCTGTGAATATCTCTGCATATAAACGGCGCTTAATAGACACACCTACGTTGTTTGCGATTCATTGTTTTGCAAATTTAGTTTTTATGAATTGCTGCATATTGGAATTTTTTCGCAAAAGCTTTAACGAAATTGCAGCACTTTCTCGATTATATCAACTCATCTCAAATGTATGTATTAGCAATGGCGTCTGGAGCGTAAAATTTAAAATTTAACGTTTTGAACAAAGTTACTTTTTATAATGGACTATATAGACTGGCCCGATGGTCTAGTGGTCAGAGACCCTGGCCACAAAACCGAGGGTCGCGGGTTCGAATACCGCTAGGGGCAAATGTTTCGTGTGATGAACATGGGTAGTTGTACTCGAGTCATGGATGTTTATTAACGTATTTTGGTATGTCTATCCATTCACCTAGTATCCATAGTTCATCCTTAGTTTGGGACTAGGGAATTGGTGTGTCAGTCTTGAGAATTTATTTATATTTTATTTATAATATCAGTATTATGAAAGAGAAGACAGAGGCGTGTAAGTGAAAGGGTAAATACTGCAAAGCGGAGCTGACAAGAACTGTGTTGTAATATTGTTGACAAGCTCGATGGCTCATTCGGTAGTGACCCTGCCCCATGCGCCAAGAGTTGTGGGTTCGATCCCCACCCAGGACAAACATTCGTGTGATGAATACTTGTGTTTGTTCTGTGTCCGGGTGTTAATATTGAATATTTAAGTATATATTTGTAATACCATTGTTGTTTCTGATTTTCGTAACACAAGTTCTTAAGCTACTTACCTCGGAGTCAGATCAATGTATGTGATGTAGTCATAGATTTAGGATGTACAAAAAATTCTAAATCTATGGGTGTAGTGTAATATTTATTTATTATTATTATTTATTTATTTAATAAAATAAAACCAATATTATTCCAAGCGATCAACATCAAAACTCAGAGACTATAAGTTAGTACGTCGATGATATTATGTATACCTATGCTAAATGGAGAATCTCTATAAAGAGATTAGCTGAACATGTGAGTACAGAGGAAATATACAGACATGAGTGATAGGCATTCAATGATTGCAAGTCAGAAACAGAGATCAATAGGACTTGGGATGTTTTCCATAGATTAATTTAAATAAAGAATTTTAAAGCATAAAGTTACAATCTGTTAAAGTAAACTTGAAATCCAACTTCTAAATTAGACCAAATTTAAATCAACTTTTTGTTCTAAAAGATTTCAGTTTAACTACGCACATATAATTCTATATGAAAATGCACACGTGCCTGCACTTCGTATAAAGAACAAAAAAAGTTCATTGTATCCGTGACATATTTGTGTAATACAAGTAAAATATTTACACGGCGCTTCTTCCAAACATGGTTACTTTCCAAACAAGGTAAGCGTACCAAACAAGGCAAGTGTTCGCAAGGTGGACGACTTATTATCAAATATTTTATTATAATATATAAATAAGCTACTCTCTCGGTAAATGTAAATGTCCCACTGATGTGGGTCATATGATCAGTTCATCAGTAAACAGAATGATCGCGACCCGGCGTGTGCGCAAGTATTGTTTCAATCATCACATGACTAGACCACTGTGTGTTCGATAACATAATGACTAATTAAGTGTTTGCAGACGGTTTAATCTTAAACAGGAAGTACTTTTCATCTTTTTCGAAAATGAAGTGGTTATTCATTTGGACGTCGAAACCATAGAAAAACAATTTCGAATTTATTAATCATAACATAAAGTCCTAACTGATGAATCGACTTATATGAAGTCAGTTAAAATTATCACGTAACTAGACCACTGTGGGTTGTATAACATAATGACTAATGAAGTGTTTTCAGACGACTTAATCTTAAACAGAAAGTTTTTTTCACTCGCTACAAAAAGTTAAAAATATAATTTCAACGTCCAAATGAATAACGATATGATTATTCACTTGGACGTCGAAACTATATTCAAACAATTCCAACACATAAATCGTTTAACTGATTGATAGACAGACATAAAGTCGGTTAAAATCATACATGTCTCTAGAGAGCACTGCGTGTGCACTGACATAACGACTAATTGACAGTGTTTGCAGACAGTCTGAATTCTTAACAGGAAATATGAACTTTTTACTGATTTAAAAAAAAAAGAGGTTATTATTACTAACTGAGATTAAGTAAACTTTGTTACTAACCAAAAATGGATCAATGTTATCAGAATAAATAAATGAATTTGAAAAATAAAAAAAATAATAAAATTTGGACGTCGTAAGAACGAATCGGAGAATTCGAACCTTTAAATCGTTCTCAATCAATTGATCGAAAGGTTTGACGGTTACAAAAAGTATGAAAGTAACCTACTTACTTAAACGTGAATATTTTGAAGAGTGGACCGAGGTTTAAAAAGTTTTATAAAATGTCAATTTAAGGGACTTTCCGTCAGGAAGTCAACACGTAAGCTGACGTACTGTGACGGGGTTTAGACACTTCGGTCGATCCTTAATTTTGGTGCATCGCCCTTACGAAAATAAAACAAAAGATTTAAAACATAATGTATAAACATATTCGTTGCTGTAAATGGCATAGATAATTTAGATTTATTTAATCTATATTTAACTTCCCCGACATTCAATTATGTAAAAAAATATTTCCATACGGGTGAATCCATCTTAAACTTACCAGCATTACAATTAGAGATAATTTCCTAATCTCTGCCTCAAATTGTTTTTACCGATTGGCAGAAATTTTTCGTCAGAATCACCTCGTGCAATACAAATAACAGGAAAACGGAATTTCTTTTTAAACGTCGAAAATGAAAAGCAGTTAAATAAAAATCATATCCGTGACGCGTAAAGTTATTGATCATTGAACTGCAAAGCACGAGTGCGTTATTGGATGGATAAATTAAATGCATCTACAAATGGCTGGCATTTTAAAAATGATTTCCTTTGAGTAAAAGTAGTGTGTCCCAAAGAACACATATTTTTAAATTTTTACGTTAAAACTTCACTAAAGTTTGTTTAAATGTAATGGATTAAAACGTTTTTAATAGATTGTTTAATGAAATAAAATGTACCTACCTAACCCCAAATAGAAAAATAGGTATGATAATATGATGACTTTAACTTTTTGTCTGTGGTGCAACTGACCGCTATACAAAATGGCTAACGTTATATATATTTCGAGATAATTATGTCCAAAACGAGAATAACTCGTAAATTATACTTATTCCTTAGTATAGTCCATGGTATGTTGCAACGCGGTAGTTCAAATGAATGAAAATGAAATGTCCTAATGAAAAAGCCGATGATTTTATTGTTTCTTTTGCATACCTTTATATATTATTTTAAATAGTGGACTACTATTATACTTGTTAGAAAGTTTTATAATACAGAAAATAAAGAGTTGGAGAAATATTGTTCCGGCCCCGCTGAATATTGTAGAAAACAATTTCAAAGTTCGAAATGAAATTCCGACGTTCCACTGTGCACTTTCAAATGGTAATGTCATAATGTTGTATTTGAATCAGAATTCATTCTATGCCATATTGCTACTGGACTCTGCAGTCCACTTTGTGAGAAAAAGAGAAAAGAAAAATAATAAAAAAAAAAATTGATCAGAATTTTGTTGTATTAAAATTATTTAAGTAACTTCAGATATAAGTATCCGAAATATTGCCAATAATTGAAATATTATACACGTTTGACAAACTTTTTCTTAAAAATGTTATAAGATTAATTCGATTGGAAAATCGCCCTACTGAACTTACTTATATAACTAAGAAGTTATAAAAATACGAGTACCTAATCGTACAAATTAGGATGAAAGCAGAGTCCTTTTTTTGTAACTAGTATCCAAAATTGCATCACTTATGAATAAATTTACCTAAATATTTATTATTTAATCTATCTCCACAGAGATCTACTAGACATCGAATTCAAATCACCTTTTCTGAAATAGATAGTAATTAGATACACTTATAAAATCTCCAAAATACCGCCCCTTCAACCACAGTATCTTACAAGTATATCTTAATAGAAATAATAACATAATTGTACCAATTAAATGAAATAAAAAAGACGATAAAAATCCAGGACTGTTTTTAATACCACGTATTCAATATGGTGTTTTGTCAACATACCAATCCCGAATAAACATCCACCCGGGTGGAACAACACTTTGTTTTATGAAGATCAAGTCTTCCGAGATAACCTTGTCTTCGGAAACTGTGGCGCCATCAGAGGTATTCCACTACTGTCAAACGGTAAAGCCTAGTTAGACAGTGGTTATATTATGATTATGAAATGTTGTAGGCTAGGAGCTAGACTTCATAGGTACTTGAAGAAAATTGATTAGTAATTTGTTGAGCGGTTGGAAAGATAGAAAATGAAAAACGAGTCGCTTTGGTCAACGAATTAATAAACAAAAAATAAAGATAGAATTTGAAAGTCTAAGAACTAAACTTGTCTTTTATTCTAAAACAGATAGGTAAATTTTGATTATAATACTTCATAAGCATTAAATATTCTTCCCGATTATTTTGTTTGCACTAAAATTATCTTTCGCTATGGTTATGTTAATTACTTACCTGAGTATTATAGTTTATCACATTTGGTTACAACAATTTCAAAATTGCTGCCCCTTTGACTCTGCCTACCCCTTCAGGGATTATGTGCGTGATGTTATGTAGGTATGTACGTAAATTCAAAATATTTTTTAAATATCTATTATAAATATCGCAAAGTAAGTCGTTTACTCAAGTAAGTTACATGAATCACGTGACTTGTAATTCATATCTTAACACTAAAATAAGATAATCTTTGCTTCGAACATATATCACTTAAATTACTATATAAGTTACAAGATGATTTAAAATAAGATGAAGTGTTAGTGTTGCTAGGTAGCATTCGTAGTGTGCTGTGAATGATAAGCCCAAGTAATAACTTTAATTGCTCAAATTGAAAAACAGTAAAAAAAATTACAATGTTACATATTTATTCACGTTGCCGAATCTTATTAAGACTACAGCTACGCGACTACAAGAGCAAACCATCACAGGTTAGCTCGTCTCAAGATAAAAATTGTTATAAATACAACGGTCACACCTAATTGTGAACAGTGCGCTCGCTAAAACGCGTCCGCCTCATTATCGATCGCATCTTTGCTACTCGCACTAAACGGTCACCCATCATCCACATCCCGTATCCCACATCTTAAGAAAACTAGAGTCCGAAATGGCTCCGGGAGTGATCCAGAACGCTGATACCATCATAAACAATTCCCTTGAAGCCATAGCCACTACTCATAACGGAGACCTCATCAATGAGTTTCTGGCTGAATCTGGGAAGTCGTGTCCTATAGATCACTTCAATTTCTCAGTCAGCACTGCAGCTCCCAATGGGGAAGAAGTCAAGGAGGACAAGAAGGAAGTTAAGAAGCCGATCAGGAAGGTCGTGAGGCCGATAGTGCTGAAGAATCATGAGTCTCGCGATTATTTGTACGATCGGCTGTATGATGATACGTGTCCTAGGGTGGTGAGTACATACAACTAATTTTAAAAAATTGTGTCCGTAAAGTTTAAATAAATATCTAGTGTGCAGTGGGATATACTAAAACGATGTCGATTTTTCATGAGCGGTGGTAGTTCAATGGTAAGGACACGCGCCTCTTAACCGAGGAGTGTGTACCTCTGGATTTTTCAAATCTATACGCTATACGTATTTATACCACTAGCTAGACGGTGAAGGAAAAAATCGTGATGAAACCTGCAAATTCAAACAACCTTGGATTTGTAACCATGATCCAAAAATTGTCTGGTTCCCCTATTTTAGGGTTACGAAGGTCAGATCGGCAGTCGCTTCAATGTAATTACCAGACTCGCTAAATCCTGGATCATGGTCTAAGCGGACCCCGTCTTAGCACGGGACATAACGCTAGGAAGATGATGACTAAAACGATATCGATTTTCTATTTAAGTGTATTTTAATTTACTATAAAGAAGCTTTGATCGCTTCTTCTCCCAAGAAATTCTTATCGAACGGGAACTCCCCGTGTAATTAATATTAGCTATAGATTAAGCCTAACCATTAAAACTTGGTCTTCAGTTAGATTATATAAAGCTTCAATTTCATTGACGTTTATTTTCTGGGCTGTTATCAAATTATTGTTAAATATTATCGTAGAATGGTCATTCAGCGTAATTTTTGTAGCGTGATCATTATTTATGGAATGAATATACTCTTTCCTTTTTGTATTTTTAAGAAACCATAGTACAATGACGTTAGATATTATATCATTTAAAAAATCATAATGCTAACTAGAAAAAAAAAACTTCTATACGTATTTACGATATAATTTTATGGAAGAATTATTAAAAATTAATCTGTCGATTAAACAAAGACTACTTTATACATATGTAGTTATATGATACGTTTGTAAATCTAGTCACATAAACGTATAATAAATAATGAGTCTTAGGTAAACAAGCAGATTATCTATATTCATATTTGTTCTGCTTTGTGATTACAATCTGACATTGTAAGCACGCGCCCACAAAATAAATAGACGATTCGTGATATAGAAAAGTCTGGATATGCCTTGGCGTGTATTATTATATAGGTACTTTTTTTTCTATTTTATATTTTTTTTATTGCTAACGTGAAAATAAGATTTTTATGAGTGTATAAAAGGGTACCACTAGATTTTGTTATGTCTCTAAATAGGGATGATGACTGCATAAAAAAACTACAATTCTATTTAGTCCGTCACAAAGATAAAGAGCATGAATGTTTTGGAGTGGGGCTTGCGACGTCACTATTTAGTAAAAATTTTACGAAAACGTGACGTCACGCGCAACTTGAATACGTTGTATATTCGTCGATGTTTGTATGGCAAATAAATAAAAAAATATGAACTAACTGAAGGAATAAACAGTTTCTTTTTGTAATTTTGCCTATTGTCCGCAATTTATTTATCAGAATGCTATAGTATATATTATCTTGCTCATAAATCCCCCAAGTATGTAATCTAGTAATCGTATCTATCTTTATAGATATACGTTCCTAGATTAAGTACATTTTAATATGCGTAAAAAAGGCTATAGAAATTGAAAACCATAAAAAATTTTTAAGATTTCAGATTTGATGATACTTTTACCTTTACCTTTAGCAGTTAAAAAGATAAAATTTGTTCCTACCTATCACTTTAACTAGTCAGTTCAAGAGTTTATGAATACAAAGTAAGACGAAATTGAACGCAAGAAAATATTTTAGGGACTGAGAGAAAGCAATTCTGCCCCATCCAGTTTCCTTATATCGCGTACGTGGTATTTGTCTAACACTGATATCATTCCGTGCGAGAGCGTTTCTGATTTTATTGCCGGCGATTTGGTGTGTTCCGAGCATAACCCGTGTTTACATAGGACTCCCCGGCGGAAATATCATAGAAAAATAATAGATCTGTTTACGATAGACACGAAATAACGAGGTGTGTTTGACTCTATTGCTATTGGAATAGCGATTTGGACGATATTCGCAGAAATTTTGATGAGGTCTTTAACTGCTAGTGCTTGGAGTTTTAATATTTCGGAGCATGTTTAATTTCCAGTATATTTTGAAAACTTCGTGTGATTGATTTTGAAACCGTTGTTCTAAAATTGATGTGGCTTAATAACATGCTAACATGCGTACCTAACAATACGCCCGTGATCCCCGAAGGGGTAGGCAGAGTCAAAGGGGCAGCAAGGCTCTCTAACCATTTAGCCAAAAATAGAACTGAGTGGGCAAGAGGGAAACTGTGTTAAAGCAGTGGCTAGCTCGGCGCCTACACAATCATATACTCAAAAGCCGGTATACCATCAGATGCCTTTTATGACATGCTGGGCAAGGAACACAGTTATATTTTTATTTTTATTTTTAAGTCCCAGACCAACAGGGGCAGAAATAATAAAATACGGCAAAAATCAAAAGCAAACGGCATTACAAACATTGCCTGAATTCAAAGTCGAATAATCAAGTGTACGGTAACCACAAAAGTAGACCAAAGACAAATAAATATCTATTAATTATTATTTAACATTGAATCAAATCACTGCTTCGATTGGTCTGTCTTTCATTTAAAGTAATTTTATTGCTGGTAGTAAAGTAAAGATTGTTAGGTATAAGCAATGAAATATAGGTTCTATAAAGTTATTCGAACTAGTCCTGTTAATATGCTCGTAACTCGCTGTATTAAAACGTAACTAAATTGGACACACGCTCTATCAGACCTTCAGGATGATTTATGCCAGAAGTATTCAGTTTAATATCTTGATTAATGTTAACAATACCTATTTTCAAGGAGTTTGTACCTAGATCTGGCTTAATTTATCTTTTGGGCTTTGTTTAATTAGTTATGTCTCCTACAGGTCAGCTTGAACCGTGATTCTGGATTTGGTAACCCAGGTTCTCGTTAAAACGACTGAAATTTTTCTAAGCGTTAGATCAGGGAATTAGCCATATGGGATATTAATTACACATCAATTTTATAGATAGGTATAGATAGGTTGTTGCAATGCGAGGTTTTTTCTTGATGTTTTTTGTTCACTTTTTTTTCATACTCGTTAAGATTTAAATCAGAAATCTTCGCTTCAGAGCCTTCGTATTTATCCATTTCATATGAGAAGAATAAATACTCGGAATTTCGATCAGTCCCAAATCTCCCATGCATTTCCTGGTAGATCAAATGCATTTTTCGTCGAAGGTGGCGAGTAACGTTGACAGTCCCGCTACGCCTAGAGCATTGGTATGCAGTGAAATGCTCCAATATTTATTTCGCATTATGCTTGTAACGGCGTACTTCAAAACTCGACGGTAGTGGAACAGCCGCGGGCGCGAAAGTTACAGCTGCGGAACTTTGCGTTCCGTGTGGGATGTCCCGTTGAGAGGCGGTGGTTTTTTTTAAGCTGACGTGTGAATTCCAGACGTATATCTGAAAAAGGGTAAATAAATGATCATATCGTATCATTACAAACCATGATTCAAAAATTGTCTGGTTCCGCTATCGTAGCTTACGAAGGTCAGATCGGCAGTCGCTTCTATGTAATTACCAGACTCGCTAAATCCTGGATCATTGTCTAAGCGGACCCCGTTTAAGCACGGGACATAACGCTAGGAAGATGATGATGATGATCACAAGTATAATCCATAAAATCTAGTGGGCTAGGTAATATCACGAATCAGCAACGATGTAGGTAATTTTGCAATCATATGTCAAGATGTATAACCGTTGAATTTGCCAGTTTATATAAAAAAAGGCTCAAGTAATATAAATCGAACTACGAGAAAACCATAACTCCACTGCTATGTTCCAACTTAGAGCTAAAATAGGGATTGGGTCCAACCTACTTACAAAATAGGCTGTGATGAGATACACTTACATCGTCTCTATGCGCGATACACATTTTCTTTTGATCCCCTTCTGGCATCGGAACAGTTTGATTTTGGGTGTCTTAGGAAGCAAATAAATAACAATCACTACCTCCTGACTATTGCCTAGATTTAAGACTAAGTTCTTTAGCATTTTGAATTTTATATCGATTCTACATTAACTACGCATTTACGTTACATATAATTCTGTTTTTAATTGAATTATGAGCCCCAATAGTGTACTTTTTTACTATGTGAGATTATGTATTACTTCATAGTTTTTCTTTATGTTATACGAATAGAATATGATTTCGTAATCACACATTTGATATTTAAATGAACATTCAAAAAATTAATCATCCTCTTTGTTGATTACCTTTGGTTAATATTGGCCGGCTAACTATTAAGAAAAAAAAATAATGAAAACAAATGACGACTTTCCCATGTACGCGCCAATTCCGATAATGACCAAACGACCTAGTGGTAACAATGTATGTAAGTGCAGAACCAATATTTTTCTTCGCTTCTGATAATATTTTGACGTGACTATTTGTTTTGGTTTTTCCGCATGTGTTATGTCTGGGCTACCGACTATTTAAACAATAAGGTATTAAACAAATCTGATTTAAATTATATGTGTTATATATTTATCTTAAAAGAATAATCAATTCTTTTAAGTAGGTACCTATTAAGTAACTGTGAAAATTACAAGAATATATATTTTTTTGATTCTATCAAGCCCTGATTTTTCAATGGTTATTATAAAAATAAACTTCGGATTGATGTCTCTTAATTTTTTTACATGCTTATTATTAATAATCCTTTCAAATTCAGTTGTATTGTATTTATGGCATTTTTATTTTTTATCTGATTCTTTTCACATTATTACATGATAAAATAGATGCAAATACTGGTTTGAATACATGTTATTTGTGCCTTTTTCTTTTTAATAAAAGTCAGGTAATAGACAGTAACTCTAATTATTTTGTCCGCAGCCGACTCTATGCAACGAGAGAGCCTGCCTCGGCAGCCTGATGGCCATTCCTGGCCGTGGGGAGGAGCCGAGAGACCCTGAGGAAGTTCTCAACGACGCCAAAGACTTCTTCGGGCAATACTTCGCTTCTATCAGAAGGTTAGTGCTAATTACTAAGTCTAATAATAAATGACCAGTCGTGGGGTCTGAATTCTGTAGATTTGCAGTCAAAATGATGCTTGTCGCATTCTTCTTCATTATACTCGCGGCACGGTGAATCATCATGCCAGTCGTTTGTTTGATAATGATCTTAGTGGTAAAAAAATGGATCTTTAGTTGATACCATTCAGTTGATGTACCTAATTCATTTAATATTTTCTAATATTTTTGAAAAGATATTCTTCCACTGCACAAATATAATGATAGGGTTAATGATAATGATAGTAGTTATACTATATCAGAGTTAGTTATAATAATAATGATAAATGTGACAAAAAATACAAAATGTAACAGGTAAGATATAAAACTCTGTCTTATATTTTTTTCACAAATATAGGGTAAAAATATTGAATTATAATTAATATATATTTTTATATGTTTTTTTTACTTTACTTGAGGCTTTAAAGGGCCTCAAGTAAATTGTGGGTTAATATAAACCTAAATTATTTAAAAAAAATCTGGGATGTTTTAACCGATCAAATGGGTGAACAGCAGTAGAAAGTCTCAATAAACTACCAAGCTTCTTAATCTTAGAGCAACAAGCGCAAGTTTTTCTGTCAAAACGTTTGCGAAAGATTATATAGGCCAACATACTTTCTCATGAGTCAACACAGTATGTACTTGCAGTAATAAAACAGCAGTGTTTAGTCACAAATATTGGAGCAAGAGACGATTATTTGCTTAGGCATTATTAACCTGGTGATACAAATGATTAGTCAGAATATAGAGAAACGGAAATGGTATAGCGCATTTATCGGAATCGTTTTATCTTTTAAACTCCTTTTTAATTTGTACCAGTGTTAAAATTTGCTTTAGATACATTTGTCTTTTAACGTCATTAAGATTATAACTTATGCTTAAAACTTCTGTCCAACTTTTAAGTTATACCACGCGTAGTTTCACGTCATAATTAACGTTCGTCTAAAATGTGCACACTAGAATGAATTATGACTTAGTTGTTAAATCGATGAACTCAGGTGCACTAAGAAGATGCTAATGCATCTTTTTACCCTGGAAGAAGCATTCAGAATACCAAATTTAGGAATATCATCAGATAGTCTTAAACATTTGGTGTTCTGTATCTCAATCATGTAAAACAAATAGGATCATAATCCTTTAAGACAGGGTTTTCGAACTTTATTTCGTTGCCATCAAACTACTAGGCCTAGGATTACTGCATTAAAAATCTATAACTAAGTCCGTCAGTTAGATTATACAAAAATACTATACATATATTTTTCGCTTTATCAAATTAACAAAAAATTACAAAGAAAAAGAGCATCAAAGTTTTGGAGAGGGGGCTTGCGACGTAACTATTAATTAAAAATTGTACGAATGTGTGACGTCACACGCAACTTTAATGCTATCTTCGTTATCGTAGTCAATGTTTGTTTGACAAATAAATAAACAATACGTGTTCAATATTCTTTTATAATCTAACTGACAGACTAAACATAATTTTTTAGTCACCTTGCCTATTGCAATCTTTTGTTACATATAGAGCCAACACCCCAGCTCATGAGGCCCGCTGGAAGGCGGTTCAGGAAGAAGTGGCGAAGACCGGCACGTACCAGCTCACCACCACGGAGCTGGTTTTCGGAGCTAAGCTTGCTTGGAGGAATGCTAGCCGTTGTATAGGAAGGATACAGTGGTCTAAGCTACAGGTATGACATTAAGATACAATTGCTTAACTTCTGTTTTTTACTATCCAAGAACGTTTGGACACTGAGATTTATCTTCTATATATATATCTAGCTGTTAATAAGTTGCTTCGGTATGCAGACAACATAATATATATGTAATATCAATTGAAGATATTTACATATGCTATTTACAATATTTAACTGTCTGTTGCGGCATTACTCGATTTTATTGCAGCTTGCAGATTTTATTGCATTTTATTGCAGCTTAAAATCTTGTAAAAATCATCACCTTACGAATTACGCGTATAAAATCAAATTAGTGTACCTAATTATTAGTTTTTATGAACCATATTTTTTTTGTTCACATCAGTATTTTTTTCTAATAATGCTATGTATCGCTGCTGTGTATATAGGTATAGGATATATTAGTAAAAATTGGATAAGATCGTTTCCGACATAATAATGTCTATGTAGAGCCGTGAACATGAAATTGATCGCACAACGATCGAACCATATTTATTTTTATTAGTGTTAGTGACATAAAAGTACAAATAATTGTACGTATATTATAGTAAGTAAATAGTAACCAATATTCTTGATATTTTCATACACGATATTTGCTCGTGTACCTATATTACTTACTAGGGAATCTTAGCAGCGTGGGCCTATTTGATGTACGTGCAAATCCACTGAATAATAGAGAACGCTATTCTTTCCAATTTCTTTGTAGTCAAAGTGCTTTTGTATCGAGCGAATCAAATTTTCACCTGAAAAGAATTTCCTAGTTGTTCGCTCATAGTAATTGTTTCAGTGTGTTGTTAATTCGTTATTTGTCTTCTATTTTCCTCGTGCTTCGACGCTTTTTTGATAGAAATACGCGTGAACATGATTGTGTTTGCAGTAGATTCATTAGACAGTTTTATTTAAACTATTATAACTTTTCTATACGTTGGACAATTAACGAACACGATCTACTTCGTCGTATAGAATATAAGAAAAATTCTGCTAATATTACTCGTAGTTTGTTACATATTTAAGTAGTAACTTTATTTCTGTAAATATATTTATTTTTGTCCCATGTTGGTCTGGGACTTAAAAAGAATGTGCCAACTGTGGTTCTTGCCTTGCATGTCATAGAAGACGACTGTTTGTGAATCGTTTTGGGTATGTGATTGTGTGGGCGACTATTTTCCATCTAACCCAACCCAGTTTTGTTTTTGGCTGAATGTGGTTAAAGGGGCCTACTGCCTCTTTGACTCTGCCTACCCCTTCGGTGATTATGGGCGTGATGGTATGTTGTTGTTGTTGTTATATAATTATTGATTATCACTGTTATATAGATCAAGCATTATATATCAAACCTTTATTGATGGGGTTTTGTATTAATAAATATTTTTAGGAAAAGTAAAATTCTCTTTGAGCAAAGTAGATATTCAATAAGTTTTTAGCTTTGAATTGGATTATTTCAATGTAATATTTGAACTAAAATTAAACCGACAATCTTGTTTGTTTTTCGGCTATCAACTCAAACAACAACACAGAATTCATAGGAAATAAAAAAGGTCTTTGCATTAGGTGGTCTGTATGTCGAGGAATGCTATGAAATGCTGTATTCACGAACTGCTCCCGAGCATACACCATTATACATGAGTGTATACAAATACCTATGTTACTTATTCACTATACCTACCCAACAAATCAGTATTGCGCGTCAGACATTTTATGGCTTTCGCGTGACATTATTTGTTGATTTTGAACTCACAATTCGTTGAGGTCATACATGTTTAAATACTTTAAATTCTTATGCAAACTAATAAAATATTTTACTCACAACTGTAATTATATTGCTTGTAGCAGCGCCCTCTGGTGTCATGATTCTTATGAGGATTTAAATAAATTGCAATTTTTTTTTCTTTAAAGTGCATTGGATACAGGTTTTTAAATAAAGTTAACTTACTTCAAATAAACGAGTACTTGAGCGAGTCCCAAGGTAGTTATAGAACTTGATTCATAAAGTAATCTATGTGAACATGATCCTATCTAATGTTTTATGACTTTAGTCGTTTTGTAATAAAGTTCTATTTGTCTAAACGAGAGATAGATTTCATAAGTTTTTACCTTATCAGCGTCTTACTGCTGTTGGGTAAAGCTCTTCTCCTTTACGCGCAATTTATCTCGGTCTTATGCCAATCTCATGTAGAGCGGTTCAGCCAACCGCGTGATGTTGTATGCATCGCATCACTGCATTCCTGACAATTTTATCGTAGACTAGCTTTCGATCATGGCTTTCTCTAACAAGCGTAGATAATTTCTTTCCACCCCCTTAAAACAAACTGAAATGTCAAATTCTTCAAGCTGTATTCAAGACAAAAACCACTACCTTCACATCGGCTTATATCCAAAAAGATTCTTTTCAAGATAAAACAACAAAGATTCTAAGGAAAATGAATAATATATGTAAGTTTTGCCATTCACTTAAGAATTAAATGTCGAAATACTCATATTTTTTACTTTCATCTCAAAGTGTCATTTTTACAATCACATTGCAAAACTGGCCAGTAATAACCATCATCAATATTGTACTAATTAAACCGCCAATTTGAATCGCGGCGCTTGTGACGGCATTAATTCATTTACTTGTTCGTTTCCATTCGGTTTCCTGGGCTCTGAGCGAAGCGACTTAGCGGCATTACCGCGCCTCACAGCTAAGTCGCGCGGATGTTCGCGAATACACTTTGTAATTACTCGACTTAAACGGCTCAGTTCGAGTAATCGATATTGTTTTAACTATTTGAGTTGTGTAATTCAGTTTTTAGTTCGTATCTCAGCCATTATTGTGGCATAAACCTTTTACTTGTTCATTTCCATCCGGTTTCATATGCTGAGTAGTTCAGATTAAAAATAACGATCGTCCGTGCGCTATATTATCAAAAGCTGTCAAAAACGTGACGTGTATAATTCCAGCGACATAGCCCGCGTGGTAATTAACAAGTTAAATTTCTTTGTCCCTAATTTTTTTTTTGCATAAACCCAATTACAGATTATTCGACAGCATCGCATCGATTGAATTAGGCATAGATATTGTATTACATAAATTAGTTCAGTGACCTAAAATCAATATCCACCATATCCGAAGATTCTTTTTTTTATATTTTCCAGAACGGTACCGTCTAAATTAGCACCGTTTTCCTCAACCTTAGTAGGTAGCCCGTCTCGAGATGCGATTCGTTAACAGCCAGTCGGCTTGTTAATTCGACAGTGAATGATGTGACGTCACTCGGCGACGATTACCTCCTCGTCTGTGGAATTGAACATTTGTTTACTTGAGAAATAAATAATTATTTGAGGTGCTTATCGTGGGGGAAGTTTCACGCTCAGCTTAGGGACATTTGTTGCAGGTGGGCTGGTGCTTTAGAGATAGATAGATATATTATTTGATTGACCTACTTGAGGGGAAACTTTGAAGTGTAGGAATTTGTAGGTAAATCCGTGGGTGAGTTAACATAATTCAAAAAAAGAAAATTCGATTAAAGCTTTCTTTTGGTCTATTGTAATAATTTAATTTTTAAAATTGGAAGTCAGAAGTTATTAAAAAAATACACTGGGTTTGTTTATTAATTAGTGTTAATTAATTAAATCATGATAGATCTACGAGATATTGTATTATTGCGTCATATTACTTATAATAAGGTACAGTCGCCAAATTTCGTCCCCAAACCTAATTTCGTCCCCTTCGATATCTACTTCATTAAAAACTGCCATCTATTATTAGTGACACGAACTAGAAGCTAGCTGCATCAGTCGGCCATTGTGAAGAAGTGAGGGCGTCACGACGTCCGTACCGGCAGAAATTTTAAAATCAAAAAAAGTGTTTAAAGTGAGTTTTTTATTGAAATATTCTCGGATTTCATAAAATATTGAGATGCCTGACTTATTGATCCAATTTTTTTGCCAAACTAACTATTATCACCTCAGATGTTAATCGATTAAGTAAAAATTTCAGGTTATAACACGTTTTTTGCTTAAATAATTGAGCCAAAATAAATTGAAATTTCTTAATATCGTCCCCTTACGTGAACCTTATATCGTCCCCGGGACGGTATTAGGATCTCGAACAGTGAATGGATCGCGAACGTTCATATCACTTCTTTTTGCATGAAACTGTAGATTGATATGTTTTTTTTTTAATTTGTTAGATGCCGAAAAGAAAACTATGGGATGCTGGGGCAATGACAAAAGCTGTTGAAGCTGTACGAGCGAATGAAATGGGTTATAAAAAGGCAGCAAAATTATTTAAAGTTCCAAGAGCTACTTTGAAAGATTACGTTAAAAATTCTGAAAAATCTGTGGAAACTTTGGTGTCTGGAAGAATGGGAAGAAAACCAGTTTTGCCGACAGAATTGGAAGAGGAGCTGGTAAAGTATTGCTTGCAAATGGAGAAAAATTATTATGGTGTCACCGCTTCTGATTTAAAACGAATGGCGTACCAATTGGCGATCAGAAACAATATTCCACATCCATTCTCACTAGCCAAGAAGAAGGCGGGCAAAAAATGGATGACATTGTTTATGGCTCGCCACCCTGAGTTATCATTCCGTCAACCAGAGTCCTTATCACGAGCTCGTGTTCAAGGTTTTACTGCGGAAAATGTTAAAACTTTCTTTAACTTATTGAAACCTGAGATGCAAAAGATTAACTTCAACCCTAATAAAGTTTTTAATGTTGATGAAACAGGGATTAGCACTGTTCAACATAAAGTGAGAAAAATTCTAACAGTGAAAGGCAAAAAAGAAGTTCACAAATTGTCATCTGCTGAAAGAGGTGCATTAGTAACTGTTGTTACTTGTATGTCGGCTACTGGACAGTTTATACCTCCGTTGATGGTGTTTCCAAGAAAAAATATGAAAGCTGAACTACTTGATGGAGCTCCTCCAGGCACTATTGCTGGATGCCATCCATCTGGTTGGATCCAGCCTGAACTGTTTACAAAATGGCTGAGACATTTTGTGTCTATCGTAAAACCATCAAAAGAAGATCCTATTCTACTGGTGTTAGATGGGCATTACAGCCATACAAGGAATTTGGATGTGATAGACATCGCACGTGACAATGGAGTATCAATAATCTGCCTCCCCCCGCATTCTACTGATCATATGCAGCCATTAGATGTCTCATTTATGTTTCCTTTGAAGACATACTATGCCCAAGAAATAGAAAATTGGTTGAATAATCACCCAGGGCGAGTTGTTACGCACTACCAAATTGGAGAAATATTTGGAAAAGCTTATTCAAAAGCTTGTAAAATTGATACAGCAATCAACGGATTTCGAAAAACGGGAATATTCCCACTTAACGCAAACATTTTTGACGACACTCCACATGCTCCTTCTTCGACCAATACAACACCGTTGGCAAATGCTGTCCCGTCACCTTCACATTCTATAATGGAAAGACCAACAACTCCATTATCACAACCGGTTATAACTTCTTCATCTCCATTTATAGTTCCAGCAGATTTGCATCCTGTTCCCGTTATTGAAGCACCTACACCTTCAACAAGAAGAGGTAAAGCGATGATAGTCACCGCCTCACCACACAAAATAGAAATAATAGAAGCTGTAAGGAAGCAGACAGAGAAGAATGAAAGATTGGGAAAAAAGAAAAGCAAAAATGTAAAAAAAACAAAACCAGCTGGAGACAACAAAAATAAAAACAAAACCAAAAAGCGACGCAAAGAACTGTCCTCTGAAGAAGAATCAACTAATGATAATGAGCCAGATTTGGTGTCTACTGACGAAGAAGATAGCGAGAATGATGACGCTGAATGCCCAGTTTGTAATAATACCTATTCTCAAAACAAAAATGGAGAAAAATGGATAAGATGCATACAATGTTTCCAATGGATGCACGAAGATTGCGTTGAAAATCCAGGACCAAAATTTGTCTGCTCTATTTGTTTGGAGAATTAGAAGTACCTACTTGTACCTTACCAATGATTAAAATAATTAAAGAAGCACTGATTAGATATAAATATGATAGTTAAGTAAATTTTTTATATAATATTGTTAGGAGTACAACTCCAGTTCACGTACTGATTATTGTGATCTCAATATCGTCCCCGGGACGTAATTAGGAGCCTGAAAAAATATTTTGATAATATGAGTATTTTTGTTACAGCTATTTGTATACTTTTCCTAAAAGCGTTAACGCATTTTTAATTATTTCTAAGAATAAAGGAATATTGTAGCTAAAGTTTGACGTTTCATTTATTACTGTAGTATTTTTTTTTGTTTTTTAAGAATTTTTTTACAAAAAAGGGACGATATATGGCGACTGTACCTTATAAATTAAAATTTTCAACATAAATATTAAAGCAATAATTAAAATACGTAATTATTTTCTCAATTTCATAAGTCTTCATTAAGACAATAATATATTTTGAGATATTCTACGGGTATGTGTAACTTATTTTGCATAATTTACAGTTATGTTTGACCCACGGTATAAACATATCGTTGCGAAATGTGTTTACGCATATAGCACCTTGTCACTGTCACGTTATTTCGCAGTCACTCAACAAATGATCCCGATAACTCACCGCCGTATTACGCATAACATACTAATTAAACAAGGTTCCGTCTGATTGGCCCTCAATGGAAATGGCACACATTTGTGCCGAAACGTTGAATCACACTGCGATGCTAGAATAGGCGCTAGTTTGCTGGTAACAGAATGTTAATTGAATCAGGCGTTATTTTGTAGAAATTTAGTTAGCGACGCGTTTCTAATTTGTCGGCAATAGTGTTCAAACAAAGGGACCTGACGGGCTTCAGAAATGATGAACTGAGTTAAGGACATTAAGAGCCAGTGGCTAAGTGGTAAACAAATATTATGCGGTGTCTTGGGACCGAAAAATTCTTGTTTCGTGAATGGTAAACAGCTGGGGACCTCCACTCCGTGTTTATATTGTATTTTAAGACATGTAATCAGAACGAAATTGAATTTGTATTGGAGTGAAAATACACTAGCTTAAATGTTTTTTCATCGACTTAAAGTGTCTGTCGAATAATAGGTAAATTTGTGTTTTAGATTTTAAATTAGGATTGCTAAAAATATTTGTATTTTTTCCTATCCATGGGAGATCATATCGTTACTTTGTATAGGAATGTTTGAGTTTTTCGGGGTATTTATAGCTGAAAACATTATTATACCTTTATTATGTATAGCATAATAAACGTTCGGAGTATGCTATACTTAGTTTGCTCTTGTTTTTTTTTTTTGCGAGTAGGTACTTTTTGCTTGTTTATCCAAACATTTGAATATTTTACTACGTAGGTACCAATACCGATTTGTCATATGACAGCCAGAAGATGATTACGGTACTAACCCTACTTGAGGGCTCGCGAATTCTTGACGCAAAGGTCAAGCGTAAAATCCGGGAGTTATAAGGACACCACTTCGGCCCAAATCTATGTTATGGAAATCCTAACCGAGGGCCAAGAGTTCACCCAATTTTCCCTCTTACGACGCGGTATGGAGGGGATTTTTTATTAAAACGATTACGGTGAGGAAAAGACGTATTTACTCAAATTTGCGTTCTTTGGAGGACGTCTCTAAATGGAGCAAACTAAGTGAAATAATTTATTCTGTAGGTAATATGTAGCTAAGTTTTGCTGTTAAAATTATTATAAAACTAAGTTCTTACCTATATTTAATTGTATGTCGAGCTACCACCATTATTAAAACATTGCATTTAATTCATTTCCAAACTTGAAACTTACTTAATGTATTTGCGGAATTAATTGTTTATTAAATAAGCAATAATAAATATTTTAGACAATTTGATCATTCAAAATCAAATATTACATTTCTCGTGAGGCATAATTATTTTATTAAAGAAATTCGTTATGAAGATACGTTTTCAAATCCAGTATATTCATAAAAACGTTTCAAAATAACTATGCGTCTTCGATCATCGAAGGTCGTTAGATCAATATGCTTGCCTGTCTAATAATATCACTAGGTATGTATCATATTAATTAGCGTGTAACTCAAATAAATCAGTAAACAAACGTTAGGGAATCACAAAGGACTTGCGACACATACCTATTATTCTTTGCAAAATGTTATGAAATATCCTATAAATAAGTTTAAGTTTTATCCTGTATGTTATGGTATCCTTTCGAAGACTATTATGGTTTATATTCGATATTAAATATTTGTCCTAAACATTAAGAGAGACACGTTAAGAGAATCCCAACTTAGTCTGGGTATTTCTCTGGAGAGTTAACCGTACTTCCTTGAAGGCCATAATCGTTTGATACTAATATATTATCGTGCAGACTGCTTATAGCCACATGATTATTTAGGTATTTATTTTCTTGTTACCAGGTATTTGACTGCAGACAGGTGACTACAACAAGTGGCATGTTCGAAGCGTTATGCAATCATATCAAATACAGCACAAACAAGGGAAACATCAGGTATGTAACGAAAATAATGTTTATTAACAAACAAAAGTAAAAAAAATAAAAAATATCAGTGTACTAAAATACTGAACCCTCAAAACTAATTATAATTATTATAACTATCTTATGCGTTTACAAACAAGAAGTAATTCATTCAAATTATTTGTTGTACGACATCTGAGATTTGTTAAGCTTTGTCAAAATGTTTTCAGATTTTACCGGCTTTGTTTAACTATTCAATATTTATTTTAAATACACAGTTTATTCTTATACATGAATTTATTTAATTTAGAAATATGAAAGAAACTCAGTGGCTTTTTCGACCACTTGAATGCTTAACAAGCGCAAAATCATGAGCGTCTTCTTATCCCATGTTAACGTAAATTTGTTCATAAAAATACACATAAGTTCGAAACCACTATGCCTGTTCGACCATATACCTAGTCCTTGTTATCTGAAACTCATTGATGACATATATAAGAATAAAATAGTAATGCTTTTAAAGTCTGGGCCTTAAAAAAAGTGTCGAGTGTGTTCCTTGCTTATCATGTCATAAAATGCGATTAATGATATTGGGTATGTGATTGTGTAGGGTGGAGCTAGGCACTTGTCAATACTGTTTCGCAACTATTACTATTTAACTGAAAGTAGTTAAAGTGGCTTGCTGTTCCTTTGACTCTACCAACGTTTAAGGGTTCTACAACAATTACGGGTGTGATGATAATGTTTGTGTGTGTGAGTAATATTTTAACTTACATTCTTCAACCTCAGGTCAGCGATAACCGTGTTCCCGCAACGCACAGATGGGAAGCACGACTATAGGATATGGAACGGCCAGCTCATCAGTTATGCTGGGTACAGGCTGCCTGATGGCACCGTTCTAGGGGACCCCATGCACTGTGAATTCACTGAGGTAAGTAAACTATGAAATATTCTCATTGCTCAATCTTTACTATTTAGAATATCTATTATATTCTAAATAGTAAGGGATAGTGTAATTGGTCTATATAACATAACCGATGTTGGTCATGGACTTAAAAAATAATGTGCCAACTGTGTTTCTTGCCTAGCATGTCGTAGAAGACGACTATTTTTTAGCCTATTAGTTTTGGGTGTGTGATTGTGTAGGCGACGAGCTAGCTACTTGTCACTACTTTTTCACAATTTTCCATCCTACCCAGCCCATTGTCCTATGTTGGTCTGGGACTTAAAAAGAATGTGCCAACTGTGGTTCTTGCCTAGCATGTCGTAGAAGACGACTAATGGTGTATCGGGTTTTGGGTATGTGATTGTGTAGGCGACAGGCTAGCCACTTGTCACCACTTTTTCACAATTTTCTATCTACCATCTTCTAACATCTAACCCAGCCTAGTTTTGTTTGTTTCTGGCTGAATGGGGTTAAAGGGGCCTACTGCCTCTTTGACTCTGCCTACCCCTTCGGTGATTATGGGCGTGATGTTATGTTATGTTGTGTGTTTGTTTATAATAGATATAACATACTTGTTACTTTAAACTACATTGTTTCATTAAATAGTAACGGTATTTAGTGATGAAAATGTTATTAGTTAATATTATTAGTTATTTTATATGTATCAATATGTATTGAGTCAGCTGAAATACCTATGTTAGTTATATTATTGTTGCATGAGTTGTATGACGTGTGACTCACGTAGAGTAGAGACACGTAGTAAAAGACATTGTACTATGTGAAAAATAATCTAAAATATCTATATTTTTGAGTTCTAATGTTAATATCCTAACTCCAACTATAATTGCCTCTTTCTATACTTTGAATGCATTTAGACTAAGGAGAAAAAGACTGTTTCTATTATGACTATGAAAAATATTGTCTGATAAAAGTTAAGCTGCATTCAGCCATTCTTAAAGTATGAAACGGAACATTTTTGAAGCTTGGCACTCCACAAATAAGCGGTTTACTGTTATTATCATTGCGACACTAGCCTGCAAAACGTATGTAGTGCAAATTGTGAATCGTGAGTGGAATTACCACGTTCTAGCTATCTATTCTGCTTGAAAGCTAAATAAGTGTCAACTATATCGTCATGACTTTACCTCTTTCCGACTGAACGTACTATAGCGACAGTGTCATATTTACACATATTACAAAGTCATACAGTCTATATTGTGGTTCTACAAAATGTTACAAGTAGATTATTTGAGCAAAAATTTTTAAATCCGTGCCATAATATTTTTTAAATTATAGAATAACTAGCGAAGTAAGCATAAACAGTTTGTATAATATAAATTATCTGTATTCTACAAAAGTAAAAAAGATATACAAAATGTATAAAAGTTAGTCAGTTGAACAAGCTGCTAACCAACTGTCCCATTTGATTCATTTTCCAATTTACTTATAACCAATTTGGTATTTAGTGTTGAAATGAAAATTAATTTACGAACATTTGAGACGGGCAAAGTTCTTAATAGTTTTGTGGGGATACAATTTTATTATTTTTACGTTGCACGAGTAATGGATGTTGTAAAAATAAACAATATCGGATTTATGTCGGAGCTTCGAATAAATCACTCCACAATCTGACGTTTTCCGAATTCACACGCACCTGTATTATTTTATAAGCGCCGGGTGTTTTGAATAGATTTTTTGATGCTATAGGAAATAAAATATACATTGAACAATCAATAGCCTTAAAGTTTGCGAAAAGTTACTTAATAATAATAATATCTATACAATTTAGACAGGTTTAATTTTTGTTTGATGTTAAATATCGTCTGTACAGCAGATATGTAGATCTGGAAATCAAATAATGATGTTAGCTTTTGCAGCGGCGATTGCTACAAGATTTTCTTTGAAAAACGATGTATATGTATATATTTTAAATTATACACATTGTATATCTACGAATTAATACAATTACAAAAGGAAACTCTATTGTACGGAACTGGATGTGTGTCAAAGGATTTTTTCTTTTCCTTATTGTACTTTTTGTTACAGCTCTGCTTGAAACTGGGGTGGAAGCCGCCACGTACGGCGTGGGACATCCTTCCGCTTGTTTTATCCGCAAACGGGAAGGACCCGGACTATTTCGAGATCCCCCGGGAACTGGTCATGGAGATACATATGACTCATCCCACGTAAGTAATTGTTTTATTTAAAGGCATGCACTAGCGAAAATACGTATGTATGTTGCTTTTAAAGTAGATATATTTGAAGTTGATCTAGTAGAATTACATTGATAAAGAAAATAATTACCTGCTCTTATAATAATGTTTTCGGTTTTAAATGTAAAGGTATGGTATCATGTCATTAATTTAATTCTTCAAGTTGTTCCAAATGGCTATTCACAGAAAAGTGAATACAGATTTAAATTGTTTATAATTTAAAAATAGTCCTGTAATGAAAAAAAATCCTGTATATATTATTTTAACCGGGAGGTGCGGTTTAACTTTCTAAAAGCATATTAAAGAGTTCACATATGTAAAGAAAAAGCATACACATAATTAAACGGGATTAGGAGACAATGGCTATATCTGCACCCTAATACTACGTTTGTAAGTTATAAACTAGAAATGTTTGTTTGTTGTTTGTTTTTGGTACAAAAGTGTGAAATAAACAAGACGAAATCTTTTGTAGTTAATTTTTTTTTAATAAATAATAAATTCTCCAGACTGACACACCAATTCCCTAGTTCCAAACTAAGCTTATGCTTGTCTATGGATACTAGGTGAACGGATAGTAATACTTAAATACGTTTATAAACATCCATGACTCGAGTACAAATGTCCATGTTCATCATACGAAACATTTGCCCCTAGCGGGATTCGAACCCGCGACCCTTGGTTTCGTGGCCAGGGTCTCTGAACACTCGACCAACGGGCCAGTCAAAATTTAAATATCTATAATTTGATTTAAACTACCTAATCTTATGGAAAAGTTTAAAATAAGTTCAATACAAATGCACTAGCACAATACAAACTTTATGGTCAACCCTCTGCATCGCCACGAGGGGACCTCAAAAATCTTTCACAAACATAAACCGTTGAATAGAGTCGCGACAATCGCGTTCCAAAACTTTGAAACTGCGAAAGGGCGCACGAAACCTTTACAACCCGCTATACACGTCGGAACATTCACGTTGCTTCAAGGGTTGCCAGGCTGGCTTGCCGACGTCACATTCTCACCTGAATATTTAAAATGTCGGCATCAAAACTCTTATAGCCGTCCTAATGTTGAGATCTGATAACATAAGCACGTTATCTGATTTGAATAAATAAGAATTTCTTATTCAAATAGGGATAGAGTAAAGAAGATTAACTAGCCTTGAGTAGATAATACGGTGAAGCCTTTAAAGTCTTTATAGGTGGAATAGGATTATAATGGAATGGTTTTACATTTTAGATACTGAGATGACATTATAAATTATTTAGTACTTAGGACGTGGCTACGGGCTGCTAATTAATATTTTACCTGATATGAAGGTGAAAAAAAATTACATGATATACTCGTACATACATTAAAGGAAATGTTATGATTACTAGCTATGTGCAATATCAATCAAACATAATGTAATGATATGAACAGACATAAAAACAAAGTAATGCCCATGTTCTAAGATTGTAACTTAAGTATAAATTTGAGACCTAAGAGCCTTAATGTTGTAGTGCTGTGTTAACAGTGAAACGACGCGTCCGCCAGCCCTGCTGGTATCCCTTTCCATCACGGATTTATGCGACATAAAAAGTCGGGGAATGCATATTGTGAGCAGAGGTAAAAGCTCGCAAATAGGCGAATGTCCGTACATGCCGACTAAATTGCTTATCGTAAAAGTGTGGTCCAGTGATCTCCAATCTGCGTTTACTGCCCATAAATCTACACCCATTCAATAACGTATTGCTGTTGATAATGTTAACAGGCTATAATGTGATATAAAAAGGCGTGATAACTTGTAATTGAGTGTGAGGGCCCGGGGCGATATCTAAGGGCGATAGCTTCATCCGTTTCACGCGAAGTTCGTAAAAGTAAAGTGTGTCAAGCCTTGGGGTCAACTTTTAGATAGTCCGGAATATCCGAGACAGTACATTTTAGAAGAAAGTTTGCTCGTAACAAACTATGTAGTTTGTGCAGACTTATGGCCTCATTAGCTTGACCCTAAACGTGTTTGCGGGATTAATTGGCAGACATTTGTTTCTATTTTCTGGTGTAACAACGGTAACTATCAAACGATGAGTTGAAATTGTATTTTGAGGATAGACAACATACTCATAATGCACTCGTATCATGTATTATTTATTTACAAGATTGTAACGGGTTTATTAACTATGGTGAAGTTAGGACACTATTTAGCTTTTCTATATAAATCAATCTGGTACATTAACAATTCTACCAAATTTTCGTAACCCTTGCTTAAGAGATCTGAATTATTATTCTACAATAATTCTTATGTAAACATTGATCATAGTTGTTCAGGTAGATTAAAACAACTAATTAGAGTTAATTTTTCTTTGCCTTTTTTTAAAAAGCGTTGTGTGGTTCCAAATCCGAAAAAAAAGATTAACCGGATATTAATGAACAAAGCATTTATAGCGTGAACAAAATCATCCATGGTCAGTTCTCGGTTTTATCTTGGTTATGTCTTGGTTACCACCTTCCATTTCCACCACAGATACGAATGGTTCGAGGACCTTCAGCTCCGCTGGTACGCGCTGCCGGCTGTGTCCAGCATGCGCTTCGACTGTGGAGGCATCGAGTTCACCGCCAACGCCTTCAACGGCTGGTACATGAGCACCGAGATCGGCTGCAGAAATTTCTGCGATACGAACAGGCTTAACATGTTAGAGGTTGGTATTAGGATCTATCGACAAATTTTACTATTGTTCTAAGAAGTTATCATGAAAAATATATGCATATCACAAGGCTAAAGATCAAATGCATTACTAAATGCTTTGCTCAATAGCATTTTGAGGAAATAGCAAAAAAAATTTTTTTTTTTATTTTTTTTATTGGTTAGGTCATTGGTTAGTTCCGCTTATTTAAAATTGTACATTGATATTTATTAGTGCGACTACACTAAGTTCTTGTGCAATACAGGCAGATTATTGAGTATGATCGATTTCATTTCCTTGACACGTTTTTTATCGATTCTGCGATGTGTAAGTAATATTGATATAGTAAGTTATACTTCATCGTCGAATATATTTAATTACAATTGTAAATCATTTCAAGTATTAGTGCTTCCCACACTAACTCTATTTTTATTTCATCCCATGTTATCGTGATGCTAATACTTCGAAGCATTACAAATGTACTTTTCAGACTTCATTTTATAAATTTAAATACATTGACGGCTTTAAGAAATATATTAATGCTAATTACCTAAGTATATTTTGTAGAGATATAAGAAAATTTGTTTCCTTAAAACAGAAAGTCGCCCAATGTATGGGCCTGGACACCAGGACTCCGGTAAACCTGTGGAGGGACAAAGCATTGGTGGAAGTGAACGTGGCCGTGCTGCACAGCTTCCAGCAGCACAACGCCACTATCGTCGACCACCACACCGCTTCAGAGAGCTTCATCAAACATCTTGACAACGAGAATAGATTGAGGCAAGTAATGATATCCTCCTAACCGATATCGGTCACAGCGGCTTATCTCAACGAGGATTAGCCAACTACGCAGGTGGTATTATATATTGTACACAAGTGCGCCAACACAGGTGTATGCTCTGTTTCTTTACTCCCATAGAGATGGATTCGTTATTCCTAGTATTCTGTTTGAAGTTTAGTAAAATTCATAGTTCGGAAAAGTATTTCTTTATCGATCCGGCTACATGTGATTTTCTTACCAATAGTTTACATCAGATCTCCAAAATTGTTCTTTTATTACGCTTCTGAATTTAAAAGTCACCACAGTTATTTTATACACATACACAGAAGTATATCCTATCAGTGGAGTCTGCCGCTAATGTCAAAATATAAATTGCATAGTGATATATTTTCGACGGTTCGGGAATTTGCCGTTATTAAGTTCAAATAATTGAAATCTCTACTTTATTCATACTTTGTCTACCGATTCAAGGTTTATTTCGTATGACTTTAACATTAGACTGATGGGTTTTCTTGTGCCTGTGTATCCATAAGTGGAGTGAGTAATTTGCTCCTTCCAAATATAGATTTTGGCACCTTGTAAACTGTAATGTTGCGAGTGATCGCGTAAACATTATCGATTAAGAAGTAAACGTTAATGCGAAAATATCTCTTTTAAACAACATGTTTAACAGTAAGGTAAATACCCACTTATCCTTAATAAAAGCCACACCATATATATTGTATTCTAAAAGATTCCATTAATTATTTTATTGTTATATAGGAATTCGGTATAATTCTTCCTTTATTCATATATTCAGGTATTATTTTTATCCGTGATATGATCGGCGTGTATTTTGGTTTTGTAACAGAAAGTCTACTCTAATTGGTTGTTCATTGTTAAAAGTGCCGTTTGATCATGCATGCTCATGTTATGGTTCAGAGAATGAGCCTTTAAATATGTACTTTTTCGTATTTTAATAATGGTATGGATTTTAGTTTAATAACAACTCATTGACTCCTACTGGTTGTGAGCATTAGAATGACCGCTCAATGACATTGAGGACTGCTGAAGTATTCAGCAGTCCTCAATGTTAAGTCAACTTGCATTATGGTCAAAACAGTAAACATAGATGAGAACTATGTAGTTAATTGCGACCAGACCGTGATGGTGGGCCATTAAACGCTCGTCACTGGATCCTTGCAATTGTTTTGACAAGTCCAATAAAAATACACACGTGTTGAGGAGGATACGTAAACAGCCTCGTGTGATTGTTTTGATCTGAAGCTTCACTCGATCTTGCTCTGTTATGAGCATGGAATCTGGGTTATAAAATATAGATACATGACGTATGGTATCATACCATACCACCATATAGAAGAATTTATTCAAATTCGTCCTTGAGCTCCATCGGATGAACCTACTTATGTTAACGTAATCCTAGGGCAAGTACCCACAAATATGATAATAAGTATGAGTGAACAAAGTTTATACTGTATACACATAACAAATACAAAACTGTTTAATGTTTATTTAATCTTTAATTGTTTTCACATGTTTTTGTTAATTACATATTTAAAGTGAATATGATTTAATTATTGTTATTTTAGTGTTGTTTTTCAAATATCTTTTTCGCATAATCATCATCTTCCTAGCGTTATGTCCCGTGCTTAGACAGGGTCCGCTTAGACCATGATCCAGGATTTAGCGAGTCTGGTAATTACATTGAAGCGACTGCCGATCTGACCTTCGTAACCCTAAGATAGGGGAACCAGACAATTTTTGGATCATGGTTACAAATTCAAAGTTGTTTGAATTTGTAGGTTTCATCACGATGTTTTCCCTCACCGTCGAGCTAGTGGTATAAATATGTACATAGATTTTTTTAAAATCTAGAGGTACATGCCGGGGTTTGAACCCGCACTCCTCGGTTAAGAGGCGCGTGTCCTTACCATTGAGCTACCACCGCTCCCCTAAATATCTTTTTCGCATAATACTGATCTTAAATTGCATATTCCTTAGGTCTGGGTGCCCCGCCGATTGGATATGGATAGTTCCACCTATGTCTTCCTCCATCACGCCAGTGTTCCATCAAGAAATGGCCTTGTACTACTTGAGGCCATCCTACGAGTACCAGGTCAGCATTTTATATAACATTATCCATTAGGGCATTTTAATGAGTTTTCTTCCGACTCGTAATGATTTTTTAATTAGCATTACCATTGAACTTCTCCAGCGTATTAAAATCTAGCTACTTCATTATAACTTTGTTATGTTTGAACTTCTTTTATTCATTTATTACGTAATATTGATTGAATTAATTTTGCTGTCAATTCAGCCACTAACAAAAAATGCTGCCAATGTTGCTTCCAGTTGTTAGGAATATTGAGTGTGTGATTAGTAAAGCCTATAATTTATTAATTTAGTATTCAATAAGAGCGCATGATTTATATGACATGATAAGTGTAGTATACGTTTGCAATCAGTATAATAGCCACCAATTAAGTAAATTATATCTCATTGTGGCTTATGACCATTCATATTGATGTATCATTATTGAATTAAATCACGCACTGCACTGAATCCATCAGCTCAATAATCTCAGTAGTCAAGAAGAAATCAAATAGTGAAACTTCTTACTTAGGAACCGGCATGGAAGACTCACCAGTGGCAGAAGTCCAAGCCCATCACGGGCAAGAAGCCCATCAACAGAAAGTTCCACTTCAAGCAGATTGCTCGCGCTGTCAAGTTCACCTCCAAGCTGTTTGGACGGGCGCTTTCCAAGAGAATCAAGGCGACGGTGTTGTATGCCACAGAGACTGGCAAGTCTGAGCAGTATGCGAAGGAGTTAGGTGTCATATTTGGACACGCTTTCAATGCTCAGGTTAGTTTTTAATGCTAAACTTATCAAGCTATGTAAACGTATATGTACATATCTTTTCAGAAAGATAAATACTTTTACAAAATCGTACTCGTATCGTACATATAGAGCGATAATAAATGTATAAGATGAGAATGTTTTTTAATTTTCCGATCGAAGAAATTGAATTAAAACTTATTTAATGACTAATCGTGATTCAGCAAATTAAGATGATGTACGCAACTAATAAATAGCTTATACTAGGTTTATTATCATGTACATACCTACAATATGTCATACATATGGTTTTTCGTAGGTTCACTGCATGGCTGATTACGACATTACTTCCATAGAGCACGAAGCTCTTTTGCTTGTTGTTACATCTACTTTTGGCAATGGAGATCCACCAGAAAATGGCGTTGTAAGTATTCGTTGTGTTTTAGTATCATTTATTAACAAAAAAAACAGTATTTACGAAAAATATATAACATACTACGCAACACATCCCTAGGAGAATGATCTTCCAATTCTATTGACATTTTCGAGAGCTAACTCCACCAAGAAGTGCCTATTCAAGTAATTTGTGTTTATTTATATAACAAGCAATCGATACTTTTATTTTTTTTAAGTTAGGCAAGAACACTAATTGATTAGTGATATGTGGCTTCAATTATATCGCCAATTTTAATGTTCTTAGGCTTTTGGTGAACACCTTTGCGAGATCTTATACACGGATCAAGTTGGCGATGAAATGTCTGGGTAAGAATCCGAACTTCTAAAATATCCGAAATTAATTGATCGGCGAGTTTTTTTCACGTTTCCTTTAATTTTAGGAATCAAATGATGACGCCTAAGTCGTTCATAAAGGCGAACAGTCAAATGGAACTGCAGAGATACGCCGCCGGCAATCCGAAAAGGTTGAGCCGGTTAGAGTCACTGAAAGGTAAAGTTTGCCGACTAGGAGGTACCTATGTTGTATGATCGGAATAATGAAACGATTGCACGGGAAATCTTTGTGTTTATAATTCTCTGCTTGGTGTTTCGACTGGGGTTTGTCTAGTCCCAAGGCGGTGGTGATATAATCGCCATCATGCCTGTAATGCATCAAGTATATTTATTATGCGATATCTACTTTTTCTGTGATTTGTGAGCTCTATATAATATTATTAATATCGACTTAGATTAATTTAATTCTTTTCAAAACCAGAAGATTTCACGTCCAGCTCCTACCAAGTATGCGCAGTCATTTAGGGTAAAACATTCGATAAATTAAATTAAAATGTGTGAAAATTCACAGATCAATAGGCATCTCGCTTAGAGTCGCATTCGTGTTGTAACTTTTAGCTTAGTTCTACGAGGTTAAAGTTTATTTTTCAATGCGACATTCTACTTCATTAACCATGACTTGCAAAGTGGTCATTCTCAAACCCGCGCCTCTTGCAGGAAGCGCAACAGACGCGACTTCCATCGACAGTTTCGGTCCGCTGAGCAACGTCCGCTTCGCCGTGTTCGCTCTTGGCTCCTCCGCGTATCCTAACTTCTGCAACTTCGGCAAGTATGTCGACAAGCTGTTGGGTGACTTGGGAGGCGAGAGGATTGAAGACTTGGCCACCGGCGACGAGATGTGTGGCCAAGATCAGGCTTTCAGGAAGTGGGCGTCCAGTGTCTTTAATGTAAGTTTCATATTCTTTAATGTAGTATAATATGAACAAGCTGCTATTAGGTGCTATATTTTATGAGATAATTATGGACTTAGAGACAAGATATGTGGCCAGAATCAGACTATTAGCGAGGGGCCGTCAAGTGTCTAAGGGATATAAATTCTTCATAACTTTTGTAATTCTGAGACATGTGAATCAGACACATTGCACAATGTACCTTACGCATTTGAAAATCCAAAAAATACTAGAATTGAATACCCTTGCATATCAGAATAGGGTTTCTAGATTTTAGCACTATCACTCTCAAATATATACTTTCATAATAGTTAGATATTACAATCATAAGCATAGCTATTTATCAAAAAAAAATATTTAAAATAATGTACATTTTGTATATCTCATTCATCACTCAGGATAGAACACAAACGATAGCAATTAATTAAAGCAAATTCATTGTAAGTTTAAAAGCAACTTGTAAATCGCTAAATCGTATTTGTTCAAAAAGTTTCGCCATCCTATTGTGTCAACGAAAATAGACTCTATTACGTCCCAATAATGTTCACGCTAATCAATCACCGTCCTAAACCTGAAATGGAACTCAATTCCATCGAGTATATTGTTCTTAATTGAAACAAGTTTCATTTGATTTGTTTGTAACAAAATTAAATTGAACCTCTAAATTGAATTACTCTGGATCCGCTTATCACCTATTAGTTTAAGAAGCGAGATTGCATATCTTTGGCTTTCCTTTGTATCATTTAGAATTTAAATCAATCACCTAAGATAAAGAGATCTAAAAAGTACACAGAAAGCTGTACTCATTTATAAAAATATTAATTAGAATATTGTCCCAATTTACATTCGAAAGCTAGATTCGAAAGGTTCAGCCTTTTTCTAAAGTTTATATAAAACAGAACCATGATTTGAATTCATCTATTCCAATTGTGTCAAAATGGTTACTTAGTAATTTATGATAATTTTTTCAAATCAACTACATCTCATACCAGAATTGTAAAATGATATGATTATATGAATATTACAGTCGTTTTATTTAATATAATTGCCACTGCATCTACACTGTATACATAACACGACGAAATTAGGCATGCCTAAAATTTGAACCCTAAAAAACATACAACTACTACTTTTTGTCCTGATAAAATTGATTGATCGTCGGAAATACATGATAGAAATCCAAAATTGTATAGGGGCGGAGCCGCGGGCTAAATAAAAAATAGTCATCTAATATATCGCATTACCTATGCAAAGGAAATGAACCGGCTACCAAAACTAGCATTCTCTTTAAGGTTGCCTGCGAAACCTTCTGCTTGGACGACGACGAGACCTTGCAAGAAGCCAAAAGGGCTCTGGGCACTGTAGCCCTGAGCGAGGAGACGGTGCGGTTCGCGCACGCCGTCGGCCGCGCGCCCGCTCTCCCCGCGGCCTTGCAGTCGGCACTAAATAAACAGTTCGTGACTTGCATAGTGAGAGCCAACAAGGACTTGGGCGACGCTTCCGCTGAAAGGTCCACGATTTTCATTGACATGGAACCCAAGGTAAGCTTTAAAAGACAGTTTAGTCGAGCGTGTAATACACCATTAGTTTCAATTACCGGTTTTTAAACGAATTAGCAAATACCTAGAGCTACAGGTAGTTGGTAATCTACTTGCAATGAACCTTTTAACTTTACTCTGAAAATCTGTTTTGATCTGAAAATATCGGGAAAGTTGTAAGAATGAATAGAATAAAAAGCGAAAGGTATTTGTCAGGATCGTAGCAAATGGAAGGATGTGATCTCTACCTACCCCCATGGGAAAGAGGCGTGACATTATGTATGTATGTATGTATTTATGAATAGAATAATTTCAAGACTTTAAATTTGACTCAAAGGATAAACTTAACAACTTCTTTAATGGATTAAATAGGTACTTATTTAGTTCTTAAACAGTGTGAAAACAGTCACAAAATGTTGTAGGATGAAATCAAGTATGACCCTGGAGACCATGTGGGAATCATAGCTTGCAATCGCAAGGAGCTGGTGGACAGTCTGCTCGCTAGACTGAAGGATGTTGAAGATTACGATGAACCCCTGCAGCTTCAGCTTATGAAAGAGACACACACTTCTAGCGGTAAGCATTCAACAATGAGAGGGACGAGAATACATCTATAGTTTTTGGTATTGTAAACCTTATTTAATTAACGAATAACTTCAAATTTACGTAAATGATTTATCTATGGGACTAAAGATAAAGTTATTTATGAACGGTTCTATTGAAGGGATCTCAAAGATATTTTACTGTGTAAGAATATCTTTACAATAACAATTTATTTACAGTCGTGTGGTGAAAGTCTATCAAAGACACGTTTAAAATGGAAAGTAGACTTGACCTCTGGTTAAGCAATACAAGCATTAAATGGATTTAAGCGGAAATTAAAAGCTACATAACGTTTTATTTATACATTTACCTAGGAAGCAATCATGAGTTGTAATAACCAACATATTGGTGATGTAATTGCAGATTTGTCAATTTTCTTAAATTGTTCTGTATGTTTATATCATAAAAAATTCAGATCAAAAAATTTAAATTTATTAGGAAAAATACAAGTAGGCACAAATTTAGCGATCCAATTTAACCTTTATTTTCGACTGACCTAAAAAGAGGAGAACACAAAGTCCTGTGAAATAGTTTAAATCTGTCATTCAATAGAGTCACTACAGGCAATTCAATAAAGTCACTTTCTCTTTTTTTTTTTAAATCAAAGGACCCGTGAAATCCTGGGAGCCGCACGAGAGGCTGCCTATTTTGAACGTGCGTGACCTCTTCACTCGTTTCTTGGACATCACCACTCCACCCACTACGATCTTACTGCAGTATCTGGCTAAAACTTGCGAAAATGACGAAGAAAGAAAACAGCTCAATATTTTGGCTACAGTAAGTACTACCTATCTTACTTAAATCTGTAAATATTGAAATATTGTGTAAATTTGCTAAATGTCAGAAACTTGAACGGAAGTGTAATTTTATAGAGCCAACATTTCTATTCCTTGAAGTTTAATTTACTAGCGAAATCTCTATAAAAATAAAAAAAATATATGTAAACTAATATCTTTTGTACCATGTTAGTTATTCTCTGCTGCAAAATTTTAATATACCTAACTTAAGGAATCAAAGTATGCATATTCAATGTAATACTACTTCTCTAGATGAATAGAAAAGCAATATAAATTTGAATTCTTAGGATCCGGGAGCGTATGAGGACTGGCGTCACTTCCACTTCCCGACTTTGCCGGAAGTTTTGGAGCAATTCTCTTCGGCGAGACCGGCGGCCTCTCTCCTGGCAGCTCTCTTATCTCCCTTGCAGCCAAGATTCTACTCGATCTCTTCATCACCGATTGCTCATCCTAAACGCCTACATCTTACAGTAGCCGTTGTTACCTACCGGACTCAAGGTAAGCCACATTAAAACTATTTACTTATGAAATACATAGTATGCGTCTTTAAAGTGCATGCAATTTATAGTTGGATGGGCGATCTTACAAATCATCAAAATTCGAGTAGTATAAGAAAGTTTCATTGCATTAAATTTTTCTCATATTTAGAATATGAACATATTTTCAATATGGCTATGATGTAATAAACATAATATGATGTAATAAGAATAATAGAATAAAACGAATTATTTGCGAAATTGATCCGTCTCTTCAGGGTACAACAGAACATATATTTACTATGAGTAATCTATTTCTAAGTGAATATGAGTAATCATGATATAGACAAGGTAAGTCAGTCACACATAAATAAATCTGTGATTTGTATGTGCGGAAATACTGACACCAATGACGCCAAAAGTTATGAAAGTAGGTTTATTATATAAGTATTCTTTTCAATATAGTAAACTCATTGACGTTGAATGAAAACGAGTATTACGGAGAAATGACCACGCTAATGTATCAAAGTTTATTATTATAAAGTCCTACGTAAGATATGTGTTGATATCACGGATTCCTCAGAAAATTACAACAGTCTATTTTGAGTTTACACCGACACACGTTGTTGTACACAATCTGAAGATGCGACTCCTATTAATAACAGCAATGAACAATAGATCATTTTCGGGGATCTGCGTCCGAACGAATCCGCCAACTTGTATTGATTCGTATGTGTTGGATTTATTTAGTGGGTATAGCTTAAAGCAAAATGGTTTTTCTTTACTTTATTATTTTTTATTATAGAAGAATATAGAGACTTTTTACAGATAATTTCAAGAAATCATTATTATTTCTAACATTTAACTAATTTATGATATTTTTTAATCAACATCATCGCCATCGACAAAATTATAAATCTCTGTTAGTTTAAAAATAAAACTTAAAACTAAACATAATGTTACTATTTGATATTTTTACTCTACAACTGAATTACAATTTTGACAACTCATAGAAATGGGTACTTATATAATTATGTTTATTTATTGATAGTACAAATTACTCTACTGTAGTAGAAAAAGATAGAGCAATGAAAAATTATCATTTTCTTTAATTTTAATCACAGACAATGGTTCAGTTTTTTTTTTGCTTATTCAAGCATCGACTCTGACTTGACCGATTTTTTACAACTGAGTCGTACTAAATAAAATGATGTCATGTTCAAACAGATGGCGAAGGTCCTGTCCACTACGGCGTATGCTCAAATTACCTCATGGATCGTAAACCGGGAGATGAGGTTTACTTGTTTATTAGAAGGTACACAACTTTTACTGTTTACACGATATAAATCTACATGTCATAAATCAATGATATTAATATTGTTGATCTTATAGTGATAGCTAAAGCCTCGAATAAACTTCGTCCTTACGATCATAAGCAAGCCTATTTTGAGATAATTAAATAGAGATATAATTTTACCTAAAAATTGCTTGGTTGATGAAGTCCTTAAATCAAATATGTAGTTGTGTAGTTAGAATATGTCTAATAATCATAATTAAACTAAACAAATATTTCAGTGCACCGAACTTCCACTTGCCTCAAGACCTGTCAGTGCCTCTCATATTGATTGGCCCAGGAACTGGTATAGCTCCCTTCAGAGGGTTCTGGCACCACCGCCGAGCCCTGCTAACCTCTCGCTCTAGGCAGAATGCAGGACCCGTCTGGCTTTTCTTCGGCTGCCGAACGAAGACCATGGACTTATATAGAGAGGAGAAAGAGCAGGCCTTGAAAGAAAGCGTGCTATCGAAGGTCTTCTTAGCTTTGTCCCGGGAGAAGAATGTTCCCAAGGTGAGTAAATAGCACTTATACATTTTGTGAGGTGACAATTGTAAAGAGTTGAATATCATACTCATGAGCATTTTGATGAAATCATGATCGTTGCAGATGTACGTCCAAGAGCTTGCTGAGAAAGAAGGCCAAGAAATTCATGATTTGTTGATAAACCGAGGTGCACACTTTTACGTGTGTGGTGACTGCAAGATGGCTGAAGATGTGCACCAGAAGCTGAAGGGGATCATCAAAAAGCACGGAAACATGACTGACGATCAAGTGCAGAACTTCATGTTTATGCTAAAGGTTGGTGACGTCATTTTTTGTTTTATTATTCACACTTTTAGTATAGGTACCATTATTTATTTTCTTCTTGCGTTGTGAATACACTTTTTGCAGCTATGTTTAAAATGGGATGTAGCTTATCTGGTCGGAGGTTCAGATAACTAAGTTAACTAACTTTACTGTTGTAATAAATATTACATACTTCACATTAACACAGTCGTTAATACTGTGTTATTGTGAAACTCTCACAATGTTATGCTTACAATTCGAATCATATTTATGGCAAAATCGTGCATCTTAATTTTAGTACGGACCAGTCGTAACAAAGATTTTTGAAAGTCCTAGGTCGAGCCTTAAGCAATACATGCGAATCCACGGAATTGCCACTATTTATTGCTATATAACATCACTTCACATCTTTATTTATCTCCAAAGGAGGAGAACCGCTACCACGAAGACATCTTCGGCATCACGCTTCGCACTGCCGAGGTGCACAACGCATCCCGCGAGTCGGCGCGCCGCAACCGCGTCGCCGCGCAGCCCTGACGCCGGTCCTCGCGGGTGCCCCTCTCTATGCTCGCCTAACCGACGTAAGTAACCCACCCGGATCACAGCAACCTCCAACAATACGGTGATGTAAACTAGATTGGCATTGAAGCGTATTCCGATAAATTCGCTGGAAAATGCTGCTGACATAAAAGTCTTTAGAACTAACTATCCGAAGAGTTGGTATTTTTTGGATTTTTTTGTGTAACCGCAATTGTACTAATTATTTTATTTGGGGTTTATAAAGAAGATTAATTGTTTGGTTCTGAAGATTAAGGCAAAAATAAAACGTTTACTATTTATGATTGTTAAATCGGGTTTGTTCAATTTACTGCCTACAAAAGTACAGTATCCAGCTAACACTTCTATTGTCATCTTAATTATTGAACATTACTAATTCGTCTTGGCATTTTTCCGTGACAAATTATTTTTGCCAATAATTTCCATTGTTGAGTCAATCATAACCAATCTACTTCTTTAAGATCCTAATTCAGAATAAATACTTTATGTTAATTGTAAGCAACTTTCCAACGAATGAAAAAATATCGGTATTGAAGGATTTCGCTCTTCGATTTTTTATGAATTAATTGGCCTAGGATCTCATTTGATAAAAAAATTTCAAATACCACTTTTGTGAATTTCGAACATTTTGGCTTTAACATTATTCTTGGCTAAACGTGTATGGATAAGTCAATTATCTAATTTCATTGTAGCTTCGGTCTCGGGCCAAATGAATACAGAGGTTGTGCATAAACGTGGGTCCTGATTGTTGTACATATTGCTGAACAAACAACCTCAATAAAGTTACTATTTAATAAACATTCCTTTAGAGAATTATTATATTTTTAATGAAATCTTCCAGAGCAGCTATTTTAAACTATTTAGATGTTTATTTAGAGGGATTTAAAGCAGGGTGAACTTATATTGATAACGCACAAATGCATCTTATCATATTGGTAATACTTTCTCGGACAGCTTCTAAAGTGAATCGATGCATTAATGATGAAGATACCAAATTACGAGAATTTACCGCTTACATTATATTTACCATTAAAGTGCTAGTGTAATTCTATTCAATTTAAAATGATATTTATTAAAAAATACTATAAAAATCATCGATGTCATATTATTATTATTGAATATTGTCCACTTGATATAAATATAAAAAGAAATATTTTAGACTAATATAATTTTGTTAGAAATTTTGAGATTTAGCAGAATCGCTATTTATAATTTAAGTAAAAAGCATTTTATTATTTAGTAGATCGGTTAATACAACGACGATGTTTTATGTGAAATATTTATTGCCAAATCTTGTACAGAATGTGGTATTATATGTAGTTAGGTTATGTTGTGCTATTGTAAATAAAGTTAATTCTACGTTACCTATATTACTGTATAAGCAGGTTTTACTTTAAGTTTTATGCCAACGTTTTATTGAAAAATTATAACAAGACTTTTGTAACACAGATTGTTTATCTCGTTAATATTAGCTAGACTTAGCTATTAATTGTTAATTTTTGTGTTGATAAAAAACAAACATTAAATGATTTACAAAAACAAATTTCATTTCGACATGTTTATTTGTTTTAGCCATTTGATCAATTTATTTAACATCTTTTTTCTAACATCTCTTAGCGTGAATGTGAAATTTGTGATTGTATCTAACATAGCTGTAAGAAATGTATTCATATTTTCTATTATTCATGTTACAAGAATTTAATATACAAGAGTCTTTTCTGATACATAATATTTCTATAATATTAATATTATCATACATTTAATAACTGTCTTTACCAAATATTTACAAACTTAAATCAAACTTTCATATCTTCTAAAATTAATCAAGTGCACACTTTGTGATTTAAAAATAATGTTATTATTGAATTCATATCACGCAATATATTATTAAGTACGCACCATTTCATCTAATAAGAAAACTGTTTGAAATGTTTATGGAACAAAAAAATATAAAACTTGGATTACTACATTTGTCTGTTAATGGTCAAATAAAGTTCCTTCATATTCAAAAATGTAACTGGTATTTCATTTGCTCTAATCCTGTTCCCAATTTCTTATATGCATATTACCTGGGTAACCAACACAACAATCAATATATAATTTTTAGATAAGATCAGTCTTACATCGACAAAAATTGTGTATTTACCTTGTAAGTAGAAAAAAAAACCGTTTAATAGTAACATTTATCTCACACACAGACATGCTAATTTACGTTTTGATTGTTTACCTTTTATAATATAAAGTGTGAAGAAGAAAAATAATGCTGTCTCTATTAATGGAATAAAGCATAAATTGTTATTTTCCTGTTGTGACGTCATATCATTTACAAGGTGACATTTTTTTTCTATAATATGTGCTTAAAATAAAATACGAAAATATTATACCATTAGTACAAGGTATGCACCTCAAAAACTATATATATTTTCAGTTAGGAATATAAGCATCAATTTTATACGAATAATGTTATGTAATTATCAATTTTTTTTACTTTAAAGCTATAAAGAGCGGTGTTAGCTCAATGCAAATGACAGAGCGTGTTCAAAAACCAGTACGCACGTACTCCTGGATTTTTCAAATCTATACCTAATATATTTCTACCAGTAACTCGTCGGTTATGGAAAACATCGTGATGAAGCCTGCACATTCAAATAACTATGATCCAATTTGTCTGGTACCTATAACTAAGCGTTAAGAAGGTCAGATCGGCAGTTACATTAAGGTCCAGACTAGCTTAATCCTGGATCATGGTCTAAGCCAGCATTTCTCAAAGGTTTCGATTATAGGGGGTTCGCGGGATTTTCGTAATGGAGGATTAACGACTGACCCGTGCAACACGCTTGTCGGCAGACGCGCTACTGACTGAAAGTTCAGTCTGATCTGAGCCTACTTTGAAGGGGGGGGGGGGGGGAGTCTAAGCGTTCGTCCGTCCTCTGGAGACTTTACAAGGGGTACGTGAAGCCTTAAGTTTGAGAAACCCTGGTCTAAGCGGACCTCGACTAAACACTATAATATTGATATGAAACTTAGCACAACGATAGTACAATTAAAATCATAAAATCTTTCATGAAAGTGTTACCTACTTTAAAAATATATGACTTGAAATTATCTCTGCAACTTCAATATGCCTGCTAAAGTACTGGCATTTTGCTAGATTCTTACTACATTAAAGTGTCATAAGAATCTACTAAAACATTTATGTCTCTGTTCATTGCTAAGTGATGATAAAGCACAAACAAGCAATCAGTCACAAATAACCCCAATATCGCGCATCTGACACCTTCGGTATATTTTGAATCGACATACATCATAACATCTCTCCTCGTTCGCGGTCGTAAACGATATCTCGAGCATTTCTCGTGCGACCTAATATCAAACGAAATCTTGGAAAATTTTGTTCCTAATAGACTTACATATGTATTTCTTATTACTTATATTGTATTATTATAATTGTGACATTTTGTGAGAATATATTAGTTATTCTATTACGTAAACACTACGGCAATGGATATTTGATACAGCTAAGTGTTAAGTTAGATCAACTTGATCTAACTTAGCACATTCTATAGGATTAACCCACACGATTTAACAATAAACGGTAAGGTATTGTAATTTTAGAGACTTTAAGTTCCTTAGGTAGATGTAGAGATTTATTATACATTTTTGAATCCACGTATATAAAAATCGTATCTATCTATGAGTTAGAGTACCCATAGAAGCAAAACATGAACATCCGTCCGGTAACATTTTTAACAATGTCGAGCAAAACCTAAATACCACTAAACATAATTTAAACGGATTTTCCTATCTGTTGATCACCGATGAGTCAGTGACACTACTTAAATCCGCCTTAGGATCCAAAATGCGACAAAAAACGGACAAGTGCGAGTGAGAACCACGCTTAAAAGTTTCGATTTTAACTTTTTGGGGGTAAATTTCAATCTGTATAAAAAAAAAAAAATTTTGTGGTCAAAATTGTTTTACCGAGAGAGTTACCACTATGTTTCTTGCATTTATCAAAATATGCAACTGAATAGGCAAGTTGACTCAAAAAAAATAATTAGTCCATTATAGAGATTACAAAAAAATATTGCTCACGTATTTTTTCTTTTGTTCAGCAAACCAAAAATGACGAAGATACAGCGCGTTAAAGGTGCGCGTGACGTCACTTGTTCTCTAGAATTTTAGTAACAAGTGATGTAAAAGCGCCCCTCTCCAGATCTTTGAACCGCTGTATCTTTGTTATTTTCCGAGTATTTGATAAAGCAAAAAATACGAACTCAATATTTTTTGATAATCTGACTAGCGGACTAAAAAAAATATTTTAGTCAACTAGCCTATTGTATATTTGGTGTATTAAAGATTCATTTTTTATTAAATTATTTATAGGGAGGATATGTAGATAATATAATTATGTCATGCTCGTCCCCTACTTGATAATAAAAATGTTGCTAGCTAGTAAGTTATATGATAAAACAATTTTACACTTGTAAACTTCCGCATTGCATTGACTAAGCGCGATATACATTAAGTAGTACATTTACTCTTCGGTCGTGTTGCAACGACTGTGGTCACAAGCCAACTAGTGTTTTCCTAATATCGGACGGAACCCTAAAAATATAAACCATTTGGATTCGGCACTTTGTCTCGCCCGGCATTCACAGAGTCGGAATCTTTATCTTCGTGACGTAAGCTTGCCGAACGCTCTATTACATTGGTGGAGTTCTTTCAACTTGAAGGCAAGCAGTGCGTTGGCGCACGTAGTCGATCGTGAACAATACCTTCAAAGAATCTGGTTCTAAGAACAGTAAATGCAGTGACACTTCAGACGGTGTTTAGGGAAATAACATTTTGTTGCGTTGTTTGATCAAGCTGACCTCACAGTTACAACGTATTAATACTTCATCGTTGACTTTAGGCTTGTGTAACTGCAAAAGCAAATAATTACTAATGCAAAATGCATTTGAAGCGGGTATTCCCTTCATTAATGTAACATATAGTCATATTTCTAACTTTAATGAGGCACATATCATTACGCCTGCAATTCCCCAAGGAGTTAGCTAGCAGAGTCTATGGAGCGATGAATTACTAAAATCAAGTTCGGTGAAAAATAAATGGAAAAATATGAAAATAGTAGGAATTCTTTCATCCCGAAAAATTACCTACTGGCCCCACGGGAAAAAAGATCTGACTAAATCATAGCAATCAACATATTAAGAAAAAATTGTCTGAATATTTTTTTCAAATAAAACAATATACTATAATCTAATCTATCATTAAAAAACATAGTTACTATAATTCACACTACATGCAGACATAGTAAGCAACGATTATATGAAGAGTAAATAATGATATATTGAATTGTCCAAACATTGTGTACCATATCAGGCAGATATGGTGCGACATAATTATTGTAATTTATATCATATTTTTTCGTAATTAAAAGCTGTTGTCCAATAGAGGAAATCCCGCGCATTTCCAATTATTTAGCCAGATTATCTGAACCGGATGTTCTTACGTACTTAGCTACAACATTGGCGTATCATTGATACTTATTACCTAAGTACTGATGGCACGAGAATACATTTATCAAAACCATGCTGATACGCCCTCATTTCCTATCTTAATAATAAATCTACAGTGAACAATGAATCTACAGTACGAAGAATGGGGTAATCCCGTGTACCCCAGGCCAATGACGCATTTGGTGCAAAGATTGTTAAAGCAGTTTACAGTACAAGTTACGAAATGAGCAAGGATATAAGTTTCGTTAATACGACACATTTCCTGAGAGATTGCATTATTTATGAGTTATTCAGAACGTTACAGTACATATATGTCACTGTAATCAGAAACTTGCATATATGACAATCATAGATTTAATCTCATAGTAGAAAAAAATATATAATTATTGATATCAGCATTAACGGAAGTACCACAGATTTACGAGACATACATTTCTTTATCTTTCCCATCAACAACTACATATTTGATTTTAAACTTTCGCGTTGCATTATCACAAGAAATAATACCTATTGACGGGACTAACGCAATAATCGATATTCATTATGTAGTATATGAATACTTACAGCTAGTACATAGTGGGTATATACTACATAATGAATATCGCGTTTAACTACATATTTGTTCCGGTACGTGGATAAAACCTTTTACTAACGTTAAACGTAAAATCTGAACCATTGTGCTTAAGAAAATGTCAGAAATATAGTATGCAGGTATATATTAAGAATTGTTTTTTTTTCACAAAATTGGTAAAATTGATCTTTTTTTAGAAAAATTACAAGTATTTCTATAAATCAATAAATATAACGACGCGACTTAAAAAAATTTTTTTTTCTTTTCGTTAGTGACAAGCTAATAAGCTTGTGATAATATGGATACTAGGTGAACGGATAGATATACTTATATGTTTTTAATAATCCATGACACGAGTACATATGTCCATGTTCATCACACGAAGCATTTGCCCATAGCGGGATTCGAACCCGCGACAATTAGTTTCGTAGCCAGGGTTTCTGACCACTCAACCAACGGACCTGTCTAATAATAACAAATGTTAAATAATAGTTTATTTATACTATGTATTATGGTACGCTCATAAGCTGACGCTCAAAATAATAACAAAGAAATCACTTAGAAGAAATTGGTGTTACCGCATAAAGGCACAAAAACCGTAATCGTTAAATAAAACCGTATCACAGGAAAAATGGCTCGTTTCGCCACGGTAATAATATTTAGGACAATAGTGATTATTTTTTTAACTGGGTAAAATTACTAACTAACTCAACTTCACGCCACTTCTCTAGCGGGGTAGGCAGAGAGAACCGAACGCCATATTGCACGATCCTTACACACCTCACTCGCTTCTTCAACATTCATGATCCTTTTCATACAAGCTCTACGGTTTTTATGAGTCCTTACATCACCTTCTGTTAATACACGACCAATCTGGTCGTGGTAGGTGAGCCTGGGCCTTCCGCGGCTCCTACATACTTCCACTATCGCATTGTATATCTGTTTAGTCTATCTTTTGTCATCCATTCTTTCTACATGCCGGAGCATGCCTCTTCTTACCTTGACTCCGGTCGATCTTTCAGACCGACTCTCTTTCTTACATCACCATTCCGAACGCAGTCTGTGAGCGATACACCGCAGATTTTCCAAATTACAAATATATACTTAAATATTGGATATTAACATCCAGACAAAAAACAAATACAAGTATTCATCACACGAATGTTTGTTCTGGGTGGTGATCGAACCCACAACTCTTGGCGCATGGGGCCCTACCGAATCGAGCAAGTCAAATTATTTTAATGCATCTAAAATTGGCTACGTGACCTCTGTCACTTAGTCCCACTTCCTCATCTAGATGCTATACCTTATGAGTAAGCAAATATTTGGTTTTCACACCTATGAGTTTATTGTATACCTGTTTGAAGTCTTCCTAACGACTTGGTTGTATCAAATACACGTAAAGCGTTTAGCATAATGGCGGTTCATTGATATCGTACACAGAACACACACATAACATCACGCCCATAATCCCCGAAGGGGTAGGCAGAGTCAAAGGGACAGCAGGCTTTATTTTTTTTGTTGGGGAAACTCCCACGAGCCGTCACCCTCTGCTCGGGGAAGCAGAGGGCGGTGTGTCGGACTCGAACCGACTAAAACCCCAACGTGGCCTCCCGCGGCGCAGTTCCGGAGGAGCCGGTATCCCCACCAGCGGGACGACGACGACGACGACAGCAGGCCCCGTTAACCACATTTAACCCTTTTAACACAGCCCTTTTATTTTTGGCTAAAAATAATACTGGGCTGGGTTAGATAGAAAATTGTAAAAAAGTAGTGACAAGTGGCTAGCTCATTGCCTACACAATCTTATACCCAAAACCTGATATACCATTAGTCGCCTTTTACGACATGCTAGGCAAGAAACACAGTTGGCACATTCTTTTTAAGTCCCAGACTAACACGGGACTCGTAAATATCGTAAAATATTGTAACACGATCATCATTAGAAATTTCAGCCACGACCGCATCACGACCGCTATTTCCAAATCATCCGAATGACTAGACTGGGTGTAACATTTAATCAAAATTAAAAATGGAGCTGGGTAAGATGTAAAATTGTGAAACAGCAATTCTAATAGTTTACATAGAAAATATTTGTTTATCATCTTCCTAGCGTTATGTTTAGACGGGGTCCGCTTAGACCATGATCGAGGATTTAGCGAGTCTGGTAAATACATTAAAGCGACTGCCGATCTGACCTTCGTAACCCTAAAATAGGGAAACCAGACAATTTTTGGACCATGGTTACAAATCCAAAGTTGTTTGAATTTACAGGTTTCATCACGATCTTTTCCCTTGCCGCCGAACTAGTGGTATAAATACGTACATAGATTTGTAAAATCCAGAGGTACGTGCCGGGTTTGAACCCGCACTCCTCGGTTAAGAGGCGCGTGTTCTTACCATTGAGCTACCACCGCTCTTATAGAAAATATTTGTTACCTACATAATATAAGGTAAAAGAGGGATAGTACCTAATGTGCGAGGAGTGGTATAATAAAGCCGGCCACGTATCTCTGGATTATTCAAATTCAAGTATGTCCTACGTATTTTTACGACCAGCTCTACGTTGTGGGAAAACATGGGGAAACTTACACTACGAGATCACTACGAGTGAGTAATGTTCACAAATTGTTTGAATCCTCAGGTCTAATGGTCATCCTGTCGGCCTCCACGTTAGGAGGCCAGTGGAGCCCACCGCTTAGAGCAGACCGTTGCCGGTGATGTTGTGGTAGCTTTTGTCGTGGATCTCACAGCATCACCGCTCTGGCGATGAAGGATGCCGCGGGGTTTAGTGGGTATACCCCGTCCACTCCATCTTGGCCGGGTAGGGGTCCTCCGTTTCAGAGGGCCCTGGGAGTCCCACACACGTCATCCTCCCCTGGATGCCGTGAAGGGGCCTAATGCATTCAACGCGAAAAAAAAAAAAGCTCTAAAAATAATCATAAAGGTTGCTATGTTATCATTGTTTTCTGACAACTATATATACATAGTGTTTAAGAATCCACCTGAATAATAGTGGTCGATATTATTAACATTTAACAGTTGAAGGTTTCAGACAAGCTTCTGGATTTTAAGGGTAAAAAGTACTTTCTTTGTAGCCACGTGTACAAAAATGCCGATTAATCCAATCCAATGTTATTTTTGGTTAAAAGTGAGATTGCCGCTTCTTTGTATTTTCTACCTACTAAGTTGTAAGTACGTATGTAGTTTCTGAAGTCATTAAAATAAGCTATGCTAGACGTATAAATAGCAGTTTTGGAACACTCATTGCTACACACAATAAAACGTCAACGTGTTCTGAGTTTCATATGACATTTATGAGCTGGTATGATTTATTTACGGCCATATTGTAGATCGAGCCGATTATTTGCTAGTTTCCATCTATACGTTTCTGTAACACTAGACATTACCAATTAATTTCAATCACTGAATACGCCCTATAAGTAGGGATGCGCGCTGAAATGAAATTTCCATGTTTTATCCAAAAAAAAAATAAAAAATACATAACTTGAGTTTTGTGACGTCATCTATCGACATACGAGTATGTCTACGTCATAAAACAGCCTAGACTGTTGTGTAATTACTAAGCATGTACTTGAGCGTTACCGTAGCTTATAGGCGCTTGCAGCACAAGGAGTTTTTTTTTTCTTCTCCAGAATTTGATTTGAATTGCAGCTATCTTCTGCGATTAGATACAAAATCCAGATACAATGGTGAGTGTATGTATTGGTTTTATTTATTGTATGTGTCGCTCGTACGTTTCAACCGCGAGAACCGTTTATAAGGCGTATCTTTTGAAATACATTTTCGGATAGACTCATGTAATAAATATATATTTGGGAATAAGAAACTTGTATCCTTGGTAATCATAGTCAATTAATATATTGTTATACTTATAAGGAACAATACATTGTCGCGTCTATAAATTAGCTCAAATGCATCTAGGAATACCATTCTCAGACTAATTGTAGTAATTGACGAGAATATACAATTGTTTTGTGTGTAGGAAAATATCCTGATAGTGTCTGAACGTCAGTGAATTGTACAATTGAGGAAAATATATCAATTTGTTTTGGGAAAATATCGAAATCAAGATTATCTTTTATCCGGGAAATTTTGTTATAGTGTTCAATTTCGTAAAGCAAAAAAAAAGAAACAATAAAAATTTACGATAGCAATTTACGGGTACGATTAATTATTTATGTTATCGTAGTAGATAACATAAATAATTAATCGTACCTACCAAAAAAATAAAATAAATATATAAAATATCCTTCAAAAATCGTGTCTATGCTAAAGCCAATGTCTAACTAATGGACGACAATTAAAGTTATAGCTATTAATTACTGAAATGAAAAAATCTTTATTACATACTTGCGTTAACTGTTACCTATTATGTATACCTACGCGCATACAAAAATAATCACATTATCTTTTATTTACGTTGTAGTAGACGAGATTATTTTTATTTATATCTCCGAAGTAAATGACAGCATGAGTAACTCTGTTTATCTGTGCGTCGGGTACGTCAGACGCCTTAACCACTTAATCTAGAAGAAGCTAAGATACAGGTATAGCTAATCATACAGGTATGGTTTACTTACTATATTAAATAAAATACATACATACATACATACATAGCATCACGGCCATAATAGAAGTAGTATTCAGAGTTAAAGGAGTAATTACAGTCCCCTTTAACCACATTCAGCTAAAAACAAAACTGGGCTGGGTTAGATGGAAAATTGTGAAAAAGTAGTGACAAGTGGCTAGTTCGTCGCATATACAATCAAATACCCACAACCCTATATACCATTAGTAGCCTTTTACGACATGCTAGGCAAGGAACACAATTGGCACATTATTTTAAGTCCCAGACCAACATGGGACAATGGGCTGGGTTAGATGGAAAAATTGTCAGAAAGTAGTGACAAGTGGCTAGCTCGTTGCCTACACAATCACATACCCAAAACCCTATATACCATTAGTAGCCTTTTACGACATGCTAGGCAAGGAACACAGTAGGCACATCCTTTTTAAGTCCCAGACCAACATCGGACTAAATAAAATTATAAAATAAATATGTAAGCAGTTTTATGAAAATTCATGTAGTTATTCAACTATTAATCGTTCGTACTTTTTATGTAACAGGATAGTAAAATAAGCAAGATGCATAGTTGATGTTGCTCTACTCATAACAACTGCGATGCCGTATAAGTTAAATCCCATTTGCTTTGCGTAATACTAAACTAATATTTGACATTTTTGCGAATGTTTATACCTTTTAAGATTTACACAATTTAGGTCGTCGTGTAAACTGTACGTTTTAAGTAAACCCTACAAATAAATAAGAAAAATAATATTTTTGTGACTTACTATGCTGGCGCAGCGACCCAAAATGAGTCTTGGCCTCTGATAATAAATGTCGCCACCCTATTTTTGTGACAGTGTACTATTTTTCTCTTCGACTCAGTTTTATCTTTAGCTGAATGTGGCACCTACCCCTTCGGGGATTTCAGACGTGGTGATACGTATGCATAAATAAATAACATATATGTACATAATAAGATTATTGAATGCAATATGTCTATGCAAATGTGATTTGCACTCTCAATAATCCTAGTAAATTTAAATGTTAGTGTAGATATATATATATGAAATAAATTGTTTCTTTTTATATATAACAAGCTGCATGCGGAATTTTTTCCATCGCCAGGTAATGTAAAAAAACACGAAACACATATCTATTATGTACATATTTTAGGCTAAAATCTTTCGTCCTATTTTTCATGGTTCTATATTCAATAAAAATAACGTAGGATTTTTGGGTTGTATAAATTATCGAAGAAGGCTATAGGCTCTGTAACATTAACCATAGACACGGGCACAGCTAGTACTATAATATAATATATTTTGCGATTATTCAAAGACAGGCGTTTTATACCTTCAAATGGCAGAAATTAATTTTAACATGATTCCTGCCTCTACCTATTACTGAGAGAAAAAATCTTGACAGCGGGATAGGATAAAACACGCGGTAAAATTATCTTATATGTTTTATTTTTTTTGGGTTTCGGCTCAAGGCCAAAAAATAAACTGATGAACCATTTCTACCCACGTCTAATGTACCTAATTGGCAAAGAATTACTAAATTAACCAAATAAATATAAATAATTTACTTTGTATGGAAGATAATATAATAACCAAGTTCAATTTTGTTTTGGCTATAGTTTACTGATCCCTTCAGGGATTATGGTCGTGATGATATGTATATGTGTATGTAAGAAAGTCTAAATACTAATTAATATCAGCAAGTCGCACCAACTATAGCGGTTACATCATATGACAAGCGTTAATCATAACACATTACGTTTGCACATTTGGTTCCGGGTGTTTTTTGCGCTAAATAATTGATGGGACACATAGATATTATATCTTAACGGTATAGATTAACCTTGAAAGCCATTCAAGGTCTGCTGATAAGAATGGAATATATTGTTGCTTATGGGAGTTTATAGACAACAATGTATTCCATAACGGATATTGTCGTGATTAAACATTAAAACATGCGCAGATTACTCCTCAATGTATCATCTGATGATTTACATCGATCATCAAGCTCGATCTTCAATGCTTACAGTATACTTTGTTTACCAATACCTATGTTATTATGTTTGCTTTTGCAACATGCGGTAACATCATCTGAAGTAATATACAACGCCACGATACCCCGGCATTGTCAACTAGATATATTTGCTATCTAATACCAAAACTGTGCTTTGATCTTATAGTATGTATAACCGAAATCAAGGCTGTTTCTAACTACTATATCTTGTCTATATCTGTGTGGTGTCTGTTACTTCAAGAAAGACAATTACAATAGGAACTGATTTCTCAATGTCGCATATATTAGAGAAACCAAATTTCTAAGTAGGTATAACGCAGGTCACCGAACTATAATATTAAAACAAAGATCCGTAATGCACTCACAGTCAATAATAAAAAACGACAATAGTATATTGACAGGCCCGTTAGTCGAGTGGTCAGAGACCCTGGCTACAAAACCTAGGGTCGCGGGTTCGAATCCCGCTAGGGGCAAATGTGAATATGGACATTTGTACTGGAGTCATGGATGTTTATAAAACGTATTTAAGTATGTCTATCCGTTCACCTTGTATCCATAGCACAAGCTTATAAGCTTAGTTTGGAACTAGGGAATTGGTGTGTCAGTCTGAAGATTTTTTTACTATTATTATTATTATTTATTTGTACATCTTTAATATCAAAATGACCTTACCTCCAAGTCGCCGAGATTGATAGCTGAAAATGCTATCAATCTTATAATATAATTAAAACTTGAATTATATTTCTTCATCCATTTACAAAATGGTTTCAAAGAGTACGAGAATCCGCGTGGGCAGGTATATCGCCCTTGAAACTAATAAATAACCCCATTTAGAAAAATCAATTATCTACTTAATTGAAATCTTACAACGATTACGGCAGTAAATTTCTCTTCTGAAAACATCTTATTATTTTACATAAAATCTTGATATATTAAAATAAATACTCACTGATGTCTGTACGAATCTGAAAATATCTTAACCAGAAATTAAATATGTAATTAGTAGTAGACAATGATAAAACAGTACGCTATTCCTGGCAACGCATTAATATGCAACAAAATGTTTTTGAAGTCTCCAAGTTCTCGCAAAAAGTCAACATCATTGAGCGCCCACAGCTGACTCGCCGACGAAACCTCTATAATTACGTTCCGATATAATCATTATGTGTATATCTATTTAGACCTCTTACCTTGATCAGTGATAATATCCGCAATCTATGTAGTTCGCGTTCAATCGTCAGCGAGCGAGGCTGCGCTGTCGCCGGTCTCAGTCAATTTGTTGATATTTTTCGCGGACACCTGCTTCCAAACACGTGTATTCATTCAGGTACTTGTTGCTTCACAGCCGAAATTAGCCATAAATTTCTATTATTTTTGTTGCTCTTTTAGCGTTCGACGGATGTAGAAATCGAATTTTAAATTCGTCATTCGACAACTTATTTATATGTGATAGTAAAGTAATTATTTGGTAACGACGCGTGACTCTCACGCGTTCTGTGCTGTGGAAACGTTTGGTAGTAGTTAGACGCTTCTAACCTCAGTATTGTTTCGCATGTACACCAGTATGCATATATACGATGGTGTAGAAACCCAGCGCTCAGTCCGAGACGCTGCCGCGCGCGTTTACATATCCGCAAAGTTTTTTTCCCTTATCCTAAATTCGTACGGTTTAATTTTCAATAGACATGTCAAACATATTCAATTTCTGTTGTGTTAAGGATCCGGATGGTGTGAAGGAGAGCCTTACAAGAATGGAACAAACGAATGGACATATCGTTCCTACGTCCTGCCCGTTCAGTAGTGATTGTGTTGACTTCCAAGTGAATCCAAAACAGAATGGAAAGCCGAACCTTCGCATCAAGGTGCCTCAGCCTTTGAGACTGAAGAATCTTCTTACGGAAGAGGAGAATTTTGACAACTTGCACACCCGTTTTGAAGATAGAGCACAGTCTGTGAGTACATATTTTTTTATTCAGATTTACACAGGTATATTAGGTGCAATATAAAAAAATATTAGATGTTTTTTTTTTCAATCTAAACTTCACGGAATATAAAATATTACTTAGAAGTACAAAGTGGTGTTAAGTATTTAAAACCGGGCTATTTTCTACTTTTAAGTTTTTCGGACGTTAATAAAGAAGATAATAAATCCTCAGAATAACTTTATTTCAAAGACAAACTTATTGCAGAAACAATATAGAGTTAGAATGGCAAAATATATAAAAGAATATTACTTTATACTTATAAAGTTCAACATTAGGATCGAACTGTAATTATAATTATTTAATAGTTGTTCCTTATATATTTTGTTTATTAAGTAAACTTATAATATATTAGACTTCCAAAAAAACATAAACAAAGTAAACATTATCGGCAACAGCGGTGATTTCTACACGTTGTATTATCTGTATCAGTTAACATGTAGTCGGGATATGATAAGAGTAGATTAAAAGGTTATGATACGTACATTAGTTTACACTTAGCTAGGTACATACCGACAATAGATCACATACATACATTTATGTATCTGTGTTGATATTCTTCGAGTTCAATGACAAGCTGACTTCTTTGCTAATGAAATCCAAACAAAATCAAACAACGCCTCTAATAGTGCTGGATTAATCATATTATGCATACATTATTATTAAAATATTAACGATCGTAAACTTTAATGGCGTGTCGCATTTTGGCAATAAATTTCGGTCCAGTACGCTGAACGAGCAATAACTAATTTATTCATTAGTTTCGCTGTCTTTATGGATTTTTATCAATTAAACTTAATATACATCTTATATATTTAAACATACAAAAAAATAAGTTTACTAATCATTTCGACATGAAATACAATTATATTTGTATTTTATTGTTTACTATGTTTAAAATAATAACTTGATGGAAGCATATAGGAGCCACGAAAGGCCCAGTCTCACCTACCACGACAATATTGGTCGTGTTTTAACAGAAGGTGGTGTTAGGAGTCATAGAAGCCGTAGAGCTTGTATGAAAAGGATCATGAATGTTGAAGAGGCGAGTGATGTGTGTAAGGATCGTGCCATATGGCGTTCGGTTCTCTCTGTTTACCCGCTAGGGAAGTGGCGTGAAGTTTACTTAGTAAATAATAACTCAATTATATGGCACACAAGATCCCAATTGCTTATTGAAAATTAAAATAAACTTAAACATTTTTTTTCAAACTTAGTCTATTTCTTTCTTTGATTGCTAGATTAATCAAATCATGGAAGAACCTGATGATGAGTTTAGAAAACCCAGCAGTTTCAGCTGTGCAAGGCCTTTTAGGGGGTAAAAAATGGGAGAAAGTTTGTCATTCAATTACGCGAACGATATTAAAGCTAGTCGAATGAATTAGCTTGAGTTCGCAATAGGCAAGGTGACAAAAAAAAATGTTTAGTTCGTCAGTTACATGATATCACGCTTTCGTACAATTTTTACTAAACAGTGACGTCGCAAGCCCCCACTCCAAAACTTTGATGCTCTTTATCTTTGTAATTTTTGTTAATTTGATGAAGCGAAAAATATGTGTATAAATTACAGATACATTCATCCGTCTTCTTGTACTTTACTAATATTAAATTTTATGAATAAACTAGCAGCGCCCCGCGCTTTCACCCGCATAGTACCCGTTCCTGTAGGAATATGGGGATAAAATATAGCCTATGTTACTTCCAGATAATGTAGCTTTCTAATGGTAAAATAATTTTTGAAATAGGCACAGTGGATTTTGAGTTTATTCATTACAAACATACACACACACAAAAATACAAATCTTTCCTCTTTATAATATTAGTATAGATGGATTGTAAATATAACGTTGTTAATTTTAATATTATCAAAATGAGACAGAATTCTGTACTGACTCTATATTCTGACTAGTAGTCATAATATAGAGTCAGTTAGAAAGCTACAAAATATGAGTCAGTACGATAAGCAGTACAGAGAAATTAAATTGAAAACTTGAAATTGATACGAGTCACAATGACAACCGTTGTAAATTAAGAAGTTATATTTGTTTAGTATTGATTGGCTCGATGGCGCATTAGGTGACCCTGCCCGATGCGCCAAGAGTTGTGGGTTCGATCCCCGCCCAGGACAAACATTCGTGGATGAATACTTGTGTCTGGCACAGAACAAACACAAGTGTTAAATCCATTATTTAAGTATATGTTTGTAATACCACTGTTGATTCTGATATGCGTAACACAATTGTTTAAGCTACTTTACCTCGGATTTAAATCAATATATGTTATATTGTCTGATATTTATTTATTTATTTACTATTCTAGTTAATATAATAAGTTTGTATATAATTTCTATAAATTCAATTTAACATTAAATTAATAAGTTTCTTTGAATAGGTACAATAAGGAAGAACCGTCTGACAAAAAAATGGTTGTTCATGAACTTCACTATAACCGTATGATAAGTCATACGGTCCATCAACGTGATCGCAAAAAGATTAATACTAAGGAATTATCTTTAAAAGTTAGTCCTCAATTGTTTGTTGTTTATATTTTAAAATACTAGATATACCTCTAAAATTAAACTTTGTGTATACTGTTTTAGTTATCAAAATATCCAAATAAATAACTTATATTACTAACTAATATATGCCAAAGGCCAACTAACTAACTAACTAAACTTCACGCCACTTCCCTACCGGGGTAGGCAGAGAGAACCGAACGCCATATGGCACGATCCTTACACACCTCATTCGCCTCTTCGAGGATAGATAATATACATTTATTATCTCCCTTGATGTAGACTATCATAATTGGTCGATTATTTATATCGCATCGAATATTATTCATCGTTTATTAATAGTATTTTACGTTTTCATCATCTTCCTAGATTTATGTCCCGTGCTTAGACGGGGTCCGTTTAGACCATGATCCAGGATTAAGCGAGTCTGGTAATTAAATTGAAGCGACTGCCAATCTGACCTTCGTAACCTTAAGATAGGGGTACCAGACAATTTTTGGACCATGGTTACAAATTCAAAGTTGTTTGAATTTGCAGGTTTCATCACGATGTTTTCCCTCACCGTCGAGCTAGTGGTATAAATATTTACATAGATTTGAAAAATCTAGAAGTACATGCCCGGGTTCGAACCCGCACTCCTCGGTTAAGAGGCGCGTGGCCTTACCATTGGGCGGTGGTACCGCTCAATAGCATTTAACGTTTTGTCTCCATATAAACAAATAGACTTAATTTTTAAATGCATGCCTATCATATGAAGTAGCTAACACCTACACCCTATTTTAAAGAGCAAACAGCGTGTCTAAATTCCAAATTCAATAAACACAGACTCAAAAATACAAGTGTTAGATTAATGCAGGCATTTAAGCGTTGTTTGCACAGCATTCAGCAACATCAGTGCGATTTAACGGACGAAATGGATAATGAGCCATTAGCGCTGCCCACGTCGACAAACACGCCGTTAGCGGACTAATCATATCTTGCTTACGCTGAGGAAGTTTGTTCATGAAAACGTTAAGGTGTTAGGCGCGCCTCGTTCTCGTTTTGCAATAATCAAGCAACTCTTTAAAGTCAAGACTAGGATTGGTGACCGAAACTAGAATATATATAAATAATACATTGATCTGATTTCAAGGTAGGCAGCTTAAGCAGTTGTGTTACGGATATCAGAATCTACAGTAGTATTACAAATATAGGTATACTTTAATATTGGATATCAACACCCAGACACAGAACAAACACAAGTATTCATCATACGAATGTTTGTCCTGAGTGGGGATCGAACCCACAACTCTTGGCGCATGGTCACTACCAAATGCCCCATCGAACCAGTCTGTAAATTGGCGCAATTTTGTTACTTTAATTGCTTTTTTACGCTTACATATATGAAAATACATACCCATCATCACGTCTGTAGTCCTCTATGAGGAGATAGAATCCATGAAGCAGTAAGCTCATTTAACTAATTATAACCAAATAAAATTGAGCTTCACATTTCAATGTGAAAAGTAGTGACAATAGAATTGGGTATTTCCAAACACCATTCACCAATCCATTATCCGCCATTAGGCAATCGCCTTTTAAGTTAGGAACGCAGTTAGAACATTATTTTAAATCTCATTTGAATTTACGCTTTACATTTAAGGACGTAAGCGAAGCTGAGTAGATTAAAAATGATTTGTCGCCTGCTATAGTTGTTACAGATTTATCCACTTTTACCCGATGTAGAGAGCCGCTGATATAATCGGGTTACGGTTTGAAAGAGCGCGTGAATCCCACACTACTCTTTCTTCCTCGATCAGCGCAACAGTGCGTAACGACATTTCCTGGTAAAAAAAGGAGAAACGTACAAAGTCTTATATCACCATGCAGGGGTAAGACTGTGTTTCTACCAGTGAGGACGCTAAGCGGGGGGCGTGTTGGTTAGGAACCAATAGAATTTACTTATCTAGCATACCGTGGCTAGAAGCTAAATAAATGAAGTGATTCTAGTTTTTTTTACATTAATAAAAATGGGCTATTAATCACTATCATCAATCATCATCATCTTGGCGCTATGTCCTGTGCGTGCTTACGTAGTTGAAGGCCGCTTAGACCATGACTCTGCATTTAACAAATCTGGCCTTTGTAACCCGCAAATAGGGGAACCAGACAAATTGTCATGGTCACATCCTTAGTTATTTGAATTTGCAGGTTTCATTACGATGTTTTCTCTAACCGCCAAGCTAGTTATTGTATAAATAGTTTTTGTTTTTTAAATAGGTTCATTAATTTAAATTATCTAGAGGAACGAACGCGAGTCAGAACTCGGACCTCTCGAATAAGAGGTACGTTTCATTACCATTAGCCACTATCTCAAATTAAAATAAAACTCTTGATGCCACATGCAATCCTGGATATTGATAATGGTTGGATAGTGACGATAAAGACTATTAAATTAATAAAGAAGCAATTGAGGTGGCATCATACTCCAGCCACGCACATTCCACATCCCACATTGGCGGTATTCAAGTCATTAAAGCGAAGGAAATTAGAACATTATGATGTAAAACACATTCATATACTTTGAATTACGTCAGGCCATTGCTAAAAGAAAGAAGATTGTACTTTACCAATAATAAGAACTGACGAATATGTAAGAAAGAATTTATTTATATGAATAAGGTATTATACATTGAATATTAATTCAATTTGAGCGGTGGTAGCTTAATGGTAAGGACACGCGCCTCATAACCGAGACGTGCCGGTTCAAATCCGAGCACGTACCTATAGATTTTTCAAATCCATATACGCATTTATACCACCAGCTCGGCGGTAAAGGAAAACATCGTAATGAAACCTGCAAATTCAAATAACTTTGGCTTTGTAACCATGATCCAATATTTGTCAGGTTCCCCTATCTATCTTAAGGTTACGAAGGTCAGATCGGCAGTCGCTTCAATGTAATTACCAGACTTGCTAAATCCTGGATCATGGTCTAAGCGTATCCCGTCTAAGCAAGGGACATAACGCTAGGAAGATGAGTCTTATATATTATTTTTAAATTATTTGGTGTACAAAATGGATTCATTTAAATAAAATAATAGTATTTAGTGGACAAGAAATAAATTGGTTTATATTAAACTAGCTGTGCCTGCGGTTCGATCCGCGTTTATGGTTAATTTTATGTAGCCTATGGAACCTTCCTCGATAAATTAACGATATAATACAAAAATATTTTTTTAATTCGGACCAGTAGTTTCAAACAAATAAACTATTCAGCTTTATATATTAGTTAGAAATAACTAAGTATAAAAAATATAAGATTTAAATTGAAAAATAATAAAATATAGTTTTTTTAATAAATATCCAAAAATCGTGGATTATGTAAATATAACAAAACTAAACAACCAGTATCAAAACAAAACTTCTAAATCTATGTTATTTATTACGTAATTATTACGTAAAAGTATCGGCATATGAAAACTGCACCCAAATACTGTTCTTTTTATTCCTATTGCAATCTGTATCATGCTGAGAACGATTTCATGTAGTAGATAAGGTTGATTTATTTTAAATAGTAAATTTCAGCTAGACTAAAATAGTTGAATATAAAGATAATATTCCAGTCTATATGTCTTAGATCACATTTTATGTAACTTATATTTGAACATATATTATTGTGCAATCATTATATTGTAATCAAGTTATAGAAATTTTGTTTTCCGATCGATAGCAATTGTTTTGCTGTGTGTTTTTAACTAGTTATGGCTAATTCTAGCAACTTAACATGCAAACATTAACGTGCATACTAAAATGTGTTATGTTCGAACACGCTGGAAATTCGAATAATCGCAATTGCAAGCTATTTTCAAATCGACATTCAAACAAACAGTTTATATTGAAGTTTCTTAACACCTCAATAGCCTCATAATAGCTTAGCCACACTATAAGAACATTTATACTTGTACTGCGGTTGTGAAATGGGTATTGTAATGGGTAATAAGCCATTACGATGGCCCAGATTAGAAATAAGTATCGGTATAGCCGATTCTAATTATATCAACTTATTTGAACAAAGCAGTCAATACAGTTAGTTTCTGAATATAAAATCATTCGTTAACTGTGAGTGTCTTAAACAGTGTTAACAAGAACAGATAGGTTTTGGTTCAAAACTGGGATCTGATCTTTGGATTTTTGCAACTTTTGTACTTATGTGTTATATATACATATATATTGTGTTGTAAATACACATGGTATCTATATATTTGTAACTTCGTGCTGAAACAATCACTTTCAAATATGTATGTATGAATGCTACCATGAACCAATTTGTCTGGCTACCATGCCTAAGGGCTATAACAGTCAGTAGGCAGTAATTTTCATTTAATAACAAACCCAGAATCATGATCCTGAATTATAGTCTAAACGGACTGCGAATAATAAGAACATCTCGAAACGACGTTAAGTGTTTTTTTGTTTCACGAATCAAAAAGATACCTTTTAAAAAAAAATTAAGACTCCATTCAGAAATAGGTTGTAACTTGCATTTGCCATAGATTACAATTGCATCTGTGGTACACAGCATACATTTTCATCTCATTTCGTAAACATACCTATTTGATTAGTCTAACCATAAAATGTTAAGTTTGTTTAATTTATTATTCACATACCAATAGCATTGACTTTTTCATGCATTTGATTCCATAACAAACAAACCGGTTATTTGAATTCAAGGACAGAATAAGATTATTTTTGCAAATGTTTTAACACGTTTCCTTAATTTAGAGCAGAAACAATAGTAAAACAATAGTTAATATGCAGTTGACGTAAAAAAGAGAGAACCTAGTTCATAGTTACGTAAGATAAACAAATACACTTTTATTTTCAGTTTTACATTTTATCTTTTAAGTTTGTAAAATGTTCAATAAATTGTTTAAATGTGCTCTTTGTTTCCATATTAGAAATGTTGCCGAAAATCATAAGTAGTTGAACCAGGAATTATTTTTGTTTAAATTCGATCCATAGCATTTAATCTAGCCACTACCGGATATGAGAGACGTGAAAGCTTTTTTTAATATATATATTAAATTGACAGGCCCGTTGGTCGAGTGGTTGGTCAGACCCTGGCTGCGACAACAATGGTTGCGGGTTTAAATTCCGTTAGGGACAAATGTTTAGTGTGATAAACATGGACATTTGTACTTGAGTTATGGATATTTTTAAAACGTATTTAAGTAAGTCTATTGGTTCACCTAGCCATAGCACAAGCTTAGTTTGGAACCAGGAAATTGGTGTATTAGTCTGGAGAATGAGATTATATTGATAGTCTGTAAATCATCTTCCTTCCTGGGGTTTTGTCCCATTGAGCTTCGCGATTATCATCCTCCTAGCGTTATGTCCTGTGCACAGTTAGTGTCCGCTGAGACCATGCTCCAGGATTCAGCGAGCATGGTAATTACATTGACGCGACATTTAAGGGTTAGGAAGGTCATCACCTTCGTAACCCTTAAATAAGGAAATCGGACAATTATGAAAATGGTTATACATCCATAGCTGTAGCAATGTTAAGGTTTCAACCCTGAAGATTCAACCTCATTAGAAATTAGAATCTGTGATAAACTTCACCGCTGAGCTCGTGGTTTAAATTAGTACCTAGATAGATTTGAAAAATCTAGGCATGTGCTCTCGTTTGAACCCGCACCCCTGTTTAAGAGCCGCGTGTCCTTACCATTGAGCTACCACCGCTCCATTGGACCGTGATTCGATAAAGTAAATCAATTTGTTATAGTAATTTAGGTTTAGGCTTTAGATTGTTTTCTAGCTGTTTTCCTGTTTAAATTGTTCTTGTTACCAATATTGCGTGCTTTTCCTTGCATTTTGAAAAAAAAAACGTAATGAAGATTGTTATTTTTATTTTTTTTCTTTTAAATTTACACACAACATGAACAATACAATAATCATACCATTTGTTACAAAAAATAGATGCATTGTTTATTTTTCTTCGATACAAAAGAGAAAATCAATTTATAGATTTCATTGTTATGGACGTAACAATTGTCTTATGTAATGACATAAAGGATCTTGGATTCCATTTCAAATAAATTGCATTATTAATTTGCCACATACCTACTACAGTAAAATTAAGTAATCGATACGAGTGTTCTAGTCAAATGCACGTCTTACCTTCTAACTTATAATAAGGAAAATTACTATTTGATTTTGTTATAGGTAGGTACTAGGTTAAGAATTGCACCAAATAAATTTTATTTTTACTCTTTCTTTCACAATTATTTTTTAAATAGCTGTTATGAACTGAATTTGCAAAAATATAAGCATGCAGGTCCAATAACCGTTTCAAATAAAAACTAATGAGGTATAATCATCATGAAATTTCAAAACTCTCGATTTGCTGTCTGCCAACGTTATACACAACAGAAGACATGAAACAATAAATTACAATAAAATTAATAAGGAAGGATGTATTGTATTTATCTGAACAAAGCAATTAATCCAATGGGAACACAGGCTAAATATGTATTTAGCCTGTGTTTACGTATTTATCTGGTCTACATAGACCAGATAAATACGTTCTGAGAAAGACAAAAAATATATATTTTAGTCTTTTGCAGCCTCTTGCAAGTGTTAGTAACACTTCGCGCCCGGCGAATGAAACGTTCAAACTTTAATATCTTTTTTCGCAAATACAACATTATTTATACATATACGCCGAATAAGATTTCGTGGAACTATTAATCTAGTGGATTTATTGTTTGTTGTTCTACCGCCAAGATATTATGCAAACAATTCTAAAAAGCTTTACAAAAGATACTGAGCAGATTCACATAATTATGCCGCAGCTCAGGATAGATGAATGAACCCAATGAATAAACTGTATGAAGGATTGAGCTCGGTGGACGAAAGTAAGCAGAATGAAGGTGTTGAAAACAGCTGAGAGAGGATGACTCTTATTCATCACAAGCGCGGCGTATCATTAAAGTAAATACTTAAGGTGTTAATAAGGCGAAAATGCAAACTCGTGATCTCAATAAATAAAGGACAAATTTATTTCACTTTATAACATGACTGTGCTAATTGATGTGACTGTGATGACTAGGTATAACTTTGTAATTTTTTTGGTAATTGTTGAGTTCGAAAAATCTATTCTTGTGAAGCCTTTTTAGACATGATATTCCAGGGATCTTTAATTAATTTTGATCGTTTATTTTTCTCGAATACCTACTTAATAGTTATTGACTAATCTAGCTAGCCATATTCCTTATTTTATGTAACTGTATCTAAAATTTATAATTACAACGTACACATACTCTACTCACTCCAAAAGTCTAAAGTTCAAAAATCAATGGTGGCAATACAATAATTCATTATACTATGCATCGCTCTGCCACAACATAAATCCACTTATGCAAGTCCACTGGTTGCTGTAGGCTTCACTAGAGTAGTCCTTAACCTTCCGTTCAGCTAGGCCATTAACCTCACGTCACAACCGGTCAGACAGGGAGCCTACTTAGATCGGCAACTTAAGTAGCTGAACATTTAGCACTTATTTCAATGCATATAAGAACGAAAAAGTTACTTATTTTCCTGACTGTAATTACGAGGTTTTCTGATCCCAAGTTCCCCTTTTAATGGGTCTGCTACTCAGAGTAATGAGCTATTCTGACTAGGTGGTCGAATAGCTGAATACCTGTATAGTGTATATATATATATATATATAGGCATATACATATAAGGCAATGCATTTTCTTCGTAAACCAAACTGAACGCTAATGACGTGCTTATGTATGTTTTTATCGTGAAAGGATGAAGGCGAGATATTTCTTGCACCGATTTCATTAAAATTGTGAATGCAGTTTTTGCTCTGTTCCGTATGAGCAGACACCAATAATTGGTAGGTAATTATATGGAGCAGTTCTTTAATGTAAGGCGGTATTCTTGCTACTTTATTTTCTCGGTAATTTTACCACGACTATTATAGATAAGAGATACCATACACGATCACTACTTTGTTTCTAATAACAGCGATGAACTTGAAATTGGTATATAAAAAACACATTAACGATATGATCGTGTACGTGAAAAGATGATGGCTAGTACAATAAAAAGACGTTTAATCGCAAAACAGAGTATAAGCGTGAGTAATTAATTTACTTTTTATGAAAGTCACAAGTAAATAAGTAAGACGTAATTTTGAGGTACATGCATATCTACGTACCATCACGCCAACATCCCCAAAGAGGGAGGGAGAGTCCTAAGATCGGTAAGCTCCTTAAACTACAAGATAAAAATAAAATTGAGTCTTAAATGGAAAATAAATATTCTTACGTATTATTATTTTAGTAGGTATTAGTCCCAATTTCCAAATAGACCAAGTTATCGCGTTTCAAAATACGTGTTCTCCTCAGACATCTTTTAATGTATTTTTTTTTAATTATGTTAAATTCAAATCTATTTTTATTTAGTCATCGAGTACCTTTCCTTTGTTTGTCCGTGTAACCTTATCTTTAGAATATCTACATATGTATTCTAAACATAATATACCTTTCCTTTAGAATTCATGGGTATTCTAATATAGGTACCTATAGAGGTACACGTTTTAATGTTGAAAACGATGACACTTACAGGTACATGACCTAGGGCCTGCCAATCTTCCGTAAAAAACTCGCAAGAAAACTCCCGAGAAGATGACGTTAACAGAACGTATACACAACAACCTTATCATTATTAAACTAGATAGTAGATGATGTTCTTAAGGCTAATTTGTTGAATCACTTCGCTAAAACCGTTTTCAGATTAGATTAGATAATAGAGAATTGTTTCCTCGAAACAGCCGATACACAGACAGACTGACGCCTTTACGGAATGTCCATAAATTACTTTTACTCTCCAGCTATTTGGGTAAATCACCTAATCAAATTAATGTCACAGAGAGGGAAGCTTACTTATTTTTCTTTTTTGTACTTACTTAAATATTGTGGCGATGCATAAAAAGTAATACTTAGTTTAAGAACGCTTTTATCTCTGTTCTGAGAAAAGAAAATGGCGCGGTTTTGTTTTTTATATCTGTAACTGAAACGTAAGTAAAAACGAAAAGGAAATTTATATGCATTGTTACATTTAGATCATAAAAGATGGAGACTGTATTTTAATTAGCATATAAGAATTTATATGTAAAATTATATTTTCCTTAAAAAAAAATATCCCGAAAAAAGTTGTGATAGAACAATTTCATATCTCATCCTTACAGCGACATATTTCCCAACAAAATGACATTATGTACTTACTTCGTTCTTTAAGTTACAACGGACGCATGGAATCTATCGTCACAAATAAGTTGCTATAGTATAAACTACAAACATAAAATTTTGTTCATTTAACAATATAAGTATGTGATGATGACAATTTTAATTTTAAACCTTTTTTTTATCTGCATCTTATTTTTGTTAAGGATTCTTTTACGGGGCCCTTATTTACGTAAAGTTAATATTTTTTCGTTCTTTCTAAAATAGATGGAATAAGATTTGAAATTGCATGAAGCGACACAGCTGGCTTTGGTATGTTTACAATAAAAATATTTAATAAAATAATTTATTTACATATTTTATAAAAAAGAACACTTATGAATAATTACTACAAATAAAACATGAGAATCGGATGCTTGCCGGAGAAAAACTACCAAGAAGCTGTACCGTCTCGTCTTGCTCTTTTCCCATCGCCACCCTTATAATAAAATATGTCATTAACAATCGACAGTAATGATATGGCTGTCACAAACAATACAACATTAATACATTCAACCCATTGACTCGGTATGGTGGTGTATTATTTATGGTGTCACAATAGATCCGCCATTGATACATAACGTCTCCTATAATCAGCAGGGTTCCCAATTGGGCTTGCCCAATTATCAACACGTATTACGTGGGTTGTAAGCCATAAAGCGATATCAGTCCATTTTGGTCACAGGAAACAAATAAATAAAAGAAATAAAATATTCGATTAGAATTAAACAAAAAGTGCCCTCAGTCAACAAACATGTATTAAAAGACTAATTAATCTAGAATAAGCGAAAGGTGTGAACCAGCATCGTAGCAAATGGAAGGTAATCTCTGCCTACCATAATGAAAATAAAGGCGTGACTTCTTATAGGTATGTATAGATAAATGTAATATATTAGACAATGTTATATACATGTGTATTGAGGAAATACATATAATGAAGCTATTTCTGAGTTGACTTCCTCGTTGGTTTAGTGGTTGCATGCGCCGCCTAGGGACCAAGAGGTCCCTGGTTGAAATCTCGAGTCGGCCCAAAATTTTTGACTGGGTATTTCAATATTGAAATTACTCAGTAACAGCCTTCGGGGGTGATTAAACTGTCTCGGAAAGCACGTTAAGCCTTTCCGAAGCCCACGTTGGTCCCGCGTCTGACCTCTCTCCGGCCATGTCGAATTGCCATCTCACCGGACTATTAAAGTGAAGGAATAAAGAGTGCACCTGTGTTTGCGCACACACTTTGCACTCTAATATCTCCTGCGCAGTTGTGTAATCCTCGTTGAGATTGGCCGCCGTAACCGATATCGGTTAGAAGGTACCACAAATGCCTAAATCAAAGACCGAAATGCTGTTTCATTAACACTGTTTGTGGATTGAGCTTGCATACCTTGCATTCGAAGCGAAAGCTGAAAGCTAACACGAGGTACGTGGGAAATGCTTACCGACATTTCCTGCCAACAGCATAATATGTTCTGTAACTTAAAACCGTGAGATGCATGACTGAGTCCTACACAACCACGATACGCGATATTCAGGAGTGCAGATGAAATGTTCCGAGCATAGTATTTGCCAATTCGTCAATATACACAATTTTTATATTAATTATAGCTTGTGCATTATCATCTTAAAGCGTTATTATGCAGAAGATAGCTTATAGTAGCATATTCCAGTAGCATAGCTCCTGGATATTAAATTCCGATTGGTAGTTTTTGTCAGATACGAAAATCGTCCACCTAAATAAACTTTCGCGTTTCTAACACTATTGAAACACGCAAGTAGCATTATCTACTCTGCTACCAGACTAGAGCGTTAAATCCCTCTTTCTGCGAGTAGAACTTTCACGCATCAAAAAATATCCGACATGATACGCAAGCATTCATTTTACTCATATGGACATGCTGGCCAACGAAAGATTAAGAAAAACAGCAGGAATTTGCAATTTCACCGCTTCAGTCATTGGTTATTCTGATGTTAGCCACGCTACGTGCGCCCTATCAGCGGGGGGAATGTCTACACGATACATTGTCTGCGAATGGATACATTTTCAATAAATTTTAATTTCTAATTCAATAACGCTAGCAGTATCCCGCAGTTCCACCCCAGTAGTTTACCGTTCCCGTGGAAATACAGGGATAAAATAGTCTATGTTATTCGCTTATAAAATAGCTTTCCATTGGTGAAAGAATTATTCAAATCGGTCCAATAGCTTCAGAGCCAGTTCAATGCTAATAAATAATCAAATCTTTCCACTTTATAATATTAGTATAGATAGGTAATCTACCCAGTTTATTTATATTTTCAGATATTAGCAAGATAATTTTATATGTATAAGAGCGGTGGTAACTTTAACAAAAACAAGTGCATCACATGCAGGCTAGTCACGTATCTTTTTTATTTTATTATTATACTAGCTGTGCCAGCGGTGTCACCCGCGTTTATGGTTAATATTATATAGACTATTTCCGTCATACATGATTTCTATGTAACTTTAACCATTAAGGCTGCACACGCGACGGAAGCTTAAAAATGGAGTAACTGCTCCCGTTTTCCCAACATTTCCCTTCACTACTCTGCTCCTATTGATTGTAGCGTGATGAAAAGTATACTATAACCTGCCCAGGAGTATGAAGAATAATTGTACCAAGTTTCGTTAAAATCGGTCGAGTAGTTTTTGTTTCTATAAGAAACATACAGACAGACAGACAGACAGACAAAAATTTTACTGATTGCATTTTTGGCATCAGTATCGATCACTAATCACCCCCTGATAGTTATTTTGAAAATATATTTCATGTACAGAATTGACCTCTCTACAGATTTATTATAAGTATAGATTATACTATAACATTAAAAGCATAAAAACGTAGTATAATCTTCAAAATTAAGTATGTATTTATACCGATAGCTCAGCAATGAAGACAACAACGTTAAAAAACCTGTCTATGATATAAATATTGGTGTGTAACCATGCTTCAACTTATCAGGTTCCCTAGGGCTTACGAATGTCAGATAGCAGTCATTGCAAATAATGATTTCAGGTTCAAATTAGAACTTGGATTAATGCGAATAAACGTCGAAATAAAATGTTTAAACTGTCAAACTTTGGAATATAGTTTATTAAACTAGAGCTTGAACATTTTATTTCGACAATAATGCATAATTATATTAAAAAGTGATAAAAATCTTAATCGTTTTGCTATTAGGTCCGTCTTAGGATCTTATTTTACTATTTCATGAAAGTAATTACAACGGATTAAAAAGCGGCGGAACCATGCAGTTAAATTAAAACAAGTTATTAATGATGCATTGCATATCTTCTTTTGATGATTAAATAATTATCGCTACCTATAAACTTATACATCATTAACTTGTTTAATAGTTATTTCAGTAAAACGTCGATTCTAAATCGGTGAATACATCTTAAAGTTTAAAACCTATTTATTAAGAATCATTGTCAATGACTCTTAAAGCCTCTACGGGTTATAGGTTATAAACACAATAACTGCTCAGATTGCTTAACATTAAAACGAAAATATACATTAATTTACCGTTCCACTAAGGCAATATAATGAGCTTATATGAGATGCATTCGTTGCCAGCGATTGAAAAGTTCTTGTAATCGTTTATTTTAAGCCATTATGCGACTATAGTATACTTTTGAGCTTAGATCAGACTTTTATTGAAGCGAATTTTATTTATTTATAATTAAACAGGGCTATCAGAAAAATTTAGTTACCGACTCAATATTATCCTTCGTACAGATTGTTATTGATGCAAAAATAAGACTACCTTTTACGACACGCATTTTAAGCGTGAGGACCTAACTACGAACCTGATACCGATGTCTTTTTTCTTATCCATACTTATATTATAAAGCTGAAGCTGTTTGTTTGTTTGTTTGCTTGAAAATCTCTGGAACTACTGGTCCGATTTGGAAAATCATTTCAGTGTTAGATAGCTCATTTATAGTGGAAGACTATAGACTACATAACATTAACCATAAACGCGGGTAAAACCGCGGGCATAGCTAGTTTCATATAAATCCGTATCCGAAAATGTGAAGGTGCAAAGCTGTTGAGATTGAAACCTCACATAAAGCTACAATGGAAATAAACTATACCTATGTAGAGCATTCATTCAAATTTTTTATAAAAAAAATTAAAAAAAACTTGCAATTTTGAAGCTAACACCCTTGACATTGTAGAATTTGCATAGAAGTTGCATCCAAACCAAATTGACTTAATTATTATGCAGATTTTGAACTGAAATTTGCATATGTCTGCAGAAAAATTCGCATTCATAACGTAACAATTGTACAAAAAAAATACCAAAGAAGTTAAATAATATGTTTCTAAAGTGTCTAACGCTTAAGACTTATAGGAAACTCACAATTAAAAGTTAATCTATTGACCGGTGTATTGTATCAAGCTCAATTCGTGCTTATCTATGCAAACTTTTATTATAGCACGTTTTAACATTCATTTGATTCCATTTAATTCTAAATATATTAAGTGTCGCTTAAATATCACACGTCGATTTCATAAAAGGAAACATTGTACGCTAATTGATGTTTTTTTATAAACTGTTTCAACATAAATATCATTGCGTGCATTTACTATTATGTTTACAATAATCTATAGCGTCTGTATAACGTAGCTACTGGAAATATTCCAAGTTCTGGTCACACAACTTTTTGTGGGATTAAAAGGCATTAAATGTCAGCTCAAGGAATGCTGTTCAAGTATTTTTCAAGCTACCTTCTGAAAAAAGATCTTCAAGACTTTTTAGTTTAACAAGATCGGCTATGTAGTTGTAGTACGATTATGTCGATTATTGACTGGCCCGTTGGTCAAGTGGTCAGAGACCCTGACCACGAAACCAAGGGTCGCGGGTTCGAATCCCGCTAGGTGCATTTATTCTCGAGTCATGGATGTTTATAGACGTATTTAATGTCTATCCGTTCACCTAGTATCCATAGTACAAGCACTAGGTTAGTTTGGAACTAGACAATTGGTGTGTCAGTCTGGAGATTTTTATTTGTTTTTTTATTTATTTTTAAAATCGATAAAATTAATTCCTTCTATTGTTTCTTCTGCTTCTTTCCTTTAATTAAAAAATCGTATATTATTTGCAATGCCGTAGCCATCGGCTAGCTAGACTCTAGTAACATATTTAAGTTTACACCCATTATGATTGATTGACTTTAGTATTGGTATTTGAAGCCTTGTCTCAATTATTTAATTGAGACAAGGTTTCAAATACCATCTAATTAACATAGCCTACTCTAAGTAGGTGTTAGCTTTTTTGTAATATGACTCAAGTCAAAACAAATCAAAACTGGTTTGTTTGTATAAGTTATGCATATTAAAAGGTGCTACTTATTTAGTTTTTGTATTCATAAGTTATCGTTTTAACTCGCTTTACATTTCTGGTGATCCCCTCATTTCTATAACTATTTCTTATTCATGACATTGAACGCGAATGACTAATGCTTCTTAGTACTCCAGTGCGACTCTTCCAAAGATATTTCGGTCGGGATTGATCACACAAAAATCGACGTCACGTCACCAAATTAGCATTGCGTATGATGTAGGAAAATTTATGCCAACTAATTAGACAATGCGTGTACCAGATTAAACGTGTGTCGAGGTACGCCCACCGATCGGTCATCGCAAGATTGATAATTTTGCGTCATGTGCACCTGGGTACTACTATGTTGATAAGGCAGGCAAATATTTTTATGAACTCGTTAATACGTAGAATGGTCTATTACTGTGATACATTCACGGTCGTCTTGTGAAGACGCGGTGAATCTGCGCATGTGATATGCATTTGAAAGCATTATGTGAGCATTAATAGTACTAATATTACAGAAGGTAAACATCTGTGAGAAGAGATACCTTAGTAGTTGTATATGACCATAGGCTATAGCTTATATAGGCTATATAGCTTGTGGACATTTACAAATATATATATAGGCTGTAAGGCTAGATTTGACAGAATATGCTTATTTGCTATCTTTAGTGATTTAAAAATACTTTTTCATGGAAATCTTTTCTAACAAACCAATATTAAAATCAAGCAAAAGCGCTAAATAAGCGTGATTTCTTGATGAAATTATTTTATTTTATTATTTATTACTACACCTACTTTAGAAATATACATGCTGAGAAAATGCACCATGTCATACTAAGTAGGTACATAGATACGTTATCAAACAGGTACTAAGCACGGAAAGTCAGAGGCATCCTTTCAATACAGGAACTTAAAATGTAAAATTAACTGATTTTACAAAATAAAAAGAAAATCCGAATTATTCCTAGTTTACGAAGGTGCCTTGATTTCATTTGGTCGACTGAATTCTACTGTACTTATACACCCAGGGGCGCAAACCAGTAATGAATAATGGACGCATATTATCTGCTATCTTAATTTGCAAATTTGATCAGTAACAAGTTTCATTGAATTCCGCCTTTCACTCTCATTGACATGTTTGGTCTAATTAAAAATATAATTACACCACCCAGTACTGCACGGTAGTTTTTTATTCATGACAAGATCATTTAAACGTGTTTGCTCAGTTAAAAAATACAAATTATTTTGTCTTATTAAAATGTCCAAGTTCGGATAAACGGTAATGAAAATAAAATTAAAAGGTACTTATGCACCTGGCATTGAAGTTTTAAGTCAACATCTATTGCATATGAGGTGAGGGAGGCGAATCCTTATGCATTGTGATCCATACATGATCACGCCCGTAATTTCCTCGGAGGTAAACAATGTCCTAATGAGCAATAAAGCTTCTTTAGCTGGATTAAGCCATAAAATAAAGGTGAGGAGGTTAGTGAAAAAATTAATAAAAAAATAATTTTAAAAATCGGTAAACAATTCTCAGAGATATCGAGTAACATACATATAAGAAAAAAAAAAAAAAACAGTCGAATTGAGAACCTCCTCCTTAAAAAAGTGATGTCAAACCCAATAAACCAATAGTATGTAAATAAATAAATAAAATGTCCCATGTTGGCTCAACTTTTGAACACGATTTCAGATATTGTGTTAAAATTCAGACTGCGGAAAAATACTGTCAGGCGGTGAAAGGCAATGAAATATCGAATCAAATTCATAACGCGAATGGAGAGTTAAATAAAAGTTAATTGACATTTTCGAAGTCTCACAGACAGACATACATTACAATGACGTGTTAACCTGCTTTGCTAGTCTATTATGTACTGGCGTAAACGTATGAGCATGGTGTTATATGACATCGCAGTTTGATTACGAGTACCAATAGGGAAGTTACGTGAGTAATAAAAGTACATTATACCTCGTTAGTCAGTCAGTTACAATTATAAAAAAAAAAAAAAAAATTTTTTTTTGTCCAGACACACCAGTTCTCTAGTCCCTAACTAAGCTTATGCTTGTGCTATGAATACTAGGCTAACGGATAAACATACTTCAATACTTTTATAATCATCCTTGACTCGAGTACAAATGTCCATGTTCATCACACGAAACATTTGCCCCTAGCAGGAATCGAACCCGCGATCCTCAGTTTTGTGGCCAGGGTCTCTAACCACGCATCCAACGGGGCAGTCGATATAACAGGTTATCCATAGCCCATCACAGTTTTGTAGTGGGGCGCTTTGATATCACATACTAAAACATTTAGGGTTTTTACTAAACCCTACGTCACGCGAAATTTAGAAGCGCTATCTGCGCTTTGCTTAACAAAAGAAAAAAATAATATTTTAAAAGACGAATAAAGAAGGTTTTTACGCAAGCCCATTCACAGATTCAATCGCATAACAATATAATCATTAGGAATAGATGCGGGCGCGCAGCTTGAAACCCGACGTGGATGAATCGGAGTCTGACGCGGGGATAACGCGCACTCTTTGAGCCATTATGTCGTCCACAAAGGACTGATACGAGTACACCGGCATTGTGGTGTTTTCCCTTTTGACGGAAAACAATCAATTGGAACTTTTACAATCAAATCGGATTTTGTAGCATTCAAAACGGATTTTGATAAGGTTAACCCTATATGTGTCTACTCGCCATAATGGTTCTAAATTTGTTTTTGACTAAATCAACCAGTTCAATTTGGATTATAGATACAATAATATTTGTATGCATGCTTACATATATAAATGAATGCCTAAAGCATTAAAACCGATATACATGCAAACTTTTCCCACATTCACCTTCCAAGCCAGTGTTTCTTCCAATCCAGCAAGCCAATGTTACTTTATCATATAACACCTATTTATCTTTTTTACCCGTCTAGACCGATCATAGTTAAATGTTAGTGGCCCAAATTGTCTCTTGATCTATACACATCATGGGGAATTTACAGCTTCATAGTTTTTACTAGAGAATGTAATGCTGGGTAACCAAGATTCTATAAAAACTAAATTGTGAAGAGCTCACCATGACCACGATAATGACATTTACGTGCAGGCGTTGACGACCTCCAAAAATACCGAATTTAACATGACCAACATAATTTGACCTTCCAGAACATAGTAGCTTGTACCAATTGCTCATAAGAGTAGTTTGGTCGTGTAGATAACGCGACAATCGGCATGTCATGGTCTATTATGGAGGATTAGTTCGGCCGGACAATTTTTCCGTATATATACACTTTTTTGTCACCAAAAACATAAACATACGCGGATTATACGAATAATTGTTGTAATTTATATATAAACGGTATCGATAGAACGAAAAATTAAAAACATTTAATTAAATAAAAAACGATGGCATTATATGATTTTCCTCAAAATTATATATTATATAGCAATAAAAAATAGGTATATTTTATCTGTAATGACAAAAAAATCATATTACTTATTTTACATAATATAATATATAGTTGATATTTCCTCTACTTTGTTTACCTGTGTCAGCAATTAAAAAAACATTTTCAATTAACATATTTTAGAATTACAGACAGATATGAGTCTATTTAAACCTGTCTGGATATAAAATTTAAATAAAACGTGTTTTTAAGTTGGTCTAATAGTTAGTACGTGACTTATCCAACTAGCGTACTATCGTACTCGTGAATGCCAAGTCTCTAAAAACAAATATATTTTTGAATTAACACAAAAATATAGGGTCTTAAAATATATTGACATAAAAAGCTTATTTTATAAAAATAAAAAATAAAATTCCAATGTCATTGAGTTGCATATAATATGCTATACCTACTATAAAAACACTTAACAAATTTTTACTTTATATTGGCGTGGCTCGTAAACGCACATCTTACTATAATACAAAGGCGAAAGTTTATTGAATTGCAATTTGGAATTCCACGCGGGCGAAACCGCCGGCAACAGCTAGTAGTTTTAATTGAGAAGCTGCGGGAGAATATAATTAAGAAGTAAAAGATATTCAATCAATATCTAAAAATACTAAAAGATTTAATTTTAAAACGTGATCTATGATTTCACAAAATCATTTCGGCGCGAAGTACGCGTGGGGGTCCGGAACTCTAAAAGTGAATTCCCAGAGATAAGAACCAGCAGGCAATAAATGGGGCTGAGAGCCCATTTAGCACCTCTTTCACCTACGACCTAGGTGCTGGGGATATCTAGACACCTACACAAAGGTTTATGCGGCAATTTAACTATAATATTCTTCGTAGTTAAGGAAGTCTTCGGGTTTAAAGTGTCACTATCCTAGACTAAGTAACAGATTGTAGACATAATAAGCAATCTCGTTACAATTAAGTATGATACATGACTCATAGAAGGTTGATACACCTGCTTGATAATTGTAGATTTCTGGAATGATTTTATGTTTTGAGATAAGAGTGAGTGGGTAACAAAGATAAGGCATAGTCATCATATTTATTAATCATTAGTCTGAAGAATTTAAAGAAAGAAAAGATAAAATATTTCAATATTATCTTTATTTTGGTCTATAGTACAGGTATAGTTATTTGTTTTCTATATAACATTGATAAAATACATTGCATTGTTTGCATTCCCTTCCTCTAAAAACCACTTCGACAACTTAGTCAAAGCGTGTTCTTGCCTTTAATAGACGAAATACAAATCAACACATGTGTGTTGCCTATTGAAAATATCTCATCGTAATTTGGATCCTTTTTATGCAGAATGTTTTAAGTATAAAAACATTTTATAAAATATATACAGGGTCATTTGTAAACCATCAGAAACCTCGCAGGAGTAGATTGCTGACATTATAAACAATAATAACGTTCGTATTACGACTTTTCCAAAATTGACAAAAAATTGCTTTCCATTCTAAATGACCAAACAGCTGATGTAATTTGTATGAAAATTCGTTTTTTTTGTCCATTTAAGAAAAAATCGTGGAACAAATGTCTTTGTTTATAATATCAGTAAAATACTCCTGCGAGGTTGTTGATATTTTACAAATGACCCTGTATACAATCTAATCTAATAAAATACAGCTGTTAGACAAATGTGTGTGAATTTTTCTTTGATGTTAATCCTCAAGATAAGATTAATAACTTTAATAGAAATCTAAACTGTTAATGGTATTATTGCTTAAGTTATCAAACTAAAACCTCTTATAAGTAACTTTAGAAATCGTACAATGTCATATTATTGATTCACTATATTTTTTAAATATTTGTGAGTATGGAATGGAATGTTGATATCATGGATTGTATTTGCGTACAAAAAGAAGCTATCACCATCAAATTTGAAACCCCATGCAGTTTGACTCCAAATACTTAATACGAATTTTAGCGACACTAATGTTCATGGTGTAAAGAAAGAGTAATAAATAATATATAAAGCCGAAGAGTTTGTTTGTTGAACGCGCTAATCTCAGAATTTGTATAGTCCATTTACCTAGGAAGGCTATATAACATCATGCTACGACACATTTACCGTAAGCGCGGGTGAAACCGCGGGCATAACTTGTAACTAACTACAAAGTCACGCCCTAAGGTTGCTAGAAATGCCGATTGTCAGTAAAGAAACTAAGGTGTTCAATATTTTTTTTAAATTCTTACAGAAGATAACAAAGCTTATACAGCCGACCGTGAAAAGGTAATTAAGAAGGTATCATTCTCATTTATAAAGGGGTTACTTTCTCGGACAACGGCATTAATATGCAACAGACAGATTTCATTCACAAATTAGGTTTTAATACCTCTGGTAATTTGCGGTTAATCATGGCTCGGCCCATCGCTATATTTCGTTTTCGGCTCGCAAAATGTTACTGATTACTGTATTGTTTCATTTTCTACCCTTTAATATCATAATTGATGATTCTGTTACCTATCCAGCTCTCGAATTTAACATTAGGAACATTATAAACATTATAGGCCTTGTAAAATTAAACTATGCATTCAATAGTACATAATGCAATAAAAACTTTCCATGAGCACAGTATTACTCTAAATTAAATTTATATGCCCATTTATTTCGGCCAGATTCGGTCAAAAACATCACATTTTCATATTTATAGTATCAACTAATATCTTTGTTGAGAATAAAAGGTATGTTTGCAATAGTGCGGGTTTGTAGAAACAAGCTTATAAACCGTGCTATGAACACCAGTCGGGCAATTATTACGCGTGGTACACTTGAATAGGACAAGATTGGTAAAAGCATAGAGCAATTGAGTTTCGCCGGGTTGACGCGAAATCTGGAAAAATCTGAATGAAAGGTTGATAGCCCTTTACTTTGATATAGAAACATGAAGTGATGTTGACCTTTGAGTTTATTATAATATAGTTTTTGCTGTACTTTAAAGACATTTAAATGCAAACTTTTTCCTGTCCAGTTATTTATATAAAATATCTCAATATCTGAGTTGTCGTTCATGTTTTGAATTTTAATGACTATGTGACTGGTGTTTAGTAGATATACATGTATTGACTGTTTAATAGGTAATCTGTTGTTGAATCTGTCGTGTTAGGAAACGTAGAGTAGGTACCTATACAATTTAATAAGCAAAAAGCTCCCAAAACATTTTTTTTTTTTAAACAATAAAAAATTCCAGGCGTTCAAGAGCTAATTATTAACAAAAACATATCTTTACAAGACGAGACGACGGATTCCGTCAATTCGTTCAATTTTTTTACTAGATGTTGGACGTGACCTTTGTGAAATCGTGTTAGAGATGCGTGGGCTTGCATTAGGCGTATATCTAAAAAAATATTTTGATTCGCGCACTTTTCAATCAATTCTATTAATAAAAAAAATAAACAAAACTATAAAAAATTAGCCTCTCTACATTGTAATCCGTGTTTTTTATGCACTTTGAATTTAAATTACCCTTTATTGCAACATTCCGTTTAAGCTTTTACTTACTTAAGCCGGTACTTAGTTTTAGTTATGCGCGAATGTTATGGACGAACTTGTCAATGTATTCCTAATAAACCTATTTCCATCGTAAACGATGGCATATCTTATCGTCTCTATAAAGCGATACCGCTCTAACCCCGCACATTACCATTCGTGAGAACCGAACTCCGGCGCATAAAGTGCTAATTTAGCAACAAAGCCGCCTTGTGGAGCCAAACGTGCGCTAGAAATAATGAACGAGTTTCCCGAACGCCTTGTTAGTCGGCCATTATTAATTTATTGCCTGGAATTCGCACGTGGGCTACGCTCGCGTATAATTGAGCGTGTTCAAATGTTGTTGTTTATTCAATCGTGTGATTGTACGGCGACGTAATTATAATATAGTAAGTGCATGCGTAAATTTTGAATTTTGGAATGATACCAATGCGACTGAACGTGATGTGCGTTATGAAGTACCTACATGAGTTAGAGCTTGACGTCACGGCCTTGTTGCAACGGCCTTGGGCACATTAAAAATCGGGTCACTTTTAAAATTTGTTCGTAATATCTTTCTTCAATACTTGTTCCATCCATAAAATACCAATATCGAATATATTTTAAGACGACATCCCAAAATTTTGTTACATGCCAATCAGAGCAATACGTATTACGACTAACGTAAAGTAAGTAAAATATATTTACTAAGAACTGATAATTATGTTACTAGCTATCAACAAATTGCACAGTCAACATGGTAACAATAGTAGTCGAATATGAGTTATTCGACTATGTCAGTTGATATAATTGACTTAACATTCGAAGTACATTATTATTAACAAATAATCGATATTGGAATTTCTGTTCAACACTATTCATATTTTTAGTAAGTAGGATAAGTAAACTGTATTTTCGAGAAAATAGAATACTAGTAGGTACTAGGTACTACTATTTTATAAAATAATGTATTTAATTCTTTTTTTTTTGCGTAAAAGTAGACTGCTATCATTAACGGTTATTAGATTTATTTTTCCACTGGCAGGTGCATACTCGAGCCGCGAAATGTTTTCCCACACGAGTAACCTTAAACCCGACCAAGACCACAATTTGTACCGGTAATTACGTTGGCCTTTATTTTATATATTATTACTTGAGAACCATAGTTATTGTAGCCATGCATCGTGTGAATATTGCCTTTCTCGATGTTTGGCCTCGACAATAGACGCTACTAAAAACTGTACATAAATAATGATGTACTTAGGTAAATAGGATTAATTTATTTTAGACAAATAAATAAAAATTTGATCATCATCTTCCTAGCGTTATGTTCCGTGCTTAGACGGGGTCCGCTTAGACCATGATCCAGGATTTAGTGAGTCTGGTAATTACATTGAAACGACTGCCGATCTGACCTTCGTAACCCTTACATAGGGGAACCAGACAATTTTTGGATCATGGTTACAAATTCAAAGTTGTTTGAATTTGCAGGTTTCATCACGATGTTTTCCCTCACCGTCGAGCTAGTGGTATAAATATGTACATAGATTTTTTAAAATCTAGAGGTACATGCCCGGGTTTTAACCCGCACTCCTCGGTTAAGAGGCGCGTGTCCTTACCATTGAGCTACCACCGCTCTTAAATTAAATAAATAAAAATTTGATGTCGATATAAAATAAAACAACGCAAGCAATTTTACTTCCTTGTAAATTTGTATTATTTCATAATGATTGGTCGGGAGGGACGAAATATAAACAAAATAAATTTCTAAAAAAACCTACTAATTTATTATTTCTATACATTAAATTGCAATTGGTAAGTAACTATGGTTAAATAGCTAATATCTAACTAAGGTGAAGACTACGGAGGTAATTTATGTGTTACACTTTACTGAAAAACGTCTATACATTTGGGTCTGTGCAAGTCTGCACTAGCTTTTTATATATTTTAACCTTTTTATACCTTTTTATACCTTTTTGTCTATGTTTTTGATAACTATTGGTTATGCTTTTTTGATTGACATATTATACTTTTTGTTTTACTACCAAAAGAACCAGCGCCTTTTATTTCGGTAGTTTAATAGGGTCTTAACATAGTAATTTAAATGAATGTCAAGATGTGTTATCTATCATAAAAATACCGTTCTATAATCACTAAAAAAATATAACTTTGCGAGCAAAAAGCGGAGCTTTCTCAAAGCTAGCTAGTAAGTAAATAAAATAAGTAAACTAAACAAAACATACCTACATAAACACATTCAGCCAAAAACAAAACTGGGCCGGGTTAGATAGAAAATTGTGAAAAAGTAGTGACAAGTGGCTAGCTCGTCGCCTACACAATCACATACCTAAAACCCCATATAAGTCATAATTATTTACCTTTTCACCGATTATGTCCGACGATAAGTAAATAACATAAGTTATGCGTCATTGAACGTTCGCTCTTAGAATCTCTTAAAGTAATCGAATTAAGTATTTAGTGGCAGAATGACTCATGATAAGTTGGTGTCTGTCTGTAATCACTTGTGTAGGTATTTCACATTAAATTGACATCATCGTACTGCTTTTTTATCATTGGTTGCATCACTACCTAACGTTTATTTAAAAATATCTACTACTTACATGCGGTACGTATTTTTTAAATTCGATTTTATGCAGGAACATCGCTTGACCACTGAATCGGGTATTTTACTTGAAAAAAAATCTAGTCCGTATGTTACCTAGATTATCAAAAAATATTGAACTAACGTATTTTTTGCTTTATCTAATAGTCGAAAAATTACAAAAACACAGCGCTTCAAATCTGAAATTAAGCGCTTTACGTCACTTGGACGGTAAAATTTTACACGCCTAGTGACGTCACGCGGTACTTTAACGCGCTGTACCTTCATCGTTATTTGCTGAACAAAAGAAAAAATACATAAAAAATATTTTTTTTGTAATCTTAATAATGGACTATTAAATGCTTAGACCTACAAATATACGACTCTTTACAATCATTGACAAGACAACAGTCTTGTTATATGTGTTGTTTAATAGCCTGGGAAGTCATGCCTTGGGATCTAAATATTTAATCCATACATCCTTCTAGCCAGCCGTGTGATTTCAATAAACGTATATTAACTTCTTTAAATCTACATTCCATAGGTCCAAATAAGAGCCATACACACTATAGCCTGCGTAATTATGGCCCAGTTATTTTGCGCGAAGATAACTGCTCAATGCATCGTTGTGTTCCCCGTCGTTTCTCATAAACTTATTTTAATTGCATTGGAATTACTTACATGTGACTCGCATCTGATATTATAAGAGCAATGCCCTATTTCGTATTGAAACCAAATGCGTATTGTGCAACCTGCTTTGAATCTGGAGCAATTTATATTAAAATCAATGACTTTAATTGACTGGCTCGATGGCTCATTCGGTAGTGACCCTGCCCCATGCGCCAAGAGTTGTGGGTTTGATCCCTACCCAGGAAATTACACATGACTTACCTACTCAAATTAAATATTAAATAGTACCACTGAGATTATAATAAAACATACATATTAAGAATGTTAGGATCGTGCCATAATATGGCTTTCAATTCTCTCTGCCTACCCCGCTAGAGAAGTGGCGTGAAGTTTAATTAGTTACCTAGTTATTAAATTGACTAATGAATGACTACAATTTGTTTTGTATTTGTTAACTGTGTTTATTGTCATTGCGAATGAAATGATAATTTTACACATATAATTATATATTAGTAATTCTATGATAAAATACAATATAATCATGAATCAGTGTTTTTTTTTATTATGAAATTAATCAAGTGCTATAATGATACGTAAAATCACATTATAGACATCATAGGCGCAAAGATAGTAAATAAAATAGATAAATCGTTTCTCATACCTTAATTTTTGTCTCCAACTTAGATTAAATTGATTTAATCTAAGGTCTCCAGAATTGTCTCACTACCTGCACAATTTATCGTTAAACCCTCAATTTAAGACATAGTAGGATTTTAGTTCGTCAACATACGACATATATACGCAAACTTGGAGCAGTGGTAGCTCAATGGTCTTGTACACGCGCCTCATAACCGAGGGGTGCGGGTTCAAAATCGAGCACATAATTTCAAATCTATATACGAATTTATACCACTACCTCGACGGTGAGGAAAAACATCGTGATGAAACCTACAAATTCAAACAATTTTGCATTTGTAACTATGATCCAAAAATTTTTACAAAGGTTAGATCGGCAGTCGCTTCAATGTAATACCAGACTCGCTAAATCCTGAATCATGATAAATAAATAAATAAATATTCAACGACATCACATACATTGATCTAAAACAACAGTGGTATTAAAAATATATACTTAAATAAATATTGGATATTAAATTAACACCCAGACACAGAACAAACACAAGTATTCATCACACGAATGTTTGTCCTGGGTGGGGATCGCACCCACAACTTGGCGCATGGGGCAGGGTCACTACCGAATGCGCCATCGAGCTTGTCATTGATCTAAGCGGAACCCGTCTAAGCACGGGAGATAACGCTGGGAAGATGATGAACATATCTACGCAGACGCGCCGACCGAACTTGGCAAACTAGCTGAATCAATTACGTAGACCGACACCCATCAAAAGGAGTAATTATCATTTGCAAAGGCGCGCGAAATCCAATTTATCTATGGGCATACAATTTTCAATTCATATCCATGTAGATTCGTTCAGCCGGGCGTGTTTGTTGAATGCCAATCAAGAACGTATTAACCACTAGACGCTGCTTAATATAATATATTACCTAATGTAATCGGCGAAGCATTTTAAGTAAATTTCTGAGTTAAAGTAAGTTCTAGTTTTCAGCTTTAATATTATTTTGAGGCTTAAAGTATAAAATATTCGTGTATTAGGACTTCAAATGAGATCAGTTATTAATTTAAATAAATTAAATTGTTAGACACAATCCACCCAACTATCGTTATTAAAATGTTCTAAAATATTACCCATATACCACAAAAAAATATAAAAAAATATATTTATATATAATATCATCTTTTATTATTTATGAAGTGTTCAATTTATTGTTTATGAATTAATTAAACGCAGATAAAAATGCAAATGTTAATTATTTTACAAAATATGCTCATCATATGCCATCATGGTATGAACTAGTAATATTTGTATTTGCTTCATATGTAAAAAGACTTATGTGTTATGTTAATGTCGACTTTTAATAACGACAGCTGGTCAATAAATATGTACCTACCTGTGTGTCATCATAAATTTAAATAGCTTCATTAAAATGTTGTTGAGATTTAAAATCCCTCAAACTACTTATAACAACTTTTACTAAAAGTAAGTATATAACACAAGAACATAAACCTATTTCTTAAATAAAAAATTCTAAGTCCTAAATCAAATAGGTACCATAATTTTTGACTGGCCCGTTGGTCGAGTGGTCAGAGACCCTGGCCACAAAACCAAGAGTCGCGGGTTCGAATCCCGCTAGGGGCAAATATTTCGTGTGATGAACATGGATATTTGTACTCGAGTCATGGATGTTTATAAACGTATTTAAGTATGTCTATCCGTTCACCTAGTATCCATAGCACAAGCTTATAAGCTTAGTTTGGAACTAGGGAATTGGTGTGCCAGTCTGAAGAATTTATTTATTATTATTATTATTAATTTATAATAGCCTTACCCACGAACGTGGTCAAATTAACTTTAGAAAAAGGGTAGGATTCACTTGTAAATTAATTGATACATATATTGTGTTGTTATAATGTACTGGCTTCGCTCGCGTGGTACATCAATAAAACATAGCATATAGGCTATTTTGATTGACTGGCTCAATGGCGCATTCGGTAGTGATTCTGCCCCATGCGCCAAGAGTTATGGGTTCGAACCCACCCAGGACAAACATTCGTGTGATGAATGCTTGTGTTTGTTCTGTGTCTGGGTGTTAATGTCTAATATTTAAGTATATATTTGTAATATCACTGCTGCCCCATTGACTCTGCCTATTGATTATAGGCGTGATGTTATGTATGTATGTATGTATCACTGTTGAATCTGATATCCGTAACACAAGTGCTTGAGCTACTTAGCTCGGAGTCAGATCAATAAATTTGGTGTTGTGGGTTATTTATTTATTTATTTATTTAGGTATATGAGCCATATATAAATAAGTTTCATTAAAATCCGTTCAGTAGTTTTTTGCGTTAATGTGTAACAAACATGCATCTTACAAATTCATCATCATCATCTTTCATCCATACAAACTTTTGCGTTTATACTCGTAATAATATAAGGATTTTATTACATAACCTTTGACGTTTCATCAAATTAATACCTAAAACATAACGCATTTCTATTCTTACTCTGATATGATTAAGACCTTTTATTTGCAAATGCCTCTAATATAAATAAATAATACTATATAAATAACACTATAATCGTCAGCACATATCGTTGTCGCCTGTCAATTATATCGGCGAAGTAGTGAAACATTGATGCATGTCGGTAATGGAATGTGCTCAACCATTCTGCTGTCAGCACCGACCGAGATCCGATTGCGAAAGACCGAGGAATCGAGATCGGTATGCCTAGCACGTACCAGGTCAACAATCAAGTTTGATAACGGATTGTAAAATTGAGGGAGTTCAAAAATTATAATGTCGTATTAATATAAATAGCTAATATAAACATTAAATAACTTAATTTATACATTATTTAATGTGATCATAAAACGTATACGTATTATTAAATACCATATGGTAGCAAATAAATGCTTATTATGAGTTTCATTACAATAACTTTCTAAAAGCTAGCATTTAAGCTAAAACAAAATAATGGCCTTTCCCTAAAAAAAATAAAAACTATAAACAAAAAGGACTGCCGAAACCCGGGATTGAACCGGGGACCTTTAGATCTTCAGTCTAACGCTCTCCCAACTGAGCTATTTCGGCTGTGGTGGAAGTTGACGAAAATAAGAATTGCTTTATATATGTGTATTACAAGTAAGTATAATGTAGGTATAGATGTTACAGTTGCTTCAAATAACTGATAAAAATAACCACATGTGTGGCTTGGTGACATATGAGTCATACTATAAGAATATTATCGATTCAGATAATTAATAGATATTAAATAATAAAATGACAGCGCGTAATTAAATGTAAATTATTCTAATAAGCAGTATACATATAAAAATATACATGGATACTGTGTGTCTGGTGTGTCTGGTTGTCCTAGCTAATCTAGTGAACAGAAAAATATAATTATTTAAACTTGTACTGATTGGCTAGTGCTATATGTAGTAGTTTGAGCTACTTTTAAAATTATAGATCCGCGCAAGATTAAACAAACTTTTTTGGTACATTTAACGGAGATGAAATGTATCAGCTAGTTAGACTATAAAATTAATCTAGTAGTTAATAAATATATATGATGATATAAACCGTCAACTAACCATAGGTTGATAAAATAAATAGGTACCATTTACCAAAGCAACACTTCGCAGGAAAAGCAGGTTCTGACCGACACATTTTGCCCCTGACTTGTTCCACGTGAAATTTACCAAAAAAAATATCGGAACTCTATATACTTACCTAACTATCTAAATATATAATTTATCCTATACTAAATAATGATAAACGGTACCCAGCTATGTACTCAACCCATTCGCTACTTAATAAAGTTGGTAGTAACATCACAATGACAACACTAACCAGTTTTTGTCGAGGTAACTGACGCTGGCTATTCAGTTTTTTGCTGATGGCAACACCAGCGCAGGTATGTTGATCCGGATGCGGGAAATACGCGCCAGAAAGTCCCGCCGGTGATGTGCATAGTGATGTCACACTACATGTCGATTATAGGGCTGTTGACTGGAAACTTTAAGGTGTAAAAAAAATCACTTCATCGATTTTGTATGGGCTTGTAGGTTTATGACGTCGCTATTTAGCCTAGTCAAGCAGTTTTTGTAAAATCAAAAATTGTAGACTCAATATAATTCCAAATCATTAAGGTTTTAATAGTATGATTAAAACCTTAATGATTTGGAAAAGAAAGTAGCCCAGTCAGGCTACTTTCTTTTACGAAATTAATATTTTCAAAGACAATAAATAGCAAAGCATTAAAAGTAATATAAAATATATAAATAGGTATACTTACTAGTTTATTCACGCTAGCACGCCATTTTTTAGCTCCAAACTAAGTATAAAGCTAATCATTGTATACTAATGTATATTTTTTAGTTCTCATTCAAATATAAACTTTTAACCACTAAGTCATTATTGTAGAAAGATTTGCCAAAGTTAATTATTAGCTCTTTCTGATTTTCTACATAAATTAAGAAAAATAATCCCAATAAATCAGTCTCATAAAAGGAGCAACAACAATTAATGGACTGCAATCAAATTAATGAGTTCATGTAAATTTAATGATAACATATCTCATTATTTTAGAATTGGGAGAGATCTTCACCATTTCCACTCATTAAAAAAATACATAAATATACATAACGTTTGTTAATGTGTCTCATTTTCTTCTTAATTGGTTTCGATGATACTCTTCCTTCTTTATAGTTGGTACCATTAACTTGATAACGCTCAAAGCTTTTAAAAATTATATCGATATTGATTATAGCTCAAAGTTTGACTAACAACACTATTTAGTCCAAATTATATACATTACCGACCAAATTAAGATTGCAAGATAAAAACCGATACAGATACACCGACGCGGAATCGATTCATTGTTCGGGGAAAGGTGACTGTGACTCGATTGAAACTAAGGTCAATAACTTTAAAATGCCGACGTTAATGTACCTCGGTTAATCACGATATAAGACAGTAGTAAAGCCTTCAATTACTTACATATGACAAAAATACGAAGACAAATTTCATCAGCTTAGTAATAGTTAGGTAATATTTGGTTCAAACTTAGTTTAAAGAATAACTTATTTTCAAATGTTGTTGTTATGTTACAGGAAATCCAAATAAAGTACCTAATGGCGACAAAAATATTTTAAATTGTTGTTACATACATACATACCTACCTACATACATAACACCAAAATCCCCGAAGAGGTAGGCAGAGTCAAAGGGGCAGCAGGCTCTAACCATATTCAGCTATAAATAAAACTGGGCTGGGTGAGATGGAAAATTGTGAAAAAGTAATGACAAGTGGTTAGCTTGTCGCCTGCACAATCACATACCCAAAACCCGATATACCATTAGTCGCCTTTTACGACATGATAAGCAAGGAACTTAGTTGGCACATTGTTTTTAAGTCCCAGGAAAATTGTTTCCGCAAGTGGTAAACAAGTCTCAAGTGTATCGGAACGAAAGACGCGAAGCAGTGACCTTATCTGAACTCAGAAGCTCCGGTTTGGTTCCGAATGAGACATTAAAGTAATAATGGATGCTGGGAAAATTCAAATAAGTCGTTTTTATTACGTGATGCTGTTAGCTACTGGGTCGGGATGTCTCACTGGGAGACCAACTATTAGATGACAGTTAGATGGCAATTAGAAAGTTTAAGAAGAGCTTAAGAAGGATCTTTCTGTTACTTAGGCACTGCCGCCCCTTCGGAGACCGCAAAAATATCTGTCTATCGGTATACCATTTATTTATGTTTAGAATATATATTCCAATGAACACCCTATACTAACTCAGGTATAGAAATCAGGAACTGTGATATGAAAAAAAACTCCAGACTGACACAACAATTCCCTAGTTCCAAACTAACCGTAAGCTTGTGCTATGGATACTAGGCGAGCGTAGAAATACTTAAATACGTTTATAAACATCCGTGACTCGAGTACAAATGTCCATGTTCATCACACGAAACATTTGCCCCTAGCGGGATTCAAACCCGCGACCCTTGGATTCACAGGTAGGCAGAGAGAACCGAACGTTTCTCATTTTCATGGCCAGGGTCTCTGACCACTCGACCAACGGGCCTGTCCAAATCAATATCGAAATACAATATTGTGGATTAACTATTCTTATTTAAGACACAATAACTAACTTTAGTATTAAATGTGACATACATATATAACACCAAGCCCGTAATCCCTGAAGCGGTAGGCAGAGTCAATAGGGCAGCAAGCCCCCTTAACCCCAGCGAGCTCGTCGCCCCACTCAATCACATATCCAAAACCCTATATACCATTAGTCGCCTCTAACAATATGCTAGGTAAGGGACATAGTTGGCACATTCTTTTTAAGGCCCAGACCAACATGGGACTTGTACCTATTAAATGTTAAATGATTTTATATTAAGCTTATTACCACTTGGCGATAGTAAATTTATTATACAGTGTTATCACAAACGAGAGAAACGATTCTCTACTCTATGGTATTATTGTTGCAATTTAATACTCAACGTTTAATGCCTAATTTCTTGTCACTTAAACCAATGAACTGTGAGCTGGTTGTTAAAATAAAACATATACCACTTGTCCGAACTGAGTTGCCAGGTCATTCCACAAATATTGACTAAATAGTTAATTCGAAGTCATCTCTTCATATTGTATAATACTACTTAAATTATGCGTAACCTGGCATCCCTTTAAGCTGGGCCATCATTATAAATCCTTATTGACAATAATTCGTAATGCATGTCGCAAGCTGTAATTATATCTTGTTTTAAATAATATTGTAGCTTATTATTCTAAGGCGATCTCGTCTAAGTTCATCTACCGACACGGACTAGTAAAAAAAGAAGGACTCCACGCTGTCATACTATGTATAGCGTGAAGCAACGTTTAAGCATGTGAGTGAGATACTTATCGATACTAGATATCGGATATCTGTCAGTGGGAGCACTTATTATGTCAATGTGTGACGTTAGTTGCGTGTCAAGGTGGAGCACCTGAGGAGGTTCAATGTGTAGTTAGTGGCACGGAGTCCTTCTTTTTTTACTAGTCCGTGTCTACCGTTTGTATAATTCCTCACAGGTACCTGAGTGTGATATGGCCTAACCATCGTTGCATATTTATAAAAGGCTGTGGTCTGTATTTGGTAACGAAACAAGATCTAATTAGTGGCGTTTGGAATTTTTGCTTAATTCGGCTATCAATATTCATGATGGGGTTTTTCTAATTAAATTTCGTAAACAACGATCATTGGTATGTGCATTTGAATCTAATATTTAAATAGGATAATTAAAGACAACATCGAAATAAGCTACGCAGGTGTTCTCAATGATGTTTATTAACTATTAAATATCTACTTATTAAGAGGTTATGAATACAGTTATAAGGAAGAATTTTTTGATTCGCTAATTTTTCCGTTGGTTAGCCTTTAACTTTGCATTAAGCTTGCATTAATGAAACTATGAGTTTTCGCATGTTTATTGTGCCTATCTTTTATCACCTGATGCAAAATATACTTTTACGCATTGATATTTTTTACTTATTTATAAATAATAATATCAAATGTAAAAGAAAATGAGAGAATGTTTTTAAAGACATTCTATACATTCAAACTTTTTTTACTAAAATATGTTTTGATGTGGCAACGACAAACATATTTTGGTAACAAAAACTTTAAACAATCGCAATAATATTTATTTAAATTGCTATCATAAACTAGAGACTGCCTTTTACAAATATAATAACCTATTAAAAACCGTAAACAAAGAATCATCTTGGTTTCTCGACATTTAAAATAGACGTGTTACGATAGCTAACACATTTGTATATGCTATAATTGCTGTGTTGATAAGACCTGATCGATGATTCCAATAATGGTAGGTACCTACCTAATGGTCCGTTATCGGGCTATCTAACAGATTTGTTTATATTGTACCGATATGACTGACAAGTGACTGAACGCCATTAGCGGCTAACATTAAAACAGTTGTGTTCGCCGCCCAAATAGTTTCCACACTTATTTTTAGACAGACTTATTTCAGGACGGTATTTAATGGAGTAATTTAATATTAAAAACTGATTATCTGAACTGCGCTAAGATTGTAGATAAATCTTAATTTATACCTGGGTGTTTAGTTACCTTGTTTCAATACATTTTTTTTTCATCAGAATAAATAAATATATTTTTGACAGGCTCGTTGATCGAGTGGTCAGAGACCCTGGCCACGAAACCAGGTAGCGGGTTCAAATCCCGCTAGGGGCAAATGTTTCGTGTGATGAACATGGACATATTTGTCCCATGTTGGTTTGGGACTTAAAAAGAACGTGCCAATTGTGTTTCTTGTTTAGCATGTCGTAAAAAGCGACTAATGCTATTTAGGGTTTTGGGTATGTGATTGTGTAGGCGACGAGCTAGCCACTTGTACTTTTTCACAATTTACCATCTACATCATGAATCATCATCATCATCTTCCTAGTGTTATGTCCCTTGCTTAGATGGGGTCCGCTTAGACCATGATTCAGAATTTAGCGAGTCTGGTAATTACATTCAAGCGACTGCCGATCTGACCTTCGTAACTTTAAAATAGGGGAACCAGACTTTTTTTTGGATCATGTACATCATGAATCATATAATATATAGATATGGATCTATTTTAGATGATTCAACTTATTAGCTATTGATTGATATTAATGACTGTTCCATGACATAATATCAGCGGACTTGCATTTTTTTATTTATCACAAAAAAATGTGCAGTCATGCTTTAAAGATTACCATCACTTAATTAGTCATTAATTATGTTCGCAACGTACAAGTATGATAATTATCTTGACCAATACTACAATGTAATGTTACATTATTTGTCACACATACTTGTAACATTTCTTGGTACTTCATGTTAATAATTCATATCTTAAGTTGACAAATGAAATCAATGCGATGGGAACGGTTACATCATCGATAATGGCGACAAAAATCGATAACAAATATTTCAAAACAAACGAGCATCATTGATATAAACTAGGTCATAAACATTTCAATCATCAAATCTTCTTGGACTGGCCCGTTGGTCAAGTGGTCAGAAACCCTGGCCACGACACCAAAGGGTCGCGGGTTCGAATCCCGCTAGGGGCAAATGTTTCGTGTGATGAACATGGACATTCATACTTGAGTCATGGATGTTTATAAACCAATTTAGGTATGTCTATCCGTTCACCTAGTATCCATAGCACAAGCATAAGCTTAGTTTGGGACTAGGGAATTGGTGTGTCAGTCTGAAGAATTTATTTATTTATTATTATTTATCTTTACTTAGATACTTCTTCGACATCGTCCAGGTAAACCACGAGAAAATTCCAAAAAATATGTTTTTTTACGACATGCAAGGAAGGAACAAGTTGGTGTATTCTATTTGGGTAGACCAACATGAGATAATTCACAAAGTCAAGTAATAAACTTTTCAATTAATTTCGGTCTTATATCGACGAGGTGTATAATGTATTAATCCTATGCCCCATAGTGATCTGGGACTTTTAAAGAATGAACCAACAGTGTCCTTTGCTTAATATGTCGTGAAAGGCGATTAATGGTTTAACGGGTTTAGGATGTGTGGGTCTGTATGCGACGAGTTAGCTAATTGTCACTACTTTTTCACAATTTTCTATCAAACCTAACCCAGTTATATTTTTTGGCTGGATGTGGTTAACAGGGCTAGCTGCCCTTTTAACTCTGTCTACCCCTTCGGGGAATACGGGCGTGATGATATGTATATCTGCATGAGTGTATGTATGCATCGCTCGTAATTTGCCTTTGTACTTGTGACGTCGTCGGATCGGCCCAGTTATCCGGCTGAATAGCGCTAAGTACACAATACTCGAATCAGTAGACACGGAGCGATCTTGCCGGATCACATTATGAATACCAAATTGCAAGCTCGTGCGCTGACAAGCGTCCGTGAGATGCATTGGTAGTTGCTGCTGTCAAATTACTCGAGTACCTAATAATAATAATGAACACGTAAGAGGAAGCGACAATTTTTTTTTTTTTTTCGCCCGAGTTATGATTAGGTTTCTATCCCTTAAAAACAATTAAACGTTTTTAGCATCACTAAGTTTTTAGGACCACTGCGTTTTTGTCCGTCAGCACTCAGCATGCTTTTTCTTTAACAGTCAGTTCTTAGAACTGGCTGGATTATTCTTACAAAAATAAATAAAAAATAATAACTCAAACTACTTACATAATCATGTTTTCAGTTTCCTTTGGGACAAGTTATGATTTTAAAACAATCTTTACTTTTAGGATAAAGTTGGATAGTTACTTCCATTACTATAATCCCGTATGTATGATAAATATATCCGTTGGATAATACTTAGCATGTTGACTTAATTTTGAGGCGTAAGTAGGTGAAGTAGCGGGTAGACGCAATTTTTTTATTCACCACAATCAGAGCTTAAAATTTTATTGATTGTATAAGCAGAAGGCACTACTAAATCAATAAAATTGTAAGCGCCTTTGATCACTATCATTAAGAACACGAGACAGGCACTTTGTATGCATCAATTAAAACAATGCAAATGCAATACCTCGAAGTCATTGACGCGGATTTCACAGTAAATAATGTGGCTAATTGCTCATTGTTAGCTCGTACAGGATCTATTATTGGAAATCGAAGTGCAAGAAAAAAGATAGAAGATCTTTTCTAGAATCTACAATCACTATATTGATAAATAATAATGATCGATCAATAGTGGTATTAACATGTTGTAGGTTACGTATTAAAGCTAGTTTATTATATTCACATAAACTTATGCGGACTTAATGAATACTTATACTGACTATTTTGGTCGGGGACTTAATACATATACATCCCATGTTGGTCTGGGACCTAAAAAGGCAGTTGATGGTGTGCTTACGTGCCTTCATTGCGGACGTACGGTCCGAGCAAAAGTTGTATACAATGGCCACGTAAAAGCACATCAAAGGGCTTATCAACTTCATGTCCAAACATGAATTAATATTGGCAGTAAAGCAGTCGGTGTAGCCAAAATCGGCTGTGAGGCTATATATTTATATTTACAAAAAGAATAAGCCAACTGTGTTCTCTGCCTAGCATGTATTACAAATATAAACTTAAACATTAAATATTAACACCCAGACACAGAACAAACACAAGTATTAATCACACGAATGTTTATTGAACCCAAAATTCTTAGCGCATGGGGCAGGGTCACTAATGCGCCATCGAGCCAGTCGGATATATTCAAAAGGGTTCTTATGCTAATAAGAATTCAAGTACCCGGATGTCTTTATAATGATGGCGAGATATTAATTTAATTTTTTATTCATCTCAGACCACTTTGGTCTGATTAGTCGCGAACTAATGATTATCGAGCGATGATGTAACGCTTGACTCTCGTTGAAATTTGTCGTAAACTTCACTGTTAGCCATCCTACACGCGGGTTGTAAAACAAATACTTAAGTACTTAAGTAATAATACATAACCACGTCTGTTTGTGTAAACAAAGGATTGACAGCATAATTTACCGACTTGGCTTTAGCTATGTGGTAACTAACATTATGTAAATGAGAATCAGCTTTTGTATAAAGTAATTTTGTATTAAAGCAAGACGTAATTAACAAGTCGTTTGGTTAAGTAACTTTAGATAAAACTGTGATGTTATGGAATTCAACGTATGTAGTTATTTTATCTTATCATTTAAACGACTTAGATTTAACAAATCCAGAGGCACCTCTATCTATATACATGTTCGGGTCTAATACCAATCTACAATCAAAACTCCTCGCATTTAAGGTGGCTATACTTGTCATTAATCTACCTAAGTCACCACATTATATCATAAATATAAAATAATTTTAATAAAACATTGATTGGATTCCAAAGTAAGTACTTAGCTTAAGCACTTCTAGTATGGACATCAGAATCAACGAAGGTACACCCAGAGATAACCGGTTTCATCGACAAACATTTGTTTCGATGCGAGGATCGAACCTGTACCCTTTGCGTTTGATACGAAGTTGGGATCATTGCACCAACGGGCTCTCATAATTATACCATTGTTAGCAGTGTAACTAGGGTGGCCTCCGCTCGGAAGGGCTCGTGGGCGCAAGATCCCCGAAATCGAATTCTATCATTAAGTGAGACCCCCAACCGACTAAATTGCCACAGGCCTCAAACGTTATAGTTACACCACTGATGTTAGTGAACTGGATGGAAGTGGATAGTTAGTTGTTTTCTTTGTTCCAGAGCACAAAATGCACGGAACAAGTGTGCCAGGGCAGTCGCATGGACATCCCGGGCCGCGGGGACACGCCACGGACAGCTGATGAGGTGTACGCGGACGCTGAGACATTCCTCAAGGAGTACTATGCGTCTATACGCAGGTATAGTATTTACGTAAAAAAATATTTGAAAAATAACTACGGCAAATATTGCGAGTACTAATTAAAAACTAACTAAACTTCACGCCACTTCCCTAGCGGGGTAGGCAGAGAGAACCGAACGCCTTATGGCACGATCCTTACACACCTCACTTGCCTCTTCAACTTTGTATAAGTTAGTAATAGTTATTAATAATAATAAAAATAGTTAATAATTGAAGTCTTAGTTAAATGATTAACTAAAAATTACTTAAAAAGTGACGTAAATAACCCTGCGTAAGTAACGTTCTCTATGCAGATTTTTCTTTTAAGCGTTATGTAAATTATAAGCCTGTAGCAGCGCCCGGCGATTTCACCAACGAAGTTTCCGTTCAAATATAGCCTATGTTTATCGTGACAAAGTAGCTTTCCATTGGTTAAAGAATTTTTCAAATCGGTCAGTAGTTTCGGAACTTATTCAATACAAACAAACAATCAAACCACTCGACATCCGCCGCGAGGACACGCCACGAACTGCGCAGGAGGTGTACGGGCCGCGAAGACATTCCTCAAGGAGTACTATGCGTCTATACACAGATATAGTGCTTGCAATTCATGAGAACGCGCTTTGAAGTACTTTAAATCTATACTAATATTATAAAGCTAAAGAGTTTGTTTGCTTGAACGCGTTAATTTTAGAAACTACTGGTCCGGTTTGAAAAATTATTTCAGTGTTAGATAGCCCCTTTTTCGATTTATAACAATTACCATTAAAGCGAATGAAACCGCGGGCACAGCTAGTCAAGTAAAGAAAGTGGACCGCTAAATTCATGCGAATAAAGTGCAAGAACTTTATAAACAATAACACAGACAGCAAATCAGAAAGCAAATGTAAAGTAAAATGATCAGAAGGCATTAACAAACTGCTAATGATACTTCTGATATTTTTGTCAATTAGCTAGTTTCGAAATTAACGCTAGAGAAATATGCCTTTGTTTCTGGACATAAATTTAACATTTAAGTTACTTATATTGATGGATATGTTATGACTGGCCCGTCGGTCGAATGGTCAGAGACCCTGGCCACGAAACTGAGGGTCGCGGATTCGAATCCATCCGTTCACCTAGTATCCATAGCACAAGCATAAGCTTAGTTTGGAACTAGAGAATTGGTGTGTCAGTCTGGAGAATATATTTAATCTAATGTAGAAACACCCAGCTTGTTATCATATTGGGATTTTACTATTATATGCAATTATAAGGAAACAATTCAGCGTACAAACCTCAAATTAATTAGAGACCCTCGTCACGAGGCCAAACACCGCGGGTTCCAACCTGTTAGAGGCAAATGTTCGTGTGATGCACCGAAAAATGAAAACAACTAAATTATCTACATATAGATAATTGGCTTTTGCTCGTGATGTCTATTTTGAGGCTTAAAATGTTTAAAGTACTAAATTTAGGCAAATGTTTTAGGTTCAGTCCAAATATTACGAAAGCACTTGTGGTAAGTAGAGAGGATTTCTGATCAACTTACTTTTATCGACATATGGGAGTAGAAATGGAGCTTACATCGCGTCAGCTAGAAGCATGAACAGGTTTTTCAAAAATTGTACCAATGCCTACGTATGCATGGGTGTGTGTGAGGTTTAAAATATCAACATTCTGTTTACTTAATTCTTGGTCATTCATTACACCTAAAAACGCAATAACATAAATACTCTAGCATTTATGATGATAATTATTGCTTTGCAGAGAAAACTCAAAATCGCACGCAGCGCGATTAGAAGAAGTGAAAACGGAATTAAAAGAAAAGGGCACATACGACTTAAAGTCGTCAGAGCTGGTGTTCGGCGCGAAGTTAGCGTGGCGCAACGCCACCAGGTGCATCGGGCGGATACAGTGGAAAAAGTTGCAGGTGAGCTATCGACTTTGTTCTTGAAACTGATTGGAACAGCTTGCAAGTGATTGGAGGCGATAGTTGTTTAGAAAGGTGGTAGTTAATATCCCTTGTCCGTAAAACTTTTGAAACCAAGTGAATTATATTGTTTATGGGTAAAAGGGTGATAAGAAATCACCAATATATTTTTATCAATATTTATGACATACTAGCTTCAGCCCGCAGCTTTGCTCGCGTGGTACGTCAATAAAACATACCCTAATATGTTATTCGGGTGTATAAGCTACAATATTCTAAGGTTTCAATAAAATTCATTCAGTAGTTTTTGCATGATGGAGTAACAAACATCCACACTTCCAAACAAACTTTCGCATTTATAATATTAGTGGAATATGGAATTACCACCTGACAAGCAGATAGTTCTGATTATTACATAAATAACGGAGATTCAATATAAAATTGGTAATTAAAAATGCGTTCAGCATAACCCAACTCAACAAATAAATAAACTCTTTTCCATGTTGTTCCCATATTGAATATTGTTGGTGGATTATCTTATTGAATATTGTTGGTAGATTATTATAGTTGGTAGAATATCTTCGTGTTCTTTGCCAAATATAACGTAGAGGCAACTAATGGTGTATTGAATTTGCGATTACGAGTATATACACTACTTTTTCACAATTTTCAGCTCACCCAACCTAATTCCATTTTTAGCTACAAATATTATAAAGAGTTTATCACTCCTTAGACATTGCCTACTCCTTTGGGGGTTGCGGGCGAGATTATATGTATGTATACAAGACGTTCAAGCCAAGAATATAGGTACGACGCAAGGTTGAATAAGCAAAATTTATTTAAACACCAACACGAGTTAAGTGTGCAAATCAGTTTGTTTCGCCAATTACACACTTATATTTCACAGACCTCGATTGATACTACGTGAAAATTATCGTCAGATACACCTATTTGGCGTAAATATTTACGAAATAGCTGAAGGAGTATGTGTATTTTGCTGTTCTTTTATGTTTTTAATTGATGAGACTAGCGCGCAACTTATCTATTTTCCATGTTATGAATATATGCGTGTGCTATTCTTAATGTCTATAATCCAATATTAAAATATGTAAATACATATACTTTATTGCTTCAATATTTAATAATAAAAGTATACTTCTATGAATTTAATATGTTTAGATGTCGACGGCTCGATCACGAAATCAAATAAGTAGATGTTGACACCATTTATATTTAATTGTGAAATGTCAATTCTGTAAAAGAAAAAGTATCTTATTATGCTGTTAAACCTTATTGATTTTTAATGATATTGAGTCTAAGATTTTAAATTTTACAAAAACCGCTTAAATTTGGTCAGTTGACTAGACAAACTTTATAGTGAGGTAAAAGCCCATACAAAATCTAATAAATGATTGAAAGAAAGAAAGAAATAACATTTAAGTATTGGACGCACAATTGTTAATACATACACAGGAAAACGAAATTTGACACAAGACAAAATAGTACTAAAAAAAGGATAATCAGTAAAAAAAAAGCAGATTGGCGCCAATTGGGTCCCTGCCTCAGCATTATGCTACTGATTGCGTTTTGACAACTTTTAAAAAGTATCTCAATTGACTTGCCAGTCGACATCCATAATAAGACGTTATTGTAGAAAACTGTGTACACGACAGTAATATTTATTATCTAATACCTAGACATATTACTGGATATTACTAGAGCGGTGGTAGCTCAATGGTAAGGACACACGCCTCTTAACCGAGGAGTGCGGATTCAAACCCGGGCACGTACCTCTGGATTTTTCACGTCTATGTACGTATTTATACCACTAGCTCGACAGTGAAGAAAAACATCGTGATGAAACCTGCAAATTCAAACAACTTTGGATTTGTAACCATGATTCAAAAAATTTCTGGTTCCGCTATCTTAGGGTTACGAAGGTCAGATCGGCAGTCGCTTCAATGTTATGACCAGACTCGCTAAATCCTGGATCATGGTCTAAGCGGACCCCGTTTAAGCACGGGACATAACGCTAGGAAGATGATGATATTTTGGCTAAAAATAAACAAAACACTATTGTTAGGGTAAGCACCCAAGAGGTCGTTAAACAGTGGTTTTATTTTATATATTTCATCCTATTACTATCGATTTAATTAGATACCTACCTTAGTGTCTGGATAGTTTTTGTAATTTTTCATATCACTCTGATATGAAATGTCTAAATCATTCGTTTTAAGACGTATGTATTTTTACGCAGCAGAATTGTAAATGAGACATAATTTATTTTAGGTGCATTATTTTATTGGGAAATAGTAATACCTTGTGAAGGTACGCTTAAATAACTTTATGTTGCATTACAAGTTGCTGATCATTTAGCGCTTGTATGCAAAAAGTTGCATATTTGTAAACGAACCTTACATAAATGTACACAAGTAATTAAATACGTAATTTCGTAAGCATTTATTCGGTCTTTTGTACGACTGACTTTTTTAATTTTTACAAAAAATAACGGATCCATAAAGAATAGAGAGTCGTGTGTTTAATTTACGTTACGCAATAACAAAACTTAAGGAACGGGTAAATTATGTTTTTTTTTAACTGACTTCAAAAAATGGAGGAGGTTCTCAATTCGACTAAATTTCTTTTTTTTTTTGTTAGTGGCAGCTCATATAGATTTTTTATTATGTATATCAGAGTTTAAGAAGATGAGGGCATTTACCCAGACCTGCATCGTAGCTAGCAAATGCACGCCAGCCGGTTTTCGCTAACGAACCTTTAGAGCTCTGCTTGCATTTTGAGAACCATTTGTAAATAGTATTTTTTTAACGAAGGGAATACCTTACGCACCAACACGCCGTACGGGCGGCGTGTTGGTGCGTAAGGAAACGGCGTGGTATGGAACTCCCAGGGCCCTTCGTATACAAAGGACCCCCCTTCGGCCAAGATGGAGTGGCCGGGGTATACCCCTCGACGCTCCTACATCGCCCTCGGTGGTGACGCTTAAGGAATCCGGATCAAACTTAACTACGTTTCTAAATATGTACAGTTATATATATTTTATTTCTAAATATATAGATATTTTTAATACAAATCTTCGTCAACTTTGTTTTAAACAGTTAATTTAGATCTAGCCATTTAAAACATTATATACTTATTTTGTTGATAAATACATATTTCACAAAGCTATGTGTAAAAAAAACTACACACAACATTTTCAGTAACTCCTTTTAAACTAACAATTATCAAATACGTACTTAACTTCTTCCGATACCGACATCATCATTTTAACTTACCTACACAATCAGATGGTAACTTTAAAAAATCACTCTATTCTTATAAGTACGAGCATAACAAAAAAATCGTGTCCAAGATAAATTTAGACGGATCTGCTTGGAAACCCGCCCGGGTCCGTAAATGACTTGCGTGTTCGGACCCGTTACCGACTCCTATGACCGGCGGAAAAGGACGATAAAAGATGTTACCTCATTACCAGCCGTATAAAATTCCCAGGAGAACAAAATTGGGATGCGTACAGAGAGAATCCTTGAGATCTAATTTTGGAAATATGGGCTATATTATAGACTGGAATGGATGCTTAGTGAATAGAAACAGCACCTACACGCGAGACGTGTTGGTTGAAATAATCATATAACTCACAGTTGTTAAAAATCTAAATAGACATTTACCTACACTAGGTATCTCGAATTACCAGTGAGAGAAAAGGTCTTAAAAACTGCACTGTATCTGCGTCAGTGTCTCTGTAATATTACGACCTAATTTTTTAATCTCATAAAGTTCTAATAGATTTAGAAGATCGTGGACTCGTTAAATATAGGACTTTGCTCAAAGCAGACCCTAACTAAATAATAATAAATAAATATCCGACTACATCACATACATTAATCTGACTCTTGAATATTAAATATTGGGTATTAACACCCAGACACAGAACAAACACAAGTATTCATCACACTGTTTGTCCTGGGTGAGGATCGAACCCCAACTCTTGGCGCATGAGGCAGGGTCACTACCAAATGCGCCATCGAGCTTGTCAAACTAAGAGCGAGACATAACGATAGGAAGAGACTATTACATATGTATAGGTGATAGATAATTATGTCAAGCCTAGGGCGCTGGGAGAGCGACGGTTCGTTAGCGAAAACCGGCTGGCGTGCATTTGCTAGCTACGATGAAGGTCTGGGTAGGTGACCTGAGTAAACTGATATTAGCTATCCAGAGATTCGCATTACCTCCATACTGTTGCCTATCGTGAAACTGCGCATTGTACTATACTATTATGACACTCCGTATGTAAATATTTTGGCGTATTCCCGATATGCAACGCGTAAGTCAACCAACATCAAATTCTTCATAGAAGCTAATCGGTCCCATGGTCTGGGACTTAAGAATGGGCCAACTATGTTGCCTAGCATGTCGTAAAAGGCGACTAATGGTATATGAAGTTTTAGGTGTGTCATTGTGTAGACGACGAGCTAGCCACTTGTCACGAATTTTTTACAGTTTTCCATCTAACCCAGCCCAGTTTAATTTTTTGCTGAATGTGGTTAAAAGGGTTGCTTCATTTGATTCTGCCTAATCCTTTAGAGGTTTAGGGCGTGATGTATGTAAGCTAGTTAGTACCATTTACTTCTAAGGTCTCCTAGGGGAGCAACGACCTCAAAACATGAGTGGCACAAAAGTAAGCAATGTTAAATTGCGCGGTTGATACCATCTCATCTGTTAAGTCAAGACGGCTAATAGCGCTTGTGTCTCGTTATAACTTGTGCCTTTTGTGCTAATTAAAAGTTGTCTCTGCGGCGTCGAACAAACCGCTACAGGGGCTTATTACCCTAAAGTTTATGCACGTGCCCTTTTCGTAATGTAAACCTCTTTAAGGTTTACATTTGACGTAGTTACTTACTGTTTTAGTGCATTATTTCGTTTATGTGTCAACAACGCAACACTCTAAGCGGATTGGTGAGTCATACGTAGAAAGCAGTTGGGTCTAAAGCCTACTGAATTTTATGATAGTATCGCCTGCATATATTTATGCATACCATCATGCATGCCATCACGCATGCCATCACGCATGCCATCACGCATGCCATCACGCATGCCATCACGCATGCCATCACGCATGCCATCACGCATGCAATCACGCATGCCATCACGCATGCAATCACGCATGCCATCTCCGAAGGGGTAGGCAGAGTCCAAGGAGAAAAAAACTCCATAAACAACCTTCAGCCAAAAATAAAATTGAATTGGGTTAGATAGAAAATTGTGTAAAGTGAAAAGTGGCTATAGTTGCCTTCCATGACATCCATATGGAGACTTATACATTATTCTTGAGTCCCGAACCAACCTGCTAGCACAGGTACCATCCACTGTTTTTGTTGTGGATTTTACTTTTGTTATCATCATCTTCCTAGCGTTATGTCCCCATTAGACGGGGTCCGCTTAAACCATGATCCAGGATTTAGCGAGTCTCGTAATTACATATTTCACTTATATCCTTATAAAATTTTAACGTGCTGATCAATCTTGGATCAAATTGCTACTTAGCAGAGGGCACAAAAGGAAAACCGTTAAAATCTTGCATTATAGATAGTATCTAGGTATGTACCTACATAGATATACCTAACGTCCTACCCACATATTGTATGTTGATCACCTTGAGTTCTTTCTTGGTTGCAGTTTACATTGCCCTATAATGGGGCATCGTATAGCTAATATTACAGCAGGTGTATCCAATCTCACATCTTAAAAGATGGAAAGGGAGATTACGAAATATTATTATACCTATAAGCACGCAAACTTACTCGGAAACTTTACAACTTCATATGAAATACATTGTTTAGGCAGTAAAAGACCAAGTCTGCCTATTGTATTATAAAGTGATTTCCGTAGTAACTGATACTAAACAGAATTTGTACAATCAAATTCTATTAAAAGTACATACATACATACATACATAAAATCACGCCCATAATCACCGCAAGAGTAGGCAGAGTCCCTTCAACCACATTCAGCCAAAAATAAAACTGGACTGTGTTAGATGGAAATTGTGAAAAAGTAATGACAAGTAGCTTGTCGCCTACACAATTAATAGTACCTATTACAGTTATCAGTTCATTCGTAGAGACCTAATGAAAAAATGCTGAGTTCGTTCGACATTATTGAAAGTTGCGAAAAAATATTCTGATGTATGGTTTGGTTTCAGAAATATTAAAAAGCCTTTCTTTTTCAGACATTCGACTGCAGAGAGGTAACAACAGCAAGTGGGATGTTCGAAGCGCTATGCAATCACATTAAGTACGCCACTAATAAAGGAAACATCAGGTAAATTAAATACATATATGTTACATATGCATTCAATGTATTCTAGTCTCGCGGGAATAACCTAGCTGCAGTACCTAACGGAACCAAACAAAGTCCGATCGTTCAATTGTTATGCATATAGCGGCAACATTTCTCACTAGTTTTAGCTAGTAACCAATCAATACAGTGTAATTTTCTATATTGTTAAAACATCCGCATTAATAGAGTAATCATTTTGATGCATTTGAGAAAGCGGAACTTACTTGAATATGATAAAATATTCAATAAATATAAATATATATTGGGATCGCATTCTGTTAACGTTTATACAAAAAACACCTATAACTAAGACTGTAAATATGAATTTGAATTTTAATGGATTTCAATACCATCGTATCTACAAATTGTTTCTGCTCATACCTGCAAATACTGTGTCTATGAAGCACAGTATTAGCCTAATGTGCAAATACTGTGCTTACGAAGTTATTCCTGGCATTGGGCTTCTAAGGCAAACAATGTTGATGCAAATTTAAAAGCTCTGCGCCGAGCTTCCATTGCAGTGACGATATTAATCAATAAATAATAAATTATTGATTATAGCATCATTTTTAAACTTGAGACTCGTGGTTCGTATATTCTAGATTAATATCCTGATATCGAATTCAAATAAAATGCAATAATATGGATAACGAAGGTTTAAGTGCAATGTGAAGGAGACACGCTTATCAAACGACGGGCCTGGGTTAAAACACGAGCCCATAACTCTACTGTTAATAAATCTATATACTGATTTATATTACTTGTTCGGCGGACGCTAGCTGAAGGATAAAACATTGTAATGAAACCTATCGTTTGTTACAATAATCCCTAAAATTCACCAACATCAAAAGATTCCGAAAATCCTGAAGATCTTCAAATACGAATTAATTTCAGATCTGCGATCACAATATTTCCCCAACGGACTGACGGAAAACATGACTACAGAATATGGAACCCCCAGCTCATCAGCTACGCTGGCTACACCCAGTCAGACGGCACTGTTCTGGGCGACCCATCCAAAGTGGAATTTACTGAGGTAAGCTTGACAAATGGGGCAAAGCCTGTAAACACAAAATACAACTCGACAACAATTAAATAAAATCAAATATCTATACCTTAAATTTTGGTCTAAGCGGGCCCTGACTAAGCACGGGACATATGATAACGCTTTGAAGATGATCTACAAGATTAGTTTTAGTATATGCGAAACCTCCTAACTACTTACTAATTTAACTCATTATTTTAAGGAACCATCGACAAGGTCGATGGCGCATTCGGTAGTAACCCTGCCCCATGCGCTAAAAGTTGTGGGTTCGATCCCCACCCAGGACAATTATTCGTATAATTCATACTTGTGTTTGTTCTGTGTCTGCGTGTTAATATCAAATATTTAAGTATATATATGTATTTGTAATACCACTGTTGTTTCTGGTATCCGTAACGGACTACGGACTCCGCTACTTAACTCGGAGTCAGATCAATGTATATGATGTAGTCTGATATTTATTTATTTAAAATTTTAAACTTAAAAAAATAGCAAAAAACATTTCGTACAAAATAACCGATCACCCTCATTAACTATTGTATGGAAAGTAAATGAAAAATACACATTTTCTTAACTCCTTTAAATAAGTACCATAGAATACTGACTTAAATAATTAGATAAGTGGCTTCGCATACTAAAAATAACCTTGTTTATTATTAAATATTCCTATACCCATTTGTAATATATAATTTTAGCGTATAAAAAATTAAAAGTCTTGTAGGTAAATGTTTCTATAATTAAATAATATAGTATTTCATTTTAGCTAACTAACTAACTAAACTTTACGCGAATTCCCTAGCGGGGTAGGCAGAGAGAACCGAACGCCATATGCCACGATCCTTAAACACCTCACATTTTTTAACTGTATTTAGAACAAAGTCCACCTGTACCCATAGTTAAATTATAATACCAAGCTATTAACATACTTGTGGCTTAGAAATGAGAATCAGGGATCCACAAGCCACGCAAATACCTTTGTCATCAACAAGTATTTGCCCCGCTCAATTCGCAACCTCACAGCGCTTCGCACATTGATTAAACCTTCCATACATATGGACTTATTTATTTTGTGGACAACCAATCGAATTTTCAATCATGCGGCTTCGATTAATGCGTTATTCTGTAATTTTAACAACCACATGAAACATTGTAATTTATAAAGTAAATGTTGAGTTGCGGTTGGTCCCTTTTGAAATACAGTTTAATCATAATCATTCAAACGCAAAGGTATTATTTATATCATAATTTAAGTTTTTTTTAATATTATGATGTAAACAACCGGCCTGGACCGGTTACAAGTGTTTTAAAAACGTACCTTTGTGGGAGTGGGTATTAAAACTATTTTCAAATGTTTAATGAGGCAACCATGACAGGCCCGTTGGTCGAGTGGTCAGAGACCCTGGCTACGAAACCTAGGGTCGCGGGTACGAATTCCGCTAAGTGCATATGTTTCATGTGATGAACATGGACATTTGTACTCGAACCATGTAAGTATCTATTCGTTCAAGTATTCAAAGCACAAGCTTATAAGCTTAGTTTGGAACTAGGGAATTGGTGTGTCAGTCTGGAGAATTTATTTATTTATTTATGAATCGAAACAACTTATGAGAATGACATACTCATACAATTATGATCAATTGGCCAATAATATATTTGTGTTTGTTTAAAAATTTGCTTTGTGAGATATGGGGCTAACCCGTTTGGCCCTAAGGATCGGCCGGTAGAATTTTTACATTAGAATCAGGAAATGTTTAGAAGGATGATGTAAATATATTGTAGGTCAAACGTACTAGCAAAACCTAAAATCTATTTAAGCGATGGGTATAACACAGATGATGACACGTTGTTTGTTACAGGTATGCTTGAAGCTCGGCTGGAAACCAGAACGCACTGCATGGGACATCCTGCCCCTCGTGTTGTCGGCTGACGGAAAAGATCCGGAATTCTTTGAGATTCCTCGTGAGATTGTCATGGAAGTGCATCTGGAGCACCCAAAGTAAGTTTACAACAAATTTTTTGAGACACATATTTTTTTAATTTCTTGGACGCCTCATCCTTGGCTCGCATTTCTTTTTGTTTTGCTTGTAAGTTAAATAATGCTACTTAAGTTACAGTTTCAAATCTGTTGACTTTTAAGAAGTAATATAGACACAGAAACAGATTGACGGGAGAAAGAGTACAGCACCGCATTTTAGTTTAATAACATTTAAGATTATTTTAAACAATAAGAATTAATATATCAAATGTATTTATATAATAGGTAGGTACATAAAATAGATAATCGTAATCTATGCTGGGTATTCTTAATGAGACACTATAAGTCTTTATGTAGATCATGGTCATCATCACGACTGACTTAGTCTTTTAGTCCACAACATTTAGTCATAAGACTCCTTAGTCGAAGTCGGTTAACGTTAAAGACTCAGCAGTTACTTAAACAGCTTAAATTACTTAAAATACTGGTGACTCATCGCCTGAGGAGTCGATATAGAATCCCTGATGATCGTATCTTCTCAAACGTTACCATTTCTTCTAGGTTTGAGTGGTTCAAGGATCTGGGTCTGAAGTGGTACGCTCTACCCGCGGTGTCCAACATGCGGATGGACTGCGGAGGCCTGGAGTTCACCGGCACAGCCTTCAACGGCTGGTACATGGGCACCGAGATCGGCTGCCGAAACTTATGCGACGGCAACCGTATTAACATCGTTGAGGTAAATGTAAATTAATTTCTCCAGCCTGACACACCAATTCCCTAGCTCCAAACTAAGCGAAGCAGTTTGTGTTATGGATACTACAATCTGCCAAAAATAAAATTATTAAGTTTGGTTTGATAGCAAATTGTTATTGAAAGGTGACCGGTGGCTAGTCCGTTGCCTACATAATCACAAATTAAAAAAAAAAGCAAATGAGATTCGGTGCTTTTGATGATTTTTCGTTTTTGTTTAGGACTCATTGGCTAAATCTCAGAAATACATGGGACTAATGCGTCATGTTATTTCAGACTGTCGCCACAAAAATGTGTCTGGACACCAGCACCAACGTGTCCCTGTGGCGCGACAAAGCTTTGGTGGAGGTCAACATCGCCGTGCTGCACAGCTTCCTTCGAGACAAGGTGTCCATCGTGGACCACCACTCCGCCTCCGACCAGTTCATCAAACACTTGGACAATGAGAATAAGAGCAGGTCAGCTTGAAAAGATGAACTTTGTCTAAGTTGTAGGAGTTTTAATCCCGTTATTTAACGTATACACTGTCTACCTTTAGACAAACATTAGGTAATACATTTTTTTCCATAAAAACTTCCCGATCCCGTTAATCCCGTATATTATAATTGTTTAATTACCGTACCAATTATTGATCTACGGACGAAATAGGAATAACAACTGTAATTTTGAAGTGTCGTTAGTAAACGGGAAAATATTGGTGTCGTTAGTAAATTTAAATGTAAAAAGTTAATACAATATTTATTACGGATAATTAAATAGGAATAAAATAACATAAAAAACAGAATAAAGGAAAAATACCTCAAAAAAGAAAAATGTAAGCCGTAGGTACATAGACTTCAAATCCCAAGGTAACTAAACATGTTCGTTAAAATAAAACCGGATCCAAAAACCATTTTCTACCTCTATATTTCGTAACAACAAACTAAACCAACGTGTAAAGACGGTTTCTTCGAAACCCGAAATCATCCTAAAATTCTAATCGGGCTCGAGAAACCGAATGTTTTGTACGCCAAACGCAAACCAAACTACCAAAAACCGATTGGAACGAAACAATTGCAAACCGCATCGCGTTGAATTTGTCGTTCGCTAAAAAAAACAAAATTGCCCAATATCGATGTGACCTTATGGCGAGCTTCCACTGAAAACGGTTTTAAAAGGACGAGGTTTACAATTCCACTGTATTTTGTGGGTGTGTCACGAATGTGGCAGTAAAAAACTCATCTATGTATATATCTATCATTCGTTTTTTTTTTCGGAAAAAAATTAAATTTATGCTTTTTGAGTCTCTATTTAAGGTTATAAAAACATGTTCTTCCTTGTGAACAGTAAAAACACTTTTATTATTTTTCGACTTGAACACGAAATTATTTATAGATTTTCAAAATTTGTCCTCTGAATCGAAAAATATCTCTAAAGAGACATCCTTGAATTTTATTATCGCATTTAGACCGCCCAGCAACCGTATACACCAATATAGACCATATCTTTGAAAAGCTAGTATTAAAGTTTAGAAGGAAAATTTTCCTATTCAAATATCTTATCTATACTTATAATAAATCTGTAGAGAGGTCAATTCTGTACATGAAATATATTTTCAAAATAACTGTCAGGGGGTGATTAGTGATCGATACTGATGCCAAAAATGCAATCAGTAAAATTTTTGTCTGTCTGTCTGTCTGTATGTTCCTTATACAAACAAAAACTACTCTACGGATTTTAACGAAACCTGGTACAATTATTCCTCATACTCCTGGGCAGGTTATAGTATACTTTTCATCACGCTACAATCAATAGGAGCAGAGTAGTGAAGGGAAATGTTGGGAAAACGGGAGAAGTTACTCCATTTTTTAAGCTTCCGTCAAGTGTGCAGCCCTAATGATTAAATTTACATAGAAATCATGTATGACGGAAATAGTCTTTATAATATTAACCATAAACGCGGGTGACACCGCTGGCACAGCTAGTGATTATTATTGATTCGGAAGTACACTTTTTCTTACACGTGCATGAATGATTTAACGAGTTTAAGTTGAGTGAATGAACCCATTTGGATTAATTGGTTCATTCACGATGAGATGCAAATCATTTTAGTACCATGTTTTATTGGTATGACAGTGTAAAATGTACACTTTCATTGAACCAATTTCCAAAGGAGGATGGATCTTCTTCTTATTGTGTTCCAGTACTAACTAAGACAGCAATTTTAATTAAGCTTCTGTCGTTGCTTATTTGAGTTATATCAACCTTGAAACCATCTTACTTGATTAAAGTCTTTGAGCTTTTTAACGTTGTAATATGCAACATTATTTTTAGTATATATACGACAACCGAAACCGGGTCAAATACTTGCATTTAAAAATCAGTTTAAAAAGAATATAATGGTATCTTTGAATGTCATGATGTTACAAGGTGCATTGTCTTGCCTCGCTTTCCTCGCGCGAGAATGATCACCAAAAATTAGGATTCATAAAGTACACAAATGTATACGAGTAAAACTTATGTACCTTTAAATATATTATATAAATATGTACTTATAAATAAATAAAGACATACATTGATCTAACTCCGAAATAAATAGCTTAAGCACTTGTGTTACGGATATCAGAAACAACAATTGTATTACAAATATATACTTAAATATTCAATATTAACACCCAGACACAGAAAAAACAAAAGTATTCATCATATGAATGTTTGTCCTGGGTGGGGATCGAACCCACAACTCTTGGCGCATGGGGAAGGGTCACTACCGAATGAGCCATTGAGGCAGTCAAACCTATAATCTAGATTCATTTTTTTAGGCAACATTTGCAAATACTTCATTAAAAGTACTTGTTCTTTTGTACATACATACATACATAATATCACGCTCGTAATCCCCGAAGAGTTAGACAGACTCGAAGGTGCACCTAGCCTCTTTAGGCACATTCAGCCAAAAAATAAAAAGTCTATAAAATCAAATCAAACCGTAACAGAGCTTAAATACTACTTTTGTAGAGCTCATAAATCCGTACAAGTGGCTCTACACCTGAATATAAATGTCAAAGTCACCGGGAAACACCTCGGCATTACCTTTGAGATGATAAAAAAACTGATTCCACAAGCTCAGCTGCTTTAGAAATATAGAGCAGAAAGTTCTGTAAGAGCCAGTTAATCATTTAATAACATGGAGCAGCGAGAAAGTTGCTTTATAGCTGGTAAACTATGGGACTTTTACATGGCTGGTTATTTAAAAAAAAAAATAGTTAACGTTTCTTATGGCAGGTTCGTGTAACACAATCTTAGTGAAGTTTAGTAGGATTCATTTTTTTATGTATATTAGGGGTTATAGATTGAATAAAACTATGAACATATAATGGCTTTCTTATTATCTGTATAAAAATGAGATTTCCTCATTTTTTTACATTCTTAGCTGTACTTTACTGAATACCTAATCAAATCTAAATCTAACGGAAGATACAAAGTGGAAAGGGAATCACTCCTATAGCCGTGTTTGAATATTGGGTAGGTATTCAAACCAAGTGCTGTATAAAACAGAAATCAAGTTTCATTGTACTATGAGGTATTAAATATACTAATACTGTAAAAACTATTGTCTGTATTGTGTGTGTAAGCATCCCAAATGAAGAGAGGTGTATAAAATGGTAATGTCCTGCATTCGCAATAAACGTAGAATGACTCGGCGTTCTGTTCCAGGGGAGGATGTCCGTCAGATTGGATTTGGATCGTCCCACCAATGTCAGGGTCATTGACCTCGGTGTTCCACCAAGAGATGGCGCTGTATTACATAAAACCTTCTTACGATTATCAGGTAAGTCATATTAGAACATGAAGTTTTAAAATAAAAAAAATACATATGGCAATAAAGAAGGTCACTATTATTTATATTTTTATTTATTAATGAATTATTTGCAAACCCATAAAACCGTACCTATATACTACATATAAAGATTTCACAGTAGGTATTTTTAGAATATAATTTTAAAAGTATTTCAGAAAGTATCAAGTAGAGTCTGCAAAAGTAAAATAACATTATTGACTTTTATTTCTAAGAAGTATATTTAGCGACTTATATTTCTGACCTAACCCATACAGGAACAAAATATGTTCAGCGCCTTTAGTCTAACCGTACCTTCCTAACAGGAACCAGCCTGGAAGACCCACCAGTGGATCAAGTCGGTCGGCAACAAGACCGGACACAGAAAGTTCCACTTCAAGCAGATCGCGCGCGCAGTCAAGTTTACTTCCAAACTGTTCGGCCGAGCTCTCTCGAAGCGTATCAAGGCGACCATACTCTACGCCACGGAGACAGGCAAATCTGAACAGTATGCCAAAGAGCTAGGGAAAATTTTCGGGTACGCGTTCAATGCACAGGTTAGTTGACAAGATGTTTGATATAGTCACGCAAATATGAACACTATATCAAAGAGTTAGGAACTATTTTTGGGCACGCGTTTAGTACACAGGTTAGTTGACAAGGTGTTTGATGAAGTTGGAAGCTTAAGAGGGGACTGGAATACGCTGCAGCTGAAGTCATTTAAGTTTTAATACTCTGTTAATTAATTTTTTGTAAAGCTCTGTTTTCAATTAAATTCTATCTAAAAATGCAATAGGAACACACAAATTAAAACATACAGACGGCATCATGACCTAACAAGAAAACCAATGCTCGGTTACAAAGTTATGATCATAGTTTAAGCAGAGCCAGATAAAACGCCAGCAAAAGGCGAGAGTAGTAAGCTCCTTTAAATATTTTTAGCAAAGAGTAATTAAATTGAGTTCGTAAAACGGTGACAAGTGATTAGGTCGATGCCTACATAATCACAAACCTAATAATAATATATAAAACCAGACTTAGAAAACAGTTGGTAATTTCAGGGGACATGAAGATCTTTAGTGGGCTCTTAACGACAAAACTCATTATACACTCGAATGAAACCCCTAATGTTATCAACAGGTACAATGCATGGCGGATTACGACATGTTCTCAATAGAACACGAAACTCTGCTTATAATTGTAACATCCACGTTCGGCAACGGAGAACCCCCTGCCAACGGAGCGGTGAGTTCACACGCACGCTTAATTAATCGTATAATACAACAAGCACACAATTAATTAATTATATGAATGAGTGCGTGATTTCTCTATAATCTTTGAGAATCGATAGTTTTATTTATTTTTGTGATGACATACCTGAAATTGTGGTTTAAAAATATTTAATAGCGATATTCTTTTATTAAAATATAAGGGACTTACATAATTTTTAGCCTTTGCAAATTGAATAATTTACCATAGTATGTATTACTGACCCCATTTCGTAATATTTGCCTAAAAATACTTCTTTTTCTAAATACTTCAAACTGTGCCTGAATATTCAATGGTTTAATTACACTTTACATAGTTAATTACCAGATTTTATTTTGAAATGGCGTTAAAACAAGCTTTTGATTAAATGAATTTTGTAAACAGGACTTTGCGGATCACCTGTTTGAAATGTTTTATAATGAGGCAAAGAACATCGGAGACCAGACAGGAGACAAAGACAACTCAGCGTAAGTTTTTAATTGTTTTTTCTATTATGATTTAGCTATGGACAAATTATAATTGTCACATATATTTGCAGAAACATAAAAGTTCCTACACCAAAATCGTTAATGAGGACCAACAGTGTGATGACACCAAGTATTGAGTACAAGAGACAACTGACTAGATTGGAGTCAAATAAAAGTAAGTTGTTGCATTTCATTTAAATACCACTCACTGACTGGTATTGACCCATCAATAGCATCTTAAATACGTAATATAATTAGATTAGCATTACCAGACAGTCAGTACGTCGAGCACATCCGTCAGATTATCAGAACCAAATTATTTATTGAGTACATACTAACGTGGACGATAAAATTTATTTGTGTTTATCATTGTTTTTAGACCTTAGTTGTCTGATAAATAAAGCTTTTTTTTATTTTTATTTATAATTATAGGGGATGGAACACGGGCTTTTCTGGACAGCACACCATAAAGCTTAGATTTTTGATTTTTTCTCCAGGTTTAGTTAAATTGTGACGTAAACTATTAAGAATCAAAAGCAAAAAAAGTCAAGCAGAGCATGCGACCTTTTATGTTCAGCTGTGGCAGTGGCAGCTTATGACTACTTCATCATCTTCCTAGCGTTATGTCCCGTGTTTAGACGGGGTCCGCTTAGACCATGATTCAGGAATTAGCGTCTCTGGTAGTTACATTGAAGCGACTGCCGATCTGACCTTCGTAACCCTACAATAGGGGAACCAGACAATTTTTGGATCATGGTTACAAATCCAAAGTTGTTTAAATTTGCAGGTTTCATCACGATGTTTTCTTCACCGTTGAGCTAGTAGTATAAATACGTACATAGACCTTGAAAAATCCAGAGGCACGTAGCCCGGGTTTGAACCCGCACTCCTCGGTTAAGAGGCGCGTGTCCCTACCATTGAGCTACCACCGCTCCGCTTATGACTACTTATTTAATACAATATTTCAGGTAGTATCGCAGCATCATCGTCAGTTGAACAAATAGGACCACTTAGTAACGTCTGCTATGCGGTATTCGCATTGGGGTCAAGTGCCTATCCGAAATTCTGCAATTTCGGTAAAACGGTGGATAAGATATTGGGAGACTTAGGCGGCGAGAGGCTATTAGAAATAGCATGTGGAGATGAAATGTACGGACAAGAACAACAGTTTCGTGCCTGGTCGTCAAATATTTTTCACGTAAGTAAGCAGATTGGCAAAACTGTAGATAAAAAAAAATCTTTTAAATATTCTCCCATTTTGGACTTAAAAGAATGTGCCAACTGTGTTCCTAGGCAAGGCATGTCGTAAAAGGCGACTAATGGTATATCGGGTTTTGGGTATGTGATAGTGTAGGCGACGAACTTTGACTCTGCCTACCCCTTCGGGAATTACTGGCGTTGTGTTATGTATGTATTAAATAAGTTTCTCTAAAACTAAATAATACGCATGTTGATGTAACTTTTAGGTTGCTTGTGAGACATTCTGCTTAGAAGAAAATGATATGGTCAAAGATGCAAAGAAAGCGTTAGGGGATATGCCCTTAACAGAAGAAACTGTAAGATTTGGAAAACCTGCATCAATTATGTCTCTGAAAGAGGCTCTCGAAGCTGGCTTTAAAAAACAACTGATGCCCTGTACAGTCCGAGAAAATAAAATACTTGGTGATTATACTACTGACCGTGCAACTATATTTGTGGATATGGAACCACAAGTGAGTATAAACAATGCTTTAGGTCTCATTAATTTATTTAATTCTTGTTATCAATCTTTGTACAAAAATCGACCAAGATAAGTATGGTATGTAAAAAGAAACAGTCTTTACAGGATGAACTAAGATATGATCCAGGAGATCACGTGGGAGTCATAGCGTGTAATAAAAAAGAAATCGTTGATGCTGTTTTAGCTAGAATGAAGGACTTAGACAAATTAGATGAAATAGTGCAACTACAGATTATGAATGAAACTTTAACACCAACTGGTAAATATATAAATTTAATTAATGTAAAAAAAAAATATATTGAGGTAGCCCAAATAATAAACCGTTGCGATTTCTTCTTAGGAACATTTAAAACATGGGAGAAACATGAAAGATTACCACCAGTCACAGTAAGAGACCTATTTACAAGATTCCTGGACATTACGACACCCCCATCAACAAATGTATTGAAATATCTTGCCAGCAAATGCTCCGACCAAAATGAGGCTAATCAAATTAGAGAGTTGATAACGGTAAGAAAAAATATATTAAAAAAGTCAATATATTACAAAAGTAATATTTAAACGCAACAGAAAAACTGCAAAAATTTAAACTTTAACTTTCCAGGATTCCAACAAATACGATGATTGGAAACATTTCCACTTTCCTCACCTAGCAGAGGTATTGGAGCAGTTTCCTTCGTGCCGACCTAATGCTTCGGTCCTTGCTGCCTTACTGCCAATTCTTCAGCCCAGATTCTACTCAATCTCATCGTCACCTTTAGCACATCCTAAAAGCGTTCATGTCACGGTCGCTGTAGTTACCTACAAAACCCAAAGTGAGTGCTGTCTTAATGTACTCTAAACTTTGTAACCTTTACGATGTTTGTTAATACATAGTACCATAAACGTATACTATAGAATAGTAATCTACAATATCAATTTTTTTTTTCTAACATGACATCTTATTATTTTTCAATGGCAGATGGTGATGGACCTACACACCACGGAGTATGCTCACATTATTTGCAAAATTCAAAACCTGGGGACGAAATTTTAGTATTTACTCGACGGTAAGTTCGTTTACATACTCATATATACTAACCCACAGGCAGTGATCGTATTTTTCAATAATATTTTTATATAATATTTTTTAACTATTTAGAATTTTTAAAAGCTGGATAGCATAACATTTTTCTTATATTAAATTTACAGAGCACCAAACTTCCATATGCCCAAAGATAAGTCAAAGCCATTGATTCTCGTGGGGCCAGGGTCGGGTATTGCACCGTTCAGAGGCTTCTGGCATCACAGAAACCACCAGATCAAGAATCTCAAATCAGAACAGAAAGCTGGACCTATTTACTTATACTTTGGATGCAGAAATAGAGCAATGGATCTATACAAAGAAGAAAAAGAGGAAGCAATCAAAAATGGTGTTATTACTAAAGCCTTAGTAGCGTTATCAAGAGAAACAGATGCTGATAAGGTAAATTGAATATACGGCGCATAACTATTTTTAGTAATATCCTTCAGATCAAATATTTATAATAAATTTTCAACTTTTGTCTTACCTCCCGGTTCAAATTTCAGGCGTGTTTTATATTATTGTAATCAATTAAATAGTTAAAACGTAAAGACTAACCAATTTTTAGTTAGTTTCAGTCCTAAAGTAGCGATCCGCAAAAAAAAAGTATTTAAGCATGGATTTTAGTCCCAATTTTTCCAGCGTACTTCATTTCTATAATTTAAATGAAATGTACAATGGTAAAAATTTAAGTAGGTATAACACCAGATAAGCCAATTACAAAGGCACGGCGGTCGGTAGAGTATAGCTGTCTTGAACCATTGATAAAGTGTCACATTTATGTGTGGAAGTCGCGGCAGAAGTAAAGCAAATAGGTATAAATAATGGAATAAAAACCAATAGTCATACCGACAGAAACACGTTCAAACCCTCTTGGAGGAAGATGGCGCTGAAGTCACTCGCATGTTGGTGGAAGAGGACGGCCACTTCTATGTGTGCGGCGACTGCAAGATGGCAGAGGAGGTGCAGCAGAAGCTTAAGTCCATCATCAAGAAGCAAGCTAAAATGACGGAACAGGAAGTGGAGGAATTTATACTGGAGATGATGGTGAGTTGCAACGGTATTTAAATATTAATAACGTTCATTTTGATGGTTCGAGTAGCCACGCCACGAAACCTAGCTCGCGGGTTCAAACCGCTTACTAGGATTAAATGTGTCTTAGGAAGAACTTGGTTATTTTATTTAAGTCATTGATGATAAAAAAGGATTTTATAGTCAATCCATAGCATAGTATACATAATGCATGTTAGTTTGGAGCTAGAATCCTTCGAATAGGCACAAAATTTACACAAAAAAAATCGTAACGCTAACAATTTTCCCGCTTAAACGCTACGAGTTCACGTTTCAGTTTGCATAGCTATTAAGGTGCCGACGTCATATTCGGATCGGTTCTGTAATAAAACTCACATTCTGTCAAACTCAGGAGAGAATTTTGGTAAAAATGATAAACTTGTCTACACTTGCTGGAAATGACGTCGACAAAACAGTCATTATGACATTAACTGTGTTTTTAGCCACGTGATGATTACGCGCTTTTCGTAACATTTTATAAAATGTATTTTTTACAGATAACATTATCAAATTCATTTAAGAAACATAATATTCGTTATTATAATATTAAGTTGAACCTCTTTAACAGAATTGTTCAGGTATTAGGTGCTAGAGTAAAATATCCTATTGTGCTAGTTTCGTTATATGTCATACTACAATATTATGTAAAAGGTACATACAATATAAATACCAATTTTTTTTGTAGTAGTAGTATTTTAATGTCGTGTAAATAACAATACTTTAAATGAGACTTTCAAATTACAGGACGAAAACAGATACCATGAAGACATATTCGGTATCACGCTTCGTACCGCCGAGGTGCAAAGTGCATCACGAGAGTACGCTAAGAAAACCCGCCTAGCATCAACGCAATCTCAACCTTAAAGCTATATATAAAACGAGTTATTTTTACTATATTTAATAATTTAATCTAAGACCAATTTTATGACCCAATATAGGAACAATAAATATCTGACACGAAAATGATAAATTAAGTTTAATAGATAGGCATATCAATATAGTTAAAACTTTTTCGCGCAAAGAGATCTGATAAGTGGCGCAGCTTTAGATATACATAGTAATCCTGGAGATTGTCATTTAACTAATAGTTAGTTTTCTTTTATGTACGTTCCACCTGGAACATATTAAAATACTACATTTGTATGTCAGGCTACCAAAAAAAAAATTATGACAATGTCTTAAATCACAATAAAAGGTATTCTTGTAGTATTTTAAGAAATAAGTGGTTTTATACGACTGTGACAAGTCATTAAGATACTTTTATTTTATTGATAAGTCCTATTTCATTTGTCAAAGAATTTAAGATTAAGTAAGTTGCATTTAAAATAATGTTGATAGTTAATTAATCAATAACACTTAATCTGAGACTTATTTTATACTATTATAACTGTAATTGTAGTGACCTATGTTATTTATAATGGAAATTATCGCATGCTTTTAGAAGTAAAATGACATGTTTCAAAATATGCTGCTGATGGAAAATGAATGTCTTATAACACGTTATATTAATTTAAATATACACCAAATTTGGAGTTAAGTCACTTTTTTTAAGCATGCGTATGTTATATTTTATACAATACAATAAAATATCAAGATAAACAGTCTGGCTCTGATTTGTCTCGCCAGTTGACATGGCAATAACGGTCATTCACTCCCATGCTTCTTACTACTTGTCTATAAAGAATATTTAGACTTTGGAACACTTTTGTTGCAAAGTTTAATTCTAAGTACATGTAATAATACGTTTTCTATTTACTATTTTTCATAAAGCTTTTTTCAGAGTGTGATAAATGAGAGCCAGTTTTGTTTGAGAGATATAGATTTTTTTTTTTTTATATAGCAGTCATAGCTCTGAGATATTCACACTCTGTGAGTAGTAATTAATTTATGACATCGATAGCACAGTCAAGTGAACCAACAGGTTAATGACCGCTTGTGAAGTGGTGGCTAGCGCAGACTGGAAAAACATTGTTCACACTATTTATATAAGGTCTTTGTAAGCGAATTGAATAAAAGACATACTTCTTATTTTTTACTACTATTTTTCATTTTTTTATACAATTTTACTAAAATCTATGTTTGTTAATTCTATTTAACTCTGCTTATCAAACGCGTTTGCTGTGAAACGACAAATTTACATATTTCATCGTATCATTCGCGTATTTAATTATGGGCAACTTATATTATAATAATTCGAGTTTTTGGTATCTCAATATTCTGTTACTGTTGTAAGAATGTTGTCACCAAATATTATATTATCTACCATCACCGTTTTCACTGGCCCGTTGGTCGAGTGGCCACAAAACCGAGGGTCGCGGGTTCGAATCCCGCTAGGGGCATATGTTTCGTGTGATGGAAATGGACATTTGTACTCGATTCATGGATGTTTATAAACGTATTTAAGTATCTATCCGTTCATCTAGTATCCATAGGACAAGCTTTAAGCTTAGTTTGGAACTAAGGAATTGGTGTGCCAGTCTGGAGAATCTTTTATTTATTATTATTTAATCTGACCTCCACCATCTTTAAAAAGCGTACCAGACCAATCAGTTAGTGGTATAACATCCATAGTCATTCGAGCTGCAGGTTATTAAACAAAAGGATAAATAATAATAAGTTAAATGAACAAATATGTATTTACAATTGAATTTTCAATGATGGTCATCGATTAAATGTGGCATGCAGGAGAATATAAAATCACGAATATTTTAAAACCATTTTAACATGGACGACAAGTTATCGTGCGTAACGGTAATACAGGACCCATCAGCTCTTCCTTCTTACGACGTGGTCGTAGATCTCAATCTGTGTGTATCTTGGCGAGTATATCCTTTGCTTGGTGGTATTCTGGCCCGGCTCCTGCTGCGGGTCGGGGCAGATGATCTTGTGGTCATGCCTGTTTTGGAACAGCAGGCCTTTCTCCGTGTCCATTACGGGCTGGAAACCGCAATGAATATGATGCAAACTCGTTAGGAATATGAGTAGTGTGGGAAATGTGGAGGGTGATTTTAGAATACATAGGTGTTAAATAATATTTTCAGTCATTCCCTTAGTCAGTGCTTTTACACATAGTGGGATAAGAATCACATCATGTGCTAAGTTAACGTGTGATTTTTAGCTACTTCCGATCGTGATTGAGTAAGTCACTAAACACTTACAAAAACATTCCAAATACGTAGTATTAGTATGTTGCGCACATTTTCTCACAGATGGTCGGGGCACCTTAGTATCGCATGGAATTTGATAAAAGAGAAAAGGTTGTGAATGCAATTTCCTCTTCGTTCTTAGCCGAGTTATTCTTTAAGTTACTGTCATCTACCTATCGGCCAATATACTGATTATTAAAGCCTCACTGTACTGCTGAATGTGCAATTTATCATATTGCAAATATCTGCTACGTGAGCTATATTAATTGGGATCAATTGCTACAATCAAGATGCAATTGCCATTATCGCGGAGACTGTAGGTTAACTAAGTAAATGGTTGAGCAAATGAGTATCGTTGTAGAAGTGAAGATGTCAATTAGATCAAACACATGTATTAAGTTTCATCGTTAATTTTCTGAAAATAGATGTTGCTAATAAGTATTTCAGACTACATCACATAGGTACATTGATCTGACTCCGAGGTAAATAGCTTAAGCACTTATGTTATGGATATCAGAAACAACAATGGTATTACAAATATATAATATTATTGTAGGTATATTAATACCCAGACACAGAACAAACATATAGGAATATTTTTCTTAGGTGGAGATTGAACCCACAACTCCTGGCGCATAGGGCAGGGTCACTACCGAATGCGCCATCGAGCTTCTCAAAAAAATATTTAGAAGTTTATTTTATTAAATTTTTAATTTTCCGTAAGTTTAGCTGGGATATTTCTCTTCGACTTAATTCAGACATCTACGAGTACAATATCGAGGGCAGAAACGAGTATTCACTTATTATAATTTAAAGACGAGCTGTGTCAACCACGTGTGCGAAATGTGCATCGCACACTGCCACCAGAGCATCAGGGCCATCGAATAACATGCCTGCGCTCATTTACCAAATTATTTTTTTTGCATTTCATAATTTTTGCACACAGGCGCTATCAAAGTTCGAAGCGGCCCTGCCAATTTATTTTCATTTTTATATAAACTAGCTACGCAACATAATTTATGTACACAATATGTACATAATCTTCTGTGCAGCAATATGATGTTATCGTCTCTCCGGCTGCATAGTTGTGCTAAGGAAAAGCACTTGAATTTTCCAAGTCGCCGACATATTTGGACATTTTGAGGCAAGATCACTTGACACTATGTGGTAAGACCAGGGTTGTAGTAAGGGAGGTATTGAGGGGGTTATCCCCATCTCAAAATTAGACTTTGATTTAATAGCTAGCATACAAGCTACCATAAAACATTAACGGCCCTTATTATAAATTTCAAATCATGTTGTTTAGATGACACCTTAAACTCTTCTTTTCCTCAATCATCTGGATGAAGCGTATTGGTAAGATGGCTGGGTTGAAACCACAGTTTGACCATGTCATTCAATGCCTAATAAACTTGAAATAACACGTTATTTTTAAACACTATGTAATCATTTATATACACATTTTCTTTTTTTTTTCAAAATTTTAAAGTTAGTCGTTTGAATATGCTGATCCACTACATCACAATTTAGCTTTGCGTTTGGACAGCTCCCTATCTATAAGTCACTTGAAATCAATAGAGGCCTTCGGCACATTAAGATGATGGGGCCCCTATGACCTTGTTATGTTGTTACACAAAACAACAGGCAAATATTTTTTTATTAAATAATGGGTACCTTAGAGCACAGTTTTTAATGAATGACTTTTGAGTTTGTGGGAGGCACCTTTTAATCGCGGGGCCCTAGGTAAGTGTCCATAGTGTCCAGTGGAAAATACCAAATACTGGCCTGACCTTATCCATCTCCTGCTACGCCCCTGGTCGAAACTGTGCAACAATCCGGACCGAACTCGCCAGCCCGATATCAGCATTGTTCGCGAATATCATGTACCGTCTGAACCGTGTGATACGGCTTTTTATTAAACGTTTTCATCGTATTGAGAAAGCATCGGCATTTCGCTGTGCTTTGTCGCTGCTGACAATTGGCTGTACATACACATTTTTAAAATATTTTTTGTACGTGAATGTAATGAATTTGTATTGTTCTATAAATTAGCTTTGAAATATTTCGGCTTTTTCTAACAGGAAACAAAAAATAATATTTCCAATCTAACCTTTTTACACTCGTAATTATTATTTTTTTACCTCACTCTACAGTTAAGGCTTTTATCCTGATAAGATATACTAAGTCCAGCTAACTATTATACTATAGAATATATATTATATATTATATATTATATATTATATATTATATATTATATATTATATATTATATATTATATATTATATATTATATATTATATATTATATATTATATATTATATATTATATATTATATATTATATATTATATATTATATATTATAGAGTTATTAAGTAATATACTTTTATCCTGATTAGATATACTTAGTCCAGCTAACGTGGCCTAAATTTTAATAATTGAAATTATTTTTCACAATGAAAATTCTAAAAGGTTTCAATTTTTGAACCTACCCGATTGTTTACTTACCATCAAAAAAGTATTGCAGTGCAATTGTTATTTTATAAAAAATATGCCTCAAATGTAAATTCCTCTCACCTTATAATTCCTGCTCATATTACTTCGCACAGTGCCATGTCGCCAATGGTAGTACCCAAGGTCGGTGTCTCTTGGCCAGAGCATCTTGTTGGATCTGAAGAACACAGCCCAGTTCTCGCTGATCAAGCGGTGCGCGTAGTCGATGTAGCCGGATATCTCGAAGCCGCCCTTCGTGAAGTGCCGGACGAATATGATAGACTGCGAAATGATGAGCAGCCAAAATGTTATACACCTGTTAAGTGGTGCTGACTAGGCCCCTATAATAAGGTTCCTCTCTCACTTTTTACGAGTACACAACATAATGGAGAAATTAAAATGCCTAGACTAATATATCTAGTTGCATTGTTTTTGGGAAGCTGTACCTATCTATTATCTAAGGTCACATTTACATAAAACATCTATTTTCTTTGATAATTAAAAAAAAAATAGTAATTTTTTCCATAAATTAAAAACGGGTTGAGAAAAAGTGGTGTTGTATGATGAATAGTACCTACGTAAACATTTTTCTGCAAGTTTATACAACATAACAATTTATGTAAACTAACTAACTAACTAAACTTAACGCTACTTCCCTAGCGGGGTAGGCAGAGTAACAATTTATGTTAATATTTGCGTTGTCTCTATTAATATTTACGTGTAGTTAACAATAAAAACGATGGCTCACCTGTAGGATCCCGACCCTGTTGGCCCTCTCCCTCACAGCCAGCTCCCTATTGAAGGGGTCCTCGACATCGGACCCTTCGCTGACCAGCACGTAGGCCCTCACGGTCGGGTACACGATCTCGTGGATGACGGCGCGTCGGGCGTAGAACTCTTTTTCGGTTAGAGTGTCACCATTGGCTCTATGGGTAACGGTTATTATGGATAAAGGCAAGTACCGATGCTTTGAAAGTCGATTTGCATCCTTCATAAAACATTGTAGGTATTTTATACTGCGTGTTTTAGTTAAAACTAAACTGGTTTGTTTATTTTGAAAGTAGTAGTGAATTCAATCTCAATTATACTGCCGGTTTGGATGCTTATTTTATCAATAAGATTTTATCAAGAAGTTAGCAAGTAGGAAGTTAATTATTATAGGAAGTCTATTGAATAATAGAATTTATAAAACTGTTTTTATAATTCATATTTAGACCACACTATTTGGCCTATCAGAAACAAAAATTGTTCTTAAAGTACATAGCAAGACCAGACCAGCGTTGTAAACATAAATTATGGGTATATACTGAATGGAACATGCATAAATTAAGCAGCAACCTACTCCAAACTTCGTTATCTCCTTACATTGATCAAAATATTACATACCTGTAACCCAGTGCCGCTATAGTCCTGGCAGACGCTATACTCCTCAGATTCCTTAGATCAGATATTTCAATGAGTGAATCCAAGTAGTCCTCCCAAGTCTCAAAGGGCAGCAGCCTCCGATCCGCCTCTACACTCGGAGGGTACTCGTTTTTCTTTTCTGCCATCGCCATGATTCACTAAAATATTTATAAAAACAAACTATATCTAAAACTATTGTAAGAATATGTACAAATCATAAAATTTTCAGATTAACACACATGACAGGATCGACCTGCAACGTGACAACTGACAATTTGGAGACCTAATGTCAAATTTTATCATTTTTTTTAATTGTTACCCAATATGGAATAACAAATTGACAATAAAGCAATAAGTAAAACCCTATAATGAAAACTAACTGGTGTTTAACGAAATAATATTCTCGGCTGATTTGTAAATAAAATAGGGTTTATACATTTCGTTCTAGCTTGACTTAGATACTCTACCTTTATCTACTAAAGGGGCTTCCTCTTTGACTCTGCCTACCCCTTCGGGGATTATGGACTCACGCCCATGCATAACAACTAACATAACACTGTTATGCATGTATATACAGATGTGGCAACTTTAAAAGCCCATATTATTCGAGGAAATAATACATATATCAATATTATAAAAAACCCGATGAGTAATAGTGGAAAGAAAGTGACGTCTGGGTTTGTTAATGCAATGCAAAATAAATAAAACGTAGCTTTTTCTTTTTCAGTCCATAAAATGTCTACTTAATTTCAAAGGTTGGTGGTGTCAACTTTAGCAGAGCAACTATTCAATATCGCAAACCTCTCCACCACTAAGACTCTTAGCAATATTTTTACTATATGTATAAATATTACATTGTCGGACAAAGAACGAGGAAGATAAATTCATTTTCCAAACAAAATCCCTCGAGCCTGAGACAGGTTTTCCCATATCCTCGCTGTAAACGCAGGTGATAAAACGCGTGGGCAATTTCTATTTCATTGAGAAAATATGTGAGATTCACGTATTTTATAGAAACCAGCGCAGATTTATGTTTCAAAGATGTTCTTCACAAAGATACTAAGATCTTGCGTGAATCGTTCTCACCCGATCCTCTTAAAGGACAATCCTTTGACTGCTATGAAAGTAAATATAAGATTTTAAAATACTTTCTATGAAAGCCCACAATCCTCTCTTCACAATTTACAAGAGCAAGAGCATTAAGTTTCAACTTTACGATTTTCATTTTTCACATAATATGGTAACTATTTATTCTGATTTAAGGTTTGATTTCTTACTAATTTTCGAAACATGAAAGTTACTGTAACAATTTTCAAATGAAATTTGGGCCGCCAATAGAATTAATTATATAGAAACACAGTTGATATTAATAATAATATCAACTGTGTTTCTTGCCTAGTATGTCTTAGAAGGTGTCGTAGAAGGCCAGCAATATTGCTTGTAAATAGTGTAGGCGACGAGCCAACCACTTGTCACTTCTTTTCATATACCTATCTATTAAATATACTTTACTGAAAAACAAACATCATCTGCAAACTGACTGCCATCCGACTGGCCCGTTGGTCGAGTGGTCAGAGACCCTAGAACCAAAGGTCGCAGGTTCGAATCCCGCTAGAGGCAAATGTTTCGTGTGATGAACATGGATATTTTTGTACTCGAGTCATGGATGTTCATAAACGTATTTAAGTATGTCTATCCGTTCGCCTAGTATCCATAGCACAAGCATAAGCTTAGTTTGAAACTAGGGAATTGGTGTGTCAGTCTGGAGAATTTATTTATTAAATATTTATTTAAATTGTCTCTGTCTTAATGCATAAAACACAGAGTCGAAAAAAGAAATACATAATACATTTAAAGTAACATATTAACTCATCTCGATATATAGGTAAAATTTATACCTATTTACGTTTTACCGAGCTATGTAAATACTTAGTTTATCGATTTGAGTGTCTCTGCACTCGCCTATTTACCTAATACACCGAATCGTTCGATTATTCCAAACAAACAAATAACCCACCAAACGGACCCTATTGAATAACACTCCCAAAATAGAACTATTGGCGGACATAAAGCTGAATGGTTCGTTGAAAAAGCTTCATAAACAAGACAAAGAGGGAAAAGGGACAGTGCACACAATTAAGTAACAAGAAAAAGTAATTAAATGAGCATTAGAAGGTGACGCGAGGGAGTTCCTGTGTGGGGCCGGATCAAAGGCGCGTCTTCACTCTCAGCGGCGCGGCGGCCGGAATGTCACTTCCTTACACATATTACGGGACAACTTATCCGTGAAATGGACGTATGAGGAAACATAGTTTTTGTATGAAATATGTCACCAATACTGTTATATGGAAAGAAAACCATGGACTTACCCACTTTTGTAAAAAAATACAGTATTTAAACACGTTAAAAAATATTTCAATACTGTATTTTTTTTTATTGATTAGGTAAGTTATTATTAGGGTTTAATTAATCTATACTTATAATAAATCTGTAGAGAGGTCAATTCTGTACATGAGATATATTTTCAAAATATCTATCAGGGGGTGATTAGTGATCGATACTGATGCCAAAAATGAAATCAGTAAAATTTTTGTCTGTCTGTCTGTTCCTTATAGAAACAAAAACTACTCGACGGATTTTAACGAAACTTGGTACAATTATTCTTCATACTCCTGGAAAGGTTATAGTATACATTTCATCACGCTTCAATCAATAGGAGCAGAGTAGTGAAGGGAAATGTTGGGAAAACGGGAGAAGTTACTCCATTTTTTAAGTTTCCGTCGCGTGTGCAGCCTTAATGGTTAAAGTTACATAGAAGTCATGTATGACGGAAATAGTCTTTATAATATTAACCATAAACGCGGGTGACACCGCTGGCACAGCTAGTATTATATAATTATTCACATCTATAAAATAACAATCTTGTAAAAATAAACCTTCTATTTCGTTTAACTTCGTTCCCGCTCGCATCCACTCCTTGTAACACCGAAGCTACTTTAGATAATGTTTTTAGAGGAACCAGGAAAACGCACGTCCCATTGACAACGATAATTACGCACTCGCAAATAAAAATCATCCGTCTAGCCCGAGTTTACGACACGAAGATTACGCAAATCAATTTGCCAAGTAATTCAAAGGTGGAAAGTAATTTTTCCAAGTGCTGTGAAGAAGCATTGCCGTTGAGGAGGAGGGGAGTTCCATATAGGAAAAACAAGTTTACCTGTGGATATTTTTGGTTTGAAAATACCGTGTCTTTATTGTGCAATATATATGCTTAAAACAATCTTAGCCGAGAAAATGTATAATAATGCCTGATTTTATTGATACAATTAGGTTCTGGACACTTTTGAACAATCTCTTTAAATGTTATCAAATTGTATTTTAAATAGTTTTGTTATTTGGGAAAGAAAATTGGTAGAGCATGGCAATACAGAATCTTTATTCACTAAACGCCCCATAGTCATCCTCTATGTGACCACGTCCTCACTCTAATAAAACATCGGGTATCTTTAAAACATTCAGACTGGCCTGTTTGTCGAGTGGTCAGAGACCCTGGCCACGAAACCAAGGGTCGCGGGTTTGAATCCTGCTAGGGGCAAATGTTTCGTGTGATGAACATGGACATTTAATTTTGTACTCGAGTCATGGATGTTTATAAACGTATTTAAGTATGTCTATCCGTTCGCCTAGTATCCATAGTACAAGCATAAGCTTAGTTTAACTAGGGAATTGGTGTGTCAGTCTGAAGATTTTTTTTTTATTCTTCCCTAACAAAATGGTTCCTTCTTGGCATAGCAGACAAACCCACAGGAATTTTTTAGTACGCAAAGCCGAAGCCGTAAGTCGGTGGTACTTCAAGTCCAATTTCGCTTATTCTGTGACGACAACCAAAATGTTATTCTCAACACCTCTCCACTCCACGAGTTACGTGTATTCCAATCTGAGTTCGTTTAAAAAGTCAAATTGATAAAATTGGTAGGTATCCAATAGGATTTCCTAAAAATGTGATGCTTAAATCATTTTATATCTGTGTGAAAACTTGCATCTAGTTACTTCTTTTGGGTGCGTTGGAGCGGTTATTATGATTCGTAAGTTATTACACGCATATTTTGCGGACTCTATTATATCTTTGTATTGGAAATCAAAAAAAGCTATTCTCTCTAAAGTATACAAGCCTTTTTCAAAGCGCACTCTGTGTGGAATTCAGTCATCTACATCTGTACTATTATATGTACTATTATATTATTTTTCGCTTACGAAATCACGAAAAGGGTAAAGTATGTTTACCCAGCATTTCGTGAAAGAGAATTAAACGTATTCGCTTACTTGGATGCAATCATGAAATGCAATGACAAAGTGGGTTGTGCCTGAACATATAACATACTTACGATAAACAGACATAGTTTAGTGAAATATGTTTTGAAAACTACCCACTGTTTAAGGGTAAAACGTATATTATATTCATTATATTATATTATACATATAATGTCTACGCCATATTTTAAACTCACAAAAATATATCAGAAAGTCCCTGAGAATTATACATCAAACATGCCCTAGTTGACTTGTGTGTGGTACGTTGTGGCTTCTCGTTATTATGATAAATCAATTTACTTTCTGATGCAAATTATCTTCGAGCGGAGGTCCTATAACTTATTCCCTGGATCAAAAACTAAGATTAATACAAAAGTAGTGTATTACTAGCTTAAATAAGTATATATAATTAACAGCGACGTATCGTGGCAAAAAGTTATTTTTTAATTAAGTTTTTACTTAGTATGATTTGATTTAAATTTGATAAAATAATAAAAAATATTTAAAAGCGAAAGGAAATGTTTCTTTTCTTAATTGATTAACAAGTTAAATTTTCTATTTCTGTTTGAATTTTTACTTTTTTTAATGTTGATTATTATACAAAAATACATTTACTCGTACATGAAAGTTATTTATAGCAGAAAACAAATCTGTCCAATTGTCCATCAATTAAGAACATATTAGATAGATACTAATTCTGATCTGTCTATCTAAGATAGATAGATTTCTCTTTCTTTTACCTACTCCTATTCGTATTTTACCACATGAATTATTTAAAATTACACTAGGAAGAAGAAATACACACCCGTTCTTTAATATTTAAAGTTAATAATAATGTCAACGAGAAATCAGCTTTCCATTTCTGAAAAATGTTTTAATATTTTTAACATGTAAAATAGTATTCCCAAAGGAGAAACCCGAAGACATTTCAAGCGAGCCAAACACGTGACCAGATTTGCATTCAGCCGGAGTTTACTTGCATTATCCGAGAAAATAACCAAAGTTTACTGCTATTCGATACCTGATATAAATTCATATTGTATTCGAAACAAATCTCTTTAATAAAATTTACAAAAGTTTCGTGGTAATGCAGGAATAATTGGTTGCAATTAAATTGTCATCGCCAATCGTGGACGTTAGTAGGTATTTTTATTTGTAAAATACAACATTGGGATTTTTTTTTTAATTGTATGAAAATATTGTACCGTGATGTCATAATGACGTATAACCTACTACTACTGTATATATTATTTTATATTTTAGTTATCAATTATCTACTTTGATTTGAAGCAAATGATCATTACAATTTAGAAAATCAAGCTTTTCACGTATGATACCTCACCCAGCCCAGTTTTATTTTTGACTGATTGTGGTTTAATGGGCCTGCTGCCCCTTTGACTCTGCCTACCCCTTTGGGGATTACTGGCGTGATGTTATCTACGTAATGTACATCTTATATATTATATATTTTTTTAATATATATAATGTGTTGAAATTTTCTATATCAACATCCCAATTGCATGTTAAGAAAAAAGTATATCCGGAAAATGCTTTTTTAAGAATTTGTCAGAAAAAAAATATTTTACTCAAATTCCAATTGCTTAATTTAATCACATAGTGGCTACCGGAATGAAGATTGAACACTTTAAAAAAAAGATTTTTTTTCCAATTTTCCGAATTAAAGTAAAAATAAGTTTTTTTTCTAATTTTCCGTACTAAAGTTACTAACCTACTACTTACCTATTCTGACGTGAAAATGAAGGCCCATCATCGGAGTAATAATTACACTTTTGCCGCGAAGTTGGTTTTTCGCTCAGGTCTTTAGAAGTTACCGAAATCTTAGCAAGGTTGATTAATATGTATCTCGCTGGCGACGTCCTTTGAGGAACTTACTTTTAAATGAACCGAGCTAATATCAATTTCTTAAATGGAAAAATAAATTAATATTTTTCATACTTCAATGCAGATATTTCCTACAATAAAAATGCAGGTTCAAATCTTAAAAAATATAAACTAGTAAAAACTAGTAGAGTTATACCTATTGTTAATATTTTAAATTATATTAATAAGTTTGGGGGCCTCTGTACAACTTAATAGTGCACTTCAATTCAATTCAATTCAACTCAATATTGCACAATTCAATTCCTGCAATTTGTTTTCTGTGGTAACTTGCTTTTCGTGTTTTTTGTGCAATGAACTATTATTATAATTCTTAAGGCTTTTCGCATCTCGGCTTTTTACCGGTATTTGGAATAGTACAGGCCTAAGCCAAGTATTATTCTTTTCAAAATATCAAGAATGAGTGTGATATGTCATGTTTCAATTTGTTATAGATCTAAGTTATTATAATTATATGTAGCCATAGATGTGTTAGTTCTCTAGGTTATACTGGATTTATATTCGGAACGGGTATTGTGCTAATTTATTATTATTATTATTCAAAGATAGATGTATTGTTTTACATACATATCATCAGCAATCTCTGAAGGAAAGGGCAGAATCTAACGAGCAATAAACTTCTTAGACCACTTTCAGCCAAACACCATGTTGAGTTAAATGAAAAATTAATGGCAAGTAACTAGCTCGTCACCTACGTATTCCTACGCTCATACTCAATACAAAAAGTCGCCTTTTACGACATTCATTATTTTTAATCCCAGACCTACATGTCACGTTACAACTTATAAAATACTAGCTTCTGCCTGCGGCTTTTCTCGCGTGATACATCGATAAAACAGACTTTATGTGTTATTCTAATGTACCTATAAGCTATACTATTGACTAAAATCCATTCACTAAAATCCATGCAGTACTTTTTGCGAGAAAGAGCAACAAACATACACATATCCATTCTAACTTTCGCGTTAATAACTTATAATATTAGTACGATTAGTCTTATAGGTACCTACTACACTATACTTTTGATATCTCACAAAATATCGGTGACAAATATACGACTATTGTAAAAACTGTCTCCGAAACAAGCCCGCTTCGAAAATCATCCCCGTGTATGCGTAAGGGGCGAGTGGGCAATGCATGCGCATACATTTCCCCAAATACCCGGGAGTGCGTAGGTATTACAATATTTACCCGTGTTATGTTCTTTGCGAGTCGCCCGCCCTTTGAACGGATCGAGTATATTCAAGTTTATAATATCGAGACATAAATGTATGTATGAGTTTGGAGTTGGGTACGAAATAATAGTACGTCCGCAAAGAAAAGTGTTATGAAAATAAGGTATTGAATGAAATTTTTAGTTTAGGAATAAAGTTGATAAGCAAAATGAAATGATAAGCAAGCTTTTTGAAATTTGTAATAAAGTAAAAACTGTTCACATACTTTGATGCATGAGGAAAACGAAGTAATGGCCTAGTCTATTCGGATATTTTTCAAACTGATTGACTGGGTGATGCCATCTACCCCTGCCCAGTTTTATTCCTTGTTAAGGGGGCTAACTACCTCTTTGACTCTGCCCACCCCTTCGGGGATTGCGGGCGTTATTATACATATGTATGATTGGCTGTGATTTGAAGGTTCAGAATTGAACCACGATTGAAGCCCGTTCAGAATTTACCACACATCAAAACTTATAAGATTAATTTTGTTAGGTATAAAATTCTATAAGTATGTGTTAGGGAGCACTTTTTAGTATAAAATTTGCAGGTACTGTAAAATACAAGTCTATATGAAGTTTTTTTGGAACATTTTGTACGCTTTTAAAATGCACAGTTCGAGGAGAAATTAAAATCGCCAATGAAAAGAAAAATTATTATAAAGTTAAAATCCTGAAATACCAGGCCGTATAAAATTAACTGTGTTTAAACAAATCGGACTGTAGTCCAAATTAAGTTGGAAACGGCGTAAAGTATCTGATTAAATAACTTTAATCAACGTCAGCGAGGTAGCACCTGCGCTTTGACTCTTTTTAACTTTGCTAATTATACTTAAGTGAACTTAAATACATAAAAATGTCTTCAGCTTCAGAGGATGCTCTCCTGAGCATTAAAAAGTGTTCTCAAATTCGTGACGCACATACATTTTGAAATTCAGCTTTTACGTAAATAGTATAAACAAATTTAAAAAATAAAAATATTTTATTGCCAGTTTATAGAACCTACACAAAAAACATTTTTGTAATGCTAGAAAACTGTTTATAAAAACAAACCCAAACAAAATTAAGTCATAGTCGAAAAGTTAGTGCTCAACAAATTGTAACTTAAAACAATACTACCCACTAATCATATAAATCGACCATCTAGTTCCGCTTGAAACTCAAGACGGAGTTGAGTCTTCCCCCAAAATAAACCCGAAACTACAACTACGTCCATTAAGTTGAATAATTCAAGATATTCAGAAGTAATCGAGTCGTCAGCGTTGGGAACTTGTTTGACAAACTTCTGGTCCAGTGTAAAACAGCCCTTTCGTCTGTTATTGAATTAGCAGTCAAACTGGGACGGCAAGGCAGGACGTTCGCTGAATCAAATTGTTATTGCGATTAAACTAACTTTCTAGCGGAAGATATGGGTTTCAAAGTAGCGTCTCAAGGAATTGTATTAGGATTTAATTTTGAGGGAATATTGTGTCAATCTTCTGAATTCAAATCTATTTAGTCCGTTGAAAAGTTTCTCTTAGATTTGGATTCGTCAGAGGACAAAAGTTTATTTTATAGATATCAAGGAGTATAAAGTCAAATCCGATTGCGTTATTGTGACAAATCCACGCTAAACCCACAAAAAATTCACATTTCTATGTACACATACGAAATATTTATTTTTCTTAAACCGAATGTAAGTGTTTATGGTTAATTTTATTTTCCGTTCACATATAAGACATAATAAGGAATTCGCTTCAACTTAGAATTATATGACTACCTATAACCTAACTAAATCCCATCGGTACATCTATGTTTTGTTTTGTTTACAGTACAGTACACACTGCAAGGATCGTCCATAAGCAATACGAGACTACGCACGCAGCCTCAGCATGAGTGGTGATAAAATAATTATCGCAACGTGAAAACGAAATTCAAAAACCTATTACAGTGTAACTTATTAAAAATATGTTTACCTAAGAAATAAATGCTAATGTACCACTAACATATAAGTTGGTAATTTTATATGGTTTTATCTATCTCGAAAGCCAATCAAGCTTATATTGTGTCAGCATCATACATACATACATGCAATAAAAGTACACTACAATGTACCTGACCAAATTCAGTCGGTACATAAACGCTCTTTAAGGGGGTCCATAAAAGCCGTACGCACGCGGCGCCAGCGCCCAATGACAAATGGCCGGCTCATCAGGACGTGGGATCACGTAAACACCTATTGCAAACGTCATCATACTAAATTCTTAGATGAAAATACAATAGAACCACTAGTAATTATATTTACTAAAGAACCAGGGTCGCCTTTAACCTGATGGAGGCCCTGGGCACATTATTAAATTAATATGTATGTGGGTAATAATTGTTGATGATCCATTGGTAATTTAGAACTGGGGAGCCCTCTAGATCGTGGGGCCCTGGGCACGTGCCCAAGTGGGAAATACGGGACTGTATAGAACATTCCAGACACTACTGTGTCTGGATACACGCTACTGCGTGTATAGCTCAGAAGTGCTGCGTATTTACCGTACAACTTACGATTAGGAGCAGTTAGGACTGCTCCTAATATATTAGGATATAAGATTATAATAAATAATAAATAAATATCCGACAACATCACATACATTGATCTGACTCCGAGGTAAGTAGCTTAAGCACTTGTGTTACGGATATCAGAATCAACAGTGGTATTACAAATATATACTGAAATATCAGACATTACAAACACAAGTTTTCATCACATGAATGTTTGTCCTGGGTGGGAAGCGAACCCACAACTCTTGGCGCATAGGGCAGGGTCACTACCGAATGCGCCATCGAGCCAGTCAAAATAATAATAGCATATTTAGTGTCTATCTCTCAAAATAAGGTCACACATAACGGTAATATATCGCTGACACAATAATAATACTTTACATAGTACCTGACCAAAACTCAGTCGGTACATAAACGCGTAAAGGCCCGTCCATAAAAGCCGTACGCACGCGGCCCGGCGCAGTGACAAATGGCCGGCTCGTCACGACGTGGTCACGTAAACACGTACTGCAAACTTTATTTTTTCTGAAGACATAAGAGATGCTTTGGGTTCAGTTCGGTTCAACGGAACATAGTTTCATCGTTTTAATACCTTTTAGTTTTTACGTAGGTATTTATCCGTATGTTAGAACAAAAAAGTGTTATTTTACATATAATTACTGTTTTTTTTTTATATTTGGTTAAGTATTGCAACCAAATAAATTTTATTTTCTTTATTTTTTTCTTTCTAATAATGCGATTGCGATACAAGGTGATGTGAATAGTAGATGTAGAGGATAATTTAATTTAAGAATGATTTATTTTAATTATGTGACGGACTTTGGTGTAATTTTCCATTTTAAAATGTCATGAAGTGATATAGATAGGTACCATATTATTGTAAAACCTCGAATTTGTGACAAGTATCGAGTGCCAATGTACAGAACAATCTTAAAACAAGCAAACCAAAATTTTAAACACAGGGAGTGTTCTTATTGATAAAGCAATAATTGTGAAATTCATAAAAACAAAGTAAGCCACTAATCTGAAAAAAAATACGCTTTTTTCTTGAGTTTATGTTAGACTCTAAAAATATTCAAGAACGCATTTTTTGGATTAAAGTTAAGTTGAACTGGCGTTATTTATTGAACTCGTAATTTAGGTTTAATTAGGTGGGGCTACGAAAAATTAGGTAGGTATTTAAGTCAAAGGCTCAGACAAGACTAAGTTGTGGCTAAGTAGAGTGGTGTAGATAATATGTAGTGACTACACTTGTGTACAACATGATCACTGATTGACCCTATTTTTAGGACACTTCTTATTAACTAACTAAACTTCACGCCACTTCCCTAGCGGGGTAGGCAGAGAGAACCGAACGCCATATGGCACGATCCTTAGACACCTCACTCGCCTCTTCAACATTCTTAATCCTTTTCATACAAGCTCTACGGTTATTCATCTTCAATTAACAATATGGTACCCCTAATAAGTTCGGCAGACGAGTTTCATCAATCCATTTTAATGTGTATCGTCCTCAAAATTATTACTTGGAAATACGGTAACAACGTTTACACATGTATAATTACTCGATTTTCTTTGAATAGGGCTTAAGCTAAAGCTAACTTTTAGATTTTTCTTTACTTTTCATACAAAATAACCAATCAGCTGATCACCTTTTGTACTAAATTTTGTTTGCTTATTTTCTGAAATCCTTTAAATTGTTTTCCTAGAATAATAAGTTCAAGAACTAAGCAAATGGTTTCGTATAAACTTAAAATAACCTTGTATATAGTAACATTCATATTGTCTGTCGTGCTGTGTGCGCTGGCTTACCGAGTTATCGTATTCCGCGATTCACTCCAGCGCCTCGCTACACACGATCGCCCGCCAGGCTTGCATGCACTGCGCCACATGCCTCATAAGGGTGTGTCTCTATTGGTGCAGATCTTGCTGGAGTAAAGCGGTAATTTCATCACACGCCTTCAAAATATGTTAGATACATGAAAAGCCAGGACGGGCTTACATAGCTAATGTCAAAGAAACCGGGATTAGCACACTTTAGATAGCATACGTGAGAGATCAGTATATGAGCTGAGTTAATTTTAATAATTATTGGACAAGCTCGATGTCGCATTTGAAAGTGACCCTGCCCCATGCGCCAAGAGTTGTGGGTTCGGGTTCTGGGTGGGGCCAGGACAAATATTCGTATGATGAATACTTGTGCTTGTTCTCTGTCTGAGTGTTAATATTTAACATCTAAGTATATATTTGTAATACCACTGTTGATTCTAATATCCGTAGTGTGCACACAAGTGCTTAACTACTTACCTTGGAGTCAGATCAATGTATGTGATGTTGTCGGATATTTATGTTTATTTATATATTTACGAGCCACAAATAAAAATAAACTTAAGGACGAAAAGGTTTGTTGATGATGCTGTCGTAACATGACAATCGTTACACATCGCCATGTCACCCATGGGAACTGTGGAGGGTATTGGAGACCCTCTCTATTATCATACGTTGAAAAGGCTCACACGCGAGTGGATGTTCCGGGAGTAACTCACGTCAGACTTATCCACCCTAAAAAGTAAGCAACAGTTGCTCTGTCCATCGATCAGGACGACCTTATCTTCGGATGGGCACAGCTGTTCCCCTGGGCCTATCGAAGATCATCGTCGACTATTAGTGATATTAGTCCGCAAATCGGAATTTGCTGATAATTAAAGTTTTCATCACATCTTTTAACATCAGCGATTGTTGACATACTGTCGGTTGTCTGTAAACTCACTGAATGTCTATGTATATTGCACACAATCCTGCAATTGTTGACTTTACGTAATTATTATAAACCAGTAACCAATGTGGTCTAAATCAGCGATCCCATAAGTGAATTCCAGCTGGTTTCATTTCATAAACATGTCGTAAGACAAATGTTTCAGATAATAAAAAGAAACTGGTTATATCTTTCACAGTTGTATCAGTTTACGGCAAGGCACGGTTTTTAATAATATTTTGAAAACAATCAAAAATTCTTGCATTTTTTATTTCTATTCAACTTTTTTTTTATGGTGGAAAACGTTCAGAAAGTATTTTCTTACGGTATTATTAACAGCAACTTCGTAACAGCCTATGATAGGTTTAACCCTAAAATGCGGCGAATAGGGAGGTCTCTGGCAGGCAGTACACTACTGTTTTTACCCAGTCATGTGGTCAAATCTCGTAGCTTACCTATAACAATCTCACCAGCTTTGTAGCTTTTAGCAGCTCAAACTAGGGTTACACCAATTATAATGTACAAAAGGTTGACCCGATTATTGTAATATTTACTTTATTGGCTTTGTCTCCGTTCCGATAAACAACATAAATATATCTAACTATTAAAAATGAAAAGAAAAATAAGGAACACCGAGTATCTCAAACATTTTGTATTGAATTTTTTTTTTTTATATATATAAAAAAATATATCAAAAATGTATCTTGTTCCATGTTGGTCTGGGACTTAGAAAGAATACACCATGTGTTTCTCGCCTAGTATGTCGTTAAAGGCGTAACATAAGTCATATAGTGGGTTTTGGGTATGTGATTGTGTAGGCGGCTAGCTAGCGACTTGTCACTACTTTTTAATCGACTTTAAAAAGGAGGAGGTTCTCAATTCGACTGTATTTTTTTACAATGTTCCTCCTAAACCATCCCAGTTATATTCAAATTCAAATTCAAATTCAAAATTTCTTTATTCATGTAGGCCTTAAAAAGCACTTATTAATCGTCAAGTTTACAAAATCTTTAGAGCAATGTATCTTTGGTTGAATGTGCTTAAAGGGGTTTGCTGCCCGTTTGACGATGCCTATCCCTTCGGGAAATAAGGGCGTGATCTTATAGTCTATACTTATATTATAAAGAGGAAAGATTTTATATTTTAAATTTTTGTGTGTGTGTATGTTTGTAATGAATAAACTCAAAAACTACTGTGCCGATTTCAAAAATTCTTTCACTATTGGAAAGCTACATTATCCGGATATAACATAGGCTTTATCTACATGAACGGGAACTATGCAGATGAAACCGCAGGGTACTGCTAGTATAATAATAAAAATCAAGAACGGGGCGTGACCAAGTACGACGGGACAGCTAGTATACATATAAAGCACAGTCTTAATACCTTTCACATGTATTTCCATCAAATGGCTTCAACCCTAAACGACAGCATGTGTTAAAAGAGACCCTTGAAGTACACAAAACAGAGCGTATGATGTTGATCATCAAAGCCCAGTGTCAACTAGTTCGCTTCGTTACAGTTGTTTGCCGAGAACAGTTTCCGACGCGATGCGCCGGCAAACGCGCAAACAAAACAAAACAAAACATAGGAAAATGATTTTATTTGCCTTTTTATTTTTATATCCGACACGTTTTGTTCCTTACGAATGTTGATAGGCGATTTCTCTTGTTCTATTTTGCTATATATTATATCACAACTTTTCGTAAACTAAATTTAAATACTCTAGACCATAGATAATGTAACATATGTCATATTTTGGAAGCTGTTCTGTAAAAGACTTTATTGAAGTTAGAAATAAATGCATCGTCGCATCGTCATTGCAAGTTTCGCACGGACTGAATCTAAAGTGAACTAAAGCATTATAAGGAACCCGGAAATCTATATGACACCATGATCCAATTTATCCGTTTCCCCTAACTAAGAGGAATGGATACGATGCTTTGGTGATATAAAAAGAATATGACACCTCATATTCTAAGTCTACCCGAACTATGTAGAAGATCCACGATAGGGATTTTGACACCATGTATATTTAATTTCAAAATATCAATTCTGAAAAAGAAAGTATCGTATTGTCCCGTGTTGGTCTGGGACTTAAAAGAACTGTGTAGGCGACAAGCTAGCCACTTGTCACTACTTTTTCACAATTTTTCATCTAACCCAGCCCAGTTTTAGTTAAGGCCGAATGTGGTTAAAGGGGCTACTGTCCTTTTGACTCTGCCTTGGGGGTTATGGGCGTGATGTTATGTGATGTTAAAGTAGTATGTTGTATACCTTTTATTATTGATTTATAATTATTGAGTCTACGATTTTTAATTTTACAAAAACTGCTTGATATTGACTATACGAACTAGTGTCATATGTTGACAGGCCCATACAAAATATTTGAAGTGATTTCGTTTTGATAGCCCTGAAAAAGTATCTCGATTGACTTGCCAGTCAACATGCCTTTTATGTAAGTATATGAATTTACCAATTTTCTCAGGTTGAGAATCCTGATGAAAGAAAGTTTTATCACCCTTCAGTCAATGACCTAGTGGCCAGATACATCATATACTTTGAAATTCAAAACCACATGCCCAGATTAGAACCAGCTATCTATATATAAGTGTGACATTAGATATATGAATAGATATTCCTTATTGGACGAAAAACAAATACAGAAATGAGCATACAGACAAATACAGTACAATTCAGATTGTCTTATGGCTAATAGCAATCTTTACCAGACAACCATCAGGTAGATGAAAATAAGCTACTGAAAAAGGTCATTATTATCAACTATGTTGCTATCAGCTATGTCGCTATGAATACTGTTGCTATTATCAACTAATCATAACAGAACACAATCATTTAAAAATGTCTCACAACATTTGTTATTTGGGCGCGTTAGTACGGCCGCATTCATTGCGCGCCGCGGCCACTCGAGGCGGCCAGACGATGGAGTCAGCTGCGCGATGGATGTACTATGGACTCTCACTACTTTGTCACTTTTAACAAAATGATTAATTACTTGCAAACTTTTTATCTATTCTTTTCTTATTTGATTAGAGGCCTTAGCGTTTAAAAGTAACTCTACTGATATCGGAACCTAAGTCGATCTTCACCGAGCTGATAATAGAATTAAACATATTTTATAGTAAATTAAGTATATTAGAAAATATATTAAAAATGAATTGGCTAAAAGAATCTTGGACTGACAATTTTTAATTAAGAATGAAAGTGGCGAGATTTTTTCCTAAACCTGAACAATTTAATCATATAGACCAAACTAGATAATGGTTAATACATTATCTTTTTTTGAATACACTTCGAAATGGCTTCTATTCAAAGGGGTGAGGAGTGCGACCCCCCTTTTTATTGTTTTTGTCGATAAAATTTTACATACAACGCGTTACCAACGTGTGTATGTGAAATTTTAGATATCAGAAGTCCGATCCCTAACACATTGTATAATGTAGGTATGTTAGTGATAATTATATCGGAGTTGCTATGTTAAAAAATAATGGAAAACTAGAGGAAAAATACTCTTAATATCATCAACGGTGACAAACAATCGAGAACCAAGTAAGTTGTGTCCGTAGTACCGGCGTTGTTATTGGCCGCGCGCGCTCTCGACGCCGCAATCACAGGCTATTGTCGCCTGCCAGTTTTAATAACACGCCCGTTAGCTCGTCTTGCGAGACCCAAGACAGTTCGTTTATAGGTCATTTCGCTCATATACGAATTACGGCAATTGGTAGGAAACGCTTTGTGTGAAAAAGGTGTGGAATAAGTACTTCAAGTTTTATTTATTAGCAAATCTGGTTTTAGTATCCATTCTTTCAATGCCCTGCAAAAAATTGGCATATTTTACGGTCAATCGTATAACAGGGCAAATACAACTAACTACAACTACTTAATTTATAAGATATGTTAATGATGACGATGTCGACATTGTCCTTACATCATTTAACCGGAATTTTCGGTGTATTTTTGTAAGTTACGTATTTTAATCTTATTTTATGGCAAACGCTTTAATTTGAAAATGGTAAAACTTATACAATTGTGGTATTTTTCAATTTTTTTTTATAATTTTGAAAGAACATAAATCGTAAAATGCTACAACCGTAATGCCGATTTATTTGTTGCCAACTAAAAAAGCATATGGTAAACTTTAAAAATAAATTGTTTGATGGCCATTTTGGAACATCTTGATATTCCAGATAACTATCGAATTTATAAATAACACTGTCTGGCAGGTCGGCTGGAATTATACAATTTATACAAATCCTGTTGCGAGTTGAAGCAGATTCAGCTGCAGTAGGTTAAGTGTCGCGTGACACCTTTGTGTGTTTGTTCGTCGCACGAACTGCATAGTCTTTGTGTCTGCCTTTCTTCGTTACCGTGTTTCAAACGGACAATACTTGTAACATCGTAAATAATGAAAAAGTCTCGAGACAGCACAAAGGAGATACATTCGTATGGACCTTGTGGTTATTCGGTATGTATTAAGCGGACCTATGAGAAGGGTTCACTGCAATAACAGTGAATGTCTGAAATTCTCTCGATTTCGTGTGACTGAGTTATTCGAATATAAGTACTTAGTAGGTACTTATTAGGATTTTAAGGAGTTTTACATATTTTTAACCGACTTAATAAAATGAGGAGGTTCTCAATTCGACAGATTTTTTTTAAAGATATTTCAATGAATGAATGAATACATATTTATTTGGCACAAAATAATAATAATTTTACAATAAAACACAAATAATACCAATATAGTATATACAACAATATAATACCAAATGGGTAAGTCAACCTGGTACTAGCTCAGGGGCCGATCATGGCCCTAAAGGTCCCTTTCTTTTAGATACAAAATGTATTTATAAAAAATACTAAGAGAGTGTTCTACACATTTTTAGTAGATATTATACCTTGGCTTTGTTATAAAAATGTAATGGATGTATGTATGTTACCGCTTTATTTTACATAGTACATACACTTTAATATTTCCTTTCGGTAGAAAAATAAAATGTAAAACGTTAAGCGCGCCTAGGCAATCCGCTGAAGTGGCCGGACGATTGGTCGCGACTTAATGCATTGCGTTTGCAATAAACTAGCACATTTGAATACATAGGCAAGATTATCCATTAGGGTGAGTAGAAAACTGCCTAAAAGTTCGAAAATATATTCCTTCGGATAGGAGGGTCCGCGTCACGAAAATCTCTGTGGCTTAAATTTGCGTATAGAATAGATAAGCTTTATTCGACACACATGACATAAACACAAGCTACAAGAAATATATAGAAACACAGAAACATAACAATTGTGTGCCAATGGCGCCCGCGCAGTTTTGTCGTCGTGAGACTGCCTGATATCAGGCAGACTACGACGCTGGTTTTCAGCGGGTACCTGGTCTACTCCACGCTCCCGCCCCCATCCACGGTACTTATCAAGCTAGACGAGGCACACGACAAAAGGAAGCATATGCGCGAAGCAGTGGTGCAGCTGTGAAAACATAAGCAAGAGAAGAAAGAATTAAAACGAAATAATAAATGTATGGAGTGTATAATTATGGTATGGAGTATTTATGGAAAACTAGCTTTTGCCCGCGGCTTTGCTCGCGTGGTACATCGATAAAATATAGCCTATAATGTTATTCGGGTGTATAAGCTATATTATTGTAAAGTAAATTAAAATCCATTCAGTAATTTTTGCGTGAAAGAGTAACAAACATCCATACATAATCACAAATTTACGCGTTTATAATATTAGTAGGATGTAAACGTCTTCTCTGCCCATATTCATCTTTAAAACGGAAAAAAGTTTATAATAATGGATAAAAATAGATATAGTTTGTGAGATTTATGACCGAAGCCGTGACATGGTACGGACCTTCACTTAGCCATGTCACTGACATTATATGTTGAGAATATCTGTGAGCTACGCTGTTCCATACATCCGGGCCTGTTGTGCGAAGTGATCGTATGTTCTGGCTGCGTGCGGCTGCGCACTGCGCTGGTCACCTGGCGTCCTTGGGCGGGCCGCACAGCAGCAGCTGGTCGAAGCGCTTCATCTGGCGCGCGGCTACGTCCACCTCCACGTCCGTCAGGTAGAACGCCTCGAATTTGCTCAGGGGTCGGAGCATTGAGTATAGTCGCTCCGCGTACTTTCTGTACGGGCAGAGTAAAGAGGCGTTGTATGAACAGTTGTTGAGAACCTTTCGTTTAAAACGTCTTAATTTGCGATTAGGTATGTTTTAGGAGTTATAAAAACCGTAGAGCTTGTATGAAAAGGATCATGTATGTTGAAGAGGCGAGTGAGGTGTGTAAGGACCGTGGCATATGGCGTTCGGTTCTCTCTGCCTACTTCCCTAGGGAAGTGGCGTGAAGTTTAGTTAGTTACTTTGGTATGTTTTATTTGACCTATATTATGAAACTGAACTGAAACTGGTTTATATTATGCTGTACTATACTGGTTTATATGGGACCTTAATGTCTTTTTTTTTTGTAAGATTTACTTGAAAACCCACCAAGTTACATAAAAGCTAATATGATCATTTATTTCACGATTGAAGTATCTCTAAAGTAGAAGAAGAAGCGGCTGCGACTTGGCAGTCGCTTTCAATGTAATAACCCCCCCCCCCCCCCCCCACCTCTATACAACTTCAGAAGTATACTGCAATGAATTATAGGTGACAATAACTAGCCACTTGTCACTATTGCAACTTAGCCATCTAATCCAACTCTGTTTTGTTCTTTGACTAATTGTATTTTAAGGAGCTGAACACCTCTTGTACCGTTCAGGGAAGACAGATGAAAAGTAAAAACCTAAAATTTTTACATTTGACCCTAAATAACTGGGGATTTTTAAAGCTTTATTTGTAATGGTAAAGCTCTCCACCGATATTTGGCTCTTCGGGATTTTTTGTTATTTTAAATGTCTATATTGACCGGACTATACTGTGTAGTACTCGTATGTATAGTTAAGTTTCAAATTTTAAAACGAGATAAAATTTACATGAATACAAATACTATCTCATTTTCTTTAGTTCCTCCACAAAATAAACAACTCGCAAGCTACTCACAACTTACCGCATTTCTTTAATCAGGCAAAATGGACCAACTTTGAAGAGTTTATTAATACTTTAGTCTTTGAAATATAGTCGAGACGAGAGCGTGCGCAGAAAAGGCTCCAACTTTAGGCATTCCGCGTGTTTTTATTTACTTTTTATTGTTTTTGCATAATTTCTCTCGGAACTTATGCCCGCTTCCTTCGTTTGGAGGTATGAACCGGATTTTTACATACTTTTTTCTTGTATTTCGTTCTCCTAAATGGTGGTTAACTTGCATTACTTACCTATTATATTCGTGTATTTTCTTGTAATGAGAATTATATTTGTTTTGAAACCTATGCATCTTACTGTTACTTATATATTATATTCCTACCGAGTTTCTTGCCGGTTTCTTCTCGGTAGAAGCAACATTCCGAACCGGTGGTAGATTCATATTATTAGTTGATTTTCCTGTTGAATTGACGATTTATAAGTGTTTGTTTCAAACCTATATAAATAAAGAGTATTTTAACTTTAACTTTTACTTTGACTTGTCGCATTAATACCTAGTCCAAGAAAATATGCCTCTAATTACGAATTTTGAGGTACCTAAATACTTGAATCTTTGATATAAGTTACTTTGAAAGATTTAAAAACGAACTGTAAAAGTTTTTTTTTAAATCCGTATGTGTAGATTTTTTTTTAAAACCTAGGGTCAATAATGCTTAAACGACACGCTAAAATTTAGCGATACAAAGTTTTACTTTATATCGATGAAACTTTCCAAGTAGGTAATATTAGATAGATAGATAAGTAGACCCATATGATAATATTGATGATATTTTACATGAAATTTATAATCATTGAATGGATACCAGTAAACATGAACTTTGTAATTTTGCCTGATAATGTTCTATATCAACCATTAATTACGCTTATTAGACTTGTTTTAACCAGTCTCACCTGTTAAAGCTACATAAACATTCTGGAAATGTTAAACAAAATTGTGTAAAAACAGTTCCCATTTCAATAAATCAAAAATCCTACAAACACGGAAAACAAAGTTCAAGCGAAAAGTCCGAAGAATTTTTACAAAAATAGAATCTTGTAATCGAAAGCGTTTAAGCTGGCTCACTGTTTCGGTATTCGGAAATAATGTCTGTTCATAGCTGTTATAAATGTTCCAACCCAATCTCCCCTTTCGGTGCCGGCGATGGGCGGACCGAGAATAAAATTGTTTGTGTTGATTAAAACCGAAGTTGTGAGGATAACGAATTCACGGTGCCGCGCCGCCTGTTTTAAGGGTTGCACTCCACAGATTTGGGCTCGAGTTTATGGCGTCGAATTTGTATATTGGGAGATGCCATGCTATTCAGATTTTGCGGCTCGGTTTCGTGTCAGTGTGTGGTGACACAAAAGCCATTATCCTATTGGAAAATGCTGTGATAGTCAGATTTTGGGGTTGGGTTATGAATATCAGATGCCATGTCATGATCATCAATCTCGGTTCCTATATTTGCTTAGCTACCAGATATTGAAAACTAATCCCATGTTAGTATGTGACTTTAAAAAGTCGTAAAAGGCGACAAATTGTGTTTCAGGTATTGGATCTGTGAATCAAGTAGGCGACGAGTTATGTTGTTGGATATTACAACTTCATTCGAATTTTCTATCCAACGTAGTCCAAATTAATTTTTGATTGCAAGTGAGTAATATCGATAAGTACTGTTAATATGAGGTAGGTACAATAGACAAGTCTAGGTTCTACTTAGACGTTTTTAAACTTCTGAACTTCACACGTTATATATTTTTTGTATGAATCGCTAAAATCCTCAAAGACGCGAAATAATTACTTGAATGGGTGCAGATAAAATTTAAATGTAGACTTCTATAAATGGAGTTCCTTGAAGACTATGTCATATAGCCATCAAAGATGATATCAATAAAATTTTCTCATTGAGGATTTCTTTGTGATTAGTCCTAACCATATGTTTAATTTTTGTACCAAATGAAAATTTGTATAATTTAATAAGTAAGAAGTGTCGTGTCTTTGTATGAAGTGGTCGTTATACCTTACGATAAATTAACAGTAAGGACCAACTGACTAATCGCCTCGGGTTCCGTATAAACAATATTTTAGCCTGATTTAACTTATTCAGCGTATACACATACATCCAAGGAATATATTATTTGTTAGTGCAGTTGTCGTAACGTAATTCACTAAAACTCCAACTTCAATTGTAAGAGGAACATATTAAACAGTGAATCATCAACATAGACATTGATCAGTGGATCTACCAAGTCAAATATACACTTTAGATGACTGGCTCGATGGCGCATTCGGTAGTAACCCTGCCCTATGCGCCGAGAGTTGTGGGTTCGATCCCATTGGCTAGCTTGTCGTAAAGGTGACTAATGGAGTATTAGGTATTGGTATTGTGACTGTGTAGGCAACAAGCTGGTATTTTTTAATACATTTTATAACTTGCTATGTAACCCAACACAATTTTAAATACGGTTAAAAGTGATTATAGTAGCTTACTGTTACTTGAACTTTGCCTACTTCTTCGGGGACTACGGGCGTGACAACATATATTTATGATGATTTAAATTGAATTATATTTTCGATGCCCAATATTTATTATCAAATTATTTTATGTTTCCAAAATAAAAGAATATGCAAGTATCTAGAAAGTAAATTAAAAAATGCTTTTCAAAAAAATCTCTTTTATTTTATTATTGAAATGGACCCCTAAAGTACCCGTAGCTCAATGTCGGACTTGAGTCGAGTATCCCAATCTAAAAGCTATCGCTGAAGGCAGGACAATAATAAAATTAAGAGAGCATCATTTACATTTCAGTTTCCGATATTGTTTCGAATAAAGCGATTGAAAATGTTGGATTGTTAAACCGCATTTCAGGGCAGGACAACTAATGAACAAAACAATCGTAGAAATTGAATAGCCTATTGAATTAAAACTATGTCTAACTATTATTCTTAGAACTGTGACTGTTGATGACTTAAACCTACGAGGTGACTAATTTATTTTATTCTTCATGCGTTCTATATTTATTTTTTAAGCTAATATATTTTCCGCTATAGTCCCACCGAATTCTTTATTTTCCAAGAAAATATATAGGATGGAAACGCATGAAAGCATTCCTATAATAGATCTTACGAGTATAAGTACGTCCTTCAAATAGCAGGGTCGTCAGGTTTTTTTCGACCGTAGAAGCACAAGTGCCTACCTATATCTCAAAATATATATAGAACTTGTATACATTGCATCACGTCTCTAAATATACTCGGACCCAAACAAAGCTCGGAGACAATTCAATATGCGAGGAGGCGTCCCTCGCCGCAATAAGTTACAGTTTTGCGCTGACGCGACGCGGACAGGAGTAGACTACATCCGTCCCGACTTAGGGAAAGGTAAAGGCAAATCGAATCGGTTCCGGAGAGATTTATTCTTTTGGACATTAGAAGAGATTTACCTATTTTAAATGGCGGGCCGGGCTTTCAAGGGCGGAGGATTTGACGGTTTTAATCGGCGTGACTTTTCTTTTGTTTATTTATGGTGAGTATTTTTATTGGCATTTGGAAGGTGAATGCCTTACTCTTAAAAGTGTCATATCATTTAATGAAATTAACACCTTACCACGTTGGATACAGAAAAAAAATTTTACATGCTAAGATTTATGTTACGTGATAGAAGAAAATAATGTAGTAATTAGAAAAAAAAGAAATAGGTACATTATTATGAAGTACGAAATGAAATTTATGTGAATTTCATACGTGATCATTGCATGGAATCATAACATTTTCTTTTATGGGATTACATTACATTGTATTTGCTTATTTGCATATGTAACGTTTTTTAACGGAATTACACATAACCTTATATCTAGCCATTCAATATTCATAAAATCTGTAAACGACTCTGTGAAAGCTTAAACTCTGTTTAAGTAGGTACTATGTAACTTTATGAAACATAATTATTTAAGTCCCAAATCGCAATGATCACCCTCTCAATATCCGTCCTTGAACACCGCTTAGCTCCGTTGCATTGTTACATTCCCATTTCGACACCGCATCCGACTGCAGTCAATCCCGCTAATGAACACGGACTATTGGGCCATTGCCGACTATTGGCCACTATCGACTATTGGGCCACTGCCGTTCGAAACAAACAATTAGCACCGTAACGAGTATTAGCTTTGAACGGGCTAATTTCCGATCAAACAAGCCGATTGGACTGGATAAGCGGAATCAAAACGTTGGTTTTGTTTCGCTTTCAATTCGATTGCTGACAATCAGTGAGGAATTGTGGCGCTGTTAGACGGTTTTGGGACTAGTTCCTGTTAGTGTTTTTGTGAGAAATGAAGTTAACTTAGTACAAAAGCTATTTGTTTTAATTCTGAACTGACTTCTATTTTCATAGTGAGTTCAATAAATATGATGATATAAATAACTGCAAGGCAAACTATTTGCTTTTTGCAGTGACAACCTGGAAAAACAAACAACTTCTTTAAGCTAAAAGGAAATTAGTTGTATTATGAAAACTTAAGATATAATTTAGTAAAAATGTAACAGCCTTTATCTATACAGGTTTAACACTTACTTACTCACAAACAATCAGTAATATAACAAAATTTGGCAACTCAGATTAGGGATGTCGAAAGATACATAATATATTCCTTAAAGAATTTAACGACATGCTTGTCAAACACCTAAACACAACATCAGATAATTTTTTTGCAAAAAAATATTTCAAAATTAACTTTTGTATTGCATTGTAATGGAAAAGATTTATAACGGCTTCATATATCTCACGGCTACTGTCATTATCTCTCCGTGGCTCAGAACTAGTTCCACCAAAATCAGTCAGTGTCTGAAGCTGAGGGAAGTCGCGCTGTCTCCACTGTTCGAGCAAGAACTTCGCTGTAGTTTCTTCTAATCTGCATTTGTTACCGTTCGTCTACAATGTATATGGAAGTGAGTCTTTTCTCTAGTTATAGAATAACGATGTAATAGTAAAAGATAAACACGACGAATGAACTGAATAGGTTTTTTGCACCTTGCAAAGAGCTATTACTATTGGAGCAAGCGATAATTTGGTGTTGATTTTTTTCTGTTATTTTTCGATACAGAAAAGGCAAGATGGGCCAAGAAGAAAATATTTTTTTTTAAAGGTTAATTTCTACCAATTAAAGAAAAGAAGAAAAAAAGTTTTTTTCATGGATTTATACCAATAGTTGAGAGTGAACATCGTGAGGGTAGCAGTTGACAGAAAATAGATCAAACGGTTAGGAACTAAAGTGAATGCATCGCCCGATGCAACTGCGACCTTAGAGTCTTTCAAATAATTAGCCAGCTTATTCTTCAAGCCCGCACATTGTGCTCCAGGCCTTACTGCGATCGGCACATCCCGCTAATTCCCCTCGTCACGCTCGGTGCGGCTGTCGACGCAATTCAAACCGGGACGCAGCGAACTCCCGCTTTGCTAACTGGGACTGGAACTTTGAGGTAGATTGTAGGTAACAAAGCATTGCTAGTCTCGTTTCTTCAGCTCATATCCTCTATAGCTGCATCAAAGGAAATGCTGTTTGTTCATTTAAGATTAAATAACATACTTGCATACATATTATCATGTCACCGATGGAGTAGACAGAGTCTGAAAATCTGATAAAAGTCAAATTAGTTTGTGTGACCGTTTGAAAAATCGTGTATAGAACCATGAATATCCTGGTGCTGGCATGATGCCCTGCCAATATTCGTTAGATTTATGCAGAAATATTCTTCTTTATTCTGAGAACTCTTGAAAGCTTAGCTCTTGCTGTTTGAAGAAATGCAAAAATAAACTTATTCAGTCATATGGATATTTTTTTCAATTAGGTACCTACTTAAAGGGTACGGAAGAAATGTCATCACGTTTGACCTAATCCAATTTGTTCCACAAAGGTGAAAAATTACATTTTCAACGGAGAATAGTTTTCGCAAAACAAGATTGACAACATGAAAAACGACGTTGAAGAGGAAGATGTTCATTAGTGAGTGTCGCCTAACTGTTGGATTATAAATTTACTTCCCCACTCCCGGATGAGTGATTGGCTGCACTTCATTTGCATATCTGATACCCGATTCATCACGGCTTTCTTTCGGCTGTTGCTTTTATTAAAACCTTATTATATTCTACAATATCCATCATGTCTGGCGTTCACCTGACTTGCCGTAAATTCATCACGTTCGTATTAACGTTTTTTGATGTTTTACTTTTTCTCATTTTTCTAACATAAGAAAATGTGCGAATAATTTCCAAATAGCACGTACTTCCTTTCATGTATGTACTAAAGTAAAATATTTGTTTGGGCTCGACGAGAAGCTGGAGAATAAATGGCTAAATAGATTACCACATAATAATGCTGAGTTCCGTTGCGAACGGAAACTATTTTGATTACAATGAAAATTGCTTGGACTATTATTTTCACTAAATGGTCTGCTCATTTGGTAAAAAGGGTTTGGTTAAACTAGCATCAGCATTTTGGATTCTGATAACCGGCGCTTCTTATGTAAAAAGATTCAAAATCGAAGATAAAGACTTTGATTCAACTGATTTGTTACCACCCTCATTATGGTATACCTACTTGAATATGTATGCTAACAATTAACATAGATATTACATGAACAATAAAATAAAGATCTCCGTTTAAAGCATTTGCTGAAACAAACAGAGACCGTACCTTTGGTTTATTACCACGTGCAGAGGATACTGCCAAACAAAACATATTCCCTGGCCCCTACCAACATACAAGAAAACATTGGCTATGTTTAGGCATATTTTTATTATGGTTATGGGAAATAAATAGATTAAATCAATATTTAATCTTATCAATATTGAAACTGTGTGTTTGTGTGTTTTGTGAGTTGTTTGCTGTCGTTAGTATTTCCCGTTAGGGACCGATCATTAGCATAACCCTTTGCATTATAAACCCCTGAGAGCGACTAGTTCTTCCATCTAAGCGAACTCATAATTTTTTAGTTTAGAGAACCTTTCTGCTTGTTGTCGCTGCCTACTTACTCCTAGAATACATGCACGATTTGTGTTTGCGCATATATCTACATGTGTGTATTTTGTGAGTTGGGTGTTATAGTATTTTTTCGTAGAAAGCGCCGGTCACCATCTTTTTCTTACAAGTGTCTCAAAGCAGCAAGCTTCACATCTAACCAAACCTAACCAATTTTTGTATTAAAGTGGTTAATTGAACTTCCTGTTTCTCTATCACTGCCTTTTATTCTGTTAATTAATGCATGTATCATTTCCGTTTGCACATGAACCTACGTATCTGTGTTTTGTGAGTTGGGTTATAGCATGTCTGGTCAATCACATAAACTCATAGATTTAGGCAAAAAATTCTAAATCTATGCATACACTTTAGATTTCGTATAGACTTGGCACAGACTGATTTCGCTACTGACAGGCATCATTTCGACTGATTGAGAGATAAAACTGAATAAAAACGTTATTTTTTCACTAATAAAAATTTATTTTTCATAAAATAATTATTTACGTCAGTTCTTAGACAATTTATTAAATTTAGGTAAAAAACATTAATATAAAATATTGTCTTCAGAAAAAAACCAAAATAATATTTGTTTTAAAACCATGAATTTTACACAGATGGCGTATTTACTAAGAAACAACTAACCTGTGCTTGTAGCGCCATCTTGTATTATTCCTGACAAACAGACTAAACTTTGCTGTAGATCCAATAACTCACCACTATCGCTGTTCTTGCGCGAGTTATAGCAGTAACTTTTCAAGTATGGGCAGTGACCCTGTGTTGGACGTAATATATTATTACTCTGTGGTTATAGTATTTTCCAGTAGTAGGGGCCGGTCACCATCTATTCCCTCTCCATTACGAGTGTCTGCGAGCCGGTGACCGCTTTGTAGACTGTTTATTTGCTCGCTCATCACTTTCAGCTGCAATGCACAATGAAGTAGGCCGCTTATTGTTATAGAACGGGCTCTGATTGAGTTGCACTTGGCAGACGCTTTTCCTTTTTTTTTTTTGAGGAAAGGCGTTTGGATATCTAAACAATCTTAAGTGGAATCTTTAAGTATACACTATGTCTTTTTTTTAAATATATCTTTTAAGAATATTCGAATTCTCGAAAATTCAAAATATTTGCGATATTAACCATACATGCTTAAATTAAGAAAAAAAATTGGTTAGTATCGTTTTGTTGTAATAAGTTGACCTCAGGCCTATTACTGGCCGGTATGTGCATATGTGTGCTGCATGAAACGTGATGAGAAAGACTCCCTTTAAGATATCCCAAGACAATAATATCCTTACTTACAAAGGCATCTTTACAAAGCTTGATTCTTAAATAATGTTTTATAGTGGAAATTATATTGGTCTATTGTTTTTGTACAATATAGACTAGGTATGTACTAAAAGCTGTTATACACACGCGATATTGAAGTTTAGGAGGCAAATTTTGACTTTATTGAATAAGCTTTGGCAAGATTCCATGTCAATAAATTAATCATGAACTCTTAGCATTGTCGATCTGATGAATTTCTACGTTACTTTCAAATGTGTTTAATAATATAATACGCATTAAAAAAAAAGTATAAGGATAAGAACCTATTAACCAAGCTATTTCAAGATATAACTTATATAATACAAGAAATCATTCGAAATATTTAATGACTAATCAATTTTAATTAACTGCAAATCTGGTTTATAATGGCATTCAAAATATTTACTAGATTTAAGTACCTATGGCAAATAGGGTCATCATAGTTTCGTATTTGAATAAAACTCTATAGAAGCATTGTATTTTACAGCTCGTTAAAAGTGTGTCAATTGTTGGTAGTGTCTTCTATCTACCCCATTGGATTTAGATTTTTCTTTAGTGCAACCAAGAGTTTCAGAAATTCAGCCCCATTAGAGGAGAAATGTGATAACGCAAAAGTAACGTCACTACTTAAGAGATAGCATCGGGCAGGCTAGCAAATGATTGCAGTTTAGCGACTGGTGGTCTAAATATAGCTCTATCCTGTGATTTGCTTTGATTGCGTTAAATTGCGTATAATCACAATTTTCTATCTTACACAGCATTGTCCCATGTTGGTCTGGAACTTAAAAAGAAAGTGCCAACTGTGGTTCTTGCCTAGCATGTCGTAAAAGACGACTAATGATTTATCAGATTGGTGTATGTTATTAGAAAGTGATGCTATGAGCAATAAAACTGTAGAGTTTGTATGAAAAGGATCATGTATGTTAAGGAAACGAGTGAGGTGTGTAAGGATCGTGCCGTATGGCGTTCGGTTATTTCTACCTACCCAGCTAGGGAAGTGGCGTGAAGTTAGTTAGTTATTCAAAAATAATTTTATAATCACATATTTCTTGATGACAGGTCTTCAAAACACAGCAATACAATCCGATAGATAAACACATTATCCTGCCTGCAATACCCGAAGAGTCAAATTAAAAATGAGTTTGGTTAAATGGAGAATTGTGTCACCTACATGATTTATACTTAACATTACTCGCAATATAGGACTTCTGTTAAAACGCGTGTTAAAAATTCATACTGCAAGATTAGATTCGCCAAATACAATTTATACTACAACTAAAACACAAGTAAATTCGGAAACCAGATATTAAACAGTCTATTGCAGGGATAGCAAACCATTGGCACGCGTGGTGGTACGTTATACAAAATGGTGGGCACGTATTTATTTGAGATTACAAATTTGTCAACGATGATTGAAAATAACACAATCATTAATTACTCCCTGGGCACTTGAAGAACCAATTATATTGACATTTTCGAAACTTTAACATGTTTGTATATAAAGGTTCGCCATCCCTGGTCTATTGTCTAAGTGTGTACACGATCCGGCATTCTGTACTTTCTTATTTGTCTGCGAAACGTAAATATGAAACCGGAGTTTCTGCGCCGAATATTTGTTTGTCTACGGTTGGCGTTGGCTCGGAAAAGTTACAGCAAATGTATGCCGAGTATTACATATGCCGAGTTAGCGCGGCATAGTTGTGGCTGATCAAATATGAGTTAGTTGCGTTGTGCGATTTCATTACATTTTCAATTGTATGAGTGCCTCAAGCTTATCTAAAGACTGGCTCGATGGCGCATTCGGTAGTGATCCTGCCCTATGCGCCAAGAGTTATGGGTTCGATCCCCATCCAGGACAAACATTCGTGTGATGAATACTTGTGTTTGTTCTGTGTCTGGGTGTTAATATGCAATATTAAAGTATATATTTGTAATACCACTGTTGATTCTGATATCCGAAACTTAAGCTACTTACCTCGGATGTATGTAATGTAGTCTGATAATTATTTATTATTACTATTTATAATTAGCTTGTAGTTTAAGTGAAGTTTAAGGTATGTTAGATAACATGTTCCATAGATTCAGTGGTCTAAAAGATGTTGGGTGATTGGTTTAGAATCGGCCACTTTTGACTCATTCAGTGAAACAGCAGTTCAATTGCACATTTTCAGTGCCTGTAGCCCTATCAAACATTTTATTTCCTTCGTGTATTTAAAATAGATAAAAGAAGAGAAAAAAGCGAATGGAAATCATCCTGAAAGAGAAAAAGGAATTAATTTTCTCGTCGCGTACAACTTACAATTAAGTGAATAATTTCAAATCAATTGCGGATAACTTTTTTTTGAATCAAACTTCATCATATTCTTTGATCTGACTCCGAGATAAGTAGCTTAAGCACCTGTGTTAGTTTTACGAATATTAGAAAAAACAGTGGTATTACAAATAAATACTTGAATTAACGCCTAGACACAGAACAAACACAAGTATTCATCACACGACAACAGTCCTGGGTAGGGATAGAACCCACACTACCGAATGCGCCATCGAGCCAGTCAATGGTTGGCACCGTGTAAAGGGCACTGTAAAACTAATTCCGGTGTATTTCGTAATTACAGAGAAACGTCGTCTAGGAGCGTTATTTGTGTTTGGTGTAAACATTTATATTACGAGAAACAGTTTTGTAAAAAAGTTCCTCATTTACGTAAATGCACCATTAAAACATTTAAGTGCCTACCCCTAGTCTCATCAGGCGTAACGACTAAGATAAAACACTTGGAATCTCAGCTCGTCGGCTCCCCACATAAATATTAATCCCTACAACAAAAAACTTATTAAGACTGCAAGACACGTGTCACCAGCCAGGAACATTCGTCGGGAAATTAAAACTTCTTAATTTAAATTGGAACTGTTTCAATCACGTCCCGGGCACAACAATGTAGGCGAAAATGTTCTTAAACCAACAACATTTTGATGAAAGAAACCTCTTTATGTGGGGATCACTTAATTATTATTGGCACTTGAGTGTACGTAAGGCGATGTTATTATTAATTCCGAAATTATTAAACTTCGGTTCTGTGATCCAACTTTGATGTTGAATGGTGTTATTGCCTACTTTTGATTGGGTAAAGTTGAATTTGAGAGGTAATTGAAAATTCTTGTTTATTATTCGTTCGCGTTGTAAGTTTCTTTAACGTCAAAGTTGTAAATTTAATAGTAAAGATAGACGTGGTTAGTGGAATACAAGTTATAAATATATGTAACAACTCCCTCTGATTAGATTTCTATGTTCGTGAATATCATATACCAACCATCGATACTGCCAGTTACCAAATTCCGCTTTGTGCACTATTAAAGGTATAAATAAATAAAAGAAAAGCTGTTATTGATATAATATTATTGAATTCAAGATCAATGTACAATGTACATATTAAACCTAACTTTAACCAAACACGCGCGACACATTTCTTTTTTTAATACAGACCTCTTTTCGTAAAAAAGACAAACATCAAATTTAAGCGCAATCTTGAAGTCGCGGTTAAAACAAAAACAAACCGTTAAACGTCGTATCTTGCATAAGCATTTCTTATTTCAAATTGTTATAACAAAAGAGAAACGATGGTATAAAATTATTTCCATCACATTGTTACGCAAAAAGTTTTTCTCCTTTTGTGGGGCGTAACGGGAAAATCTTGACTGCAAATATTTGACGAGCCATCGAGTGAACTAGACTTTTCCGTATAGATACTCAGCTCCGTTTGTGTAAGTACGGCGAATTAAGAGGGAGCTGTTCAAGTAGGTTAATTAACATTTTAGTTTGAAGCTTTGGCTACTGTTTATGTAGAAGTTTACAATTCATTTTGTCCTACTTTAGTGGAATAAATTTGTATGTACGTTTAAGTCTGTGGTTCAGTTACACTACGACGCATGGGCAACTTTTTATATGAATTTTCATAAACTACTTGTAATTTTGATGAAAAATCTATATACTTTAGGAGAAGGCCTATTTAAATTTTACGTTAAAGATAAATCCGTCAATTGTCACGTTAAACTGTAACTTTATTTCTCTTGTATTGTACCCCATAAAAGTAATTTTGACAAGTCAGGAACAAGGTACACAGTATTGACAGGTCTATTAAATGATTTTCAACATACTAAGATTTACTTTATATATTGAAAACATTTCTTTTATTCAATTAATCTTGATAGAACGAATAGTTTTAACTACGCCAAGCTCCGACAAAAACACCTGAGCTATCAGCCTCAGTACCAAAATGTTCTTATACGAAAATGGGTAATCTCTATAACACAAAGCACAAGTGTTCCCACGAACGAAGTATAAAAAGGTCGAGCCATTCTTTGTGTGGATAACAAATACCTGAGTAGTCAGCTAGTCGCAGTAATGGAACCAATCATTAATTGGATGTCCCCGCAAAGCGGTTGTGATGTCCCCTGAGGTTGGAGGTTACGGGGATAAATGCACAACACTCTACATTGGACGGTTAGCAAAAAAAAAACCTTCAAAGTAAATTTCGATCTAACCCGATCCAGTTTTATTTTTTATCTGAATGTGGTTAAGGGGACTAGCTGCCTCTTTCGATTCTGCCTATCCTTTCATGGATTTCAGGCGTGATGATATTATGTATGTATCATCATCTTCATCTTCCTAGCGTTATGTCCCGTGTTTAGATGGGGTCCGTTTAGACTATGATCCATGATTTAGCGAGTCTGGTAATTATATTGAAGCGACTGCCGATCTGACCTTCGTAACCCTAAGATAGGGGAACCAGACAATTATTTTGTTTCAAAGTTGTTTCAATTTGCTGGTTTCATTACGATGTTTTCCCTCACCGTCGAGCTAGTGGTATTAATACGTACATAGATTTAAAAAATCCAGAGGTACGTGCCCGGGTTTGAACCCGCACTCCTCGGTTAAGAGGCGCGTGTCCTTACCATTGAGCTACCACCTCTCTATATTATGTATGTATGTATGTTATAGTAAAATTTCCTCACTTGAAAGTTGTTGTACGATCTGAACATTCGCGTTGCATTATTCGTACCACTAGCAGGACAAAACGCGATATGCATTATTAAGTGCACAAGTATTTACAGCCTAACTTTTAGGCAATATTGCTACGGCTAAAGTTGTAAGCGAATTTCTTGCTGTTCAACATTTCAACAATGATTAGTTTACTACAAAATCTTGCTAAATTAGTAATATTTACCACAAGCCTCTTAAAGCACGTTAATATGTAGGTCCCGCAACTAACCTCTCTCCGGACATATCGCATTGCCGTCTCACCGGACTACGACAGTGAAGAATAGAGAGTGCATCTGTGTTTGCGCAGATACTTGTGCACCTTAATATCTCCTGCGCAATTGGTTAACCCTCATCCATCGATGACCGAAACCGGTGAGGAGGATGTAAGTGTAAGTTTTCTATGTAATTAAAATATTTATTATAAAGCATGTATACACATAACATGCATAACATCACACCCATAATCCCCGAAGGGGTAGGCAGAGTCAAAGGGGCAGTATGCCACTTCAACCACATTCAGCCAAAAAGAAACCCAGGCTAGGTTAGATTGAAAATTGTGAAAAAGCATTAACAAGCGGCTAACCTGTCGCCTACACAATCACACACCTAAAACCCGATATACCACCTTACGACATGCTAGGCAAGAACCACAGTTGGCATATTCCTTTTTTTTTTGTCCCAGTCCCAGATCAACATGGGCCAAGTCCCAGACCAACATGGGAAAAATTTATACGGTTTTAATATATTTACCCACGTGAATCGAACAATGATTTTGCAAGATATTTGATTTGTCTGTTACTGAATTAGGATATGTTCATAACAAAAAAGGGAATCCTTATTTTGCTGTCTGTACTGAAAGACTGGTACATCCGCATTAGGCGGTGCTCGGTTAGCTGTCCTTTGCACTGATTTGTTCGTCATCAAATAAACATTATTCGCCATCAAAATGCTGCTAATACAGGCAACCCTCATAGAGATGTTTTAGGAGTATTTTATTAGTTTTTCTGGACACTTTTTCTCTATGTTTATAATCGTAATTATATTTTTTTCACTTCTCCATTCACCAAGAAAAGTAATACTTATAAGGTAATTAAAAGAGTTTACAGTTTTATGTACTTACTTTAAATTATGTATTTTATAAAAATTACCAGTAAGATCTCTTGAAGTTAGTTACTTACCTCTACTATTAATACCTGTCCATGTAACCATAATCAATCTCGTCTGGTTCACCTGCCTAAGACGTACGAAGATTAGGCTGCCTGTCCACCAGAGCGGAGAAACGGAGAAATATTAACCAATAGGATTGCACAAAATCTCCGCTCCTCTTTAGTTGACATTTTCCTTTGGTCGATTTATAACTCGCTCACCGCTCCGGTGGACAGGCAGCCTTACAAAAGAATCGCTTCAATACAACCAGGCTCGTGAAATCAGGGTCCAAGCGGAACCCGACTATATTATATTCGCAAAATGCACTTTTGCTTATCGGCTTTCTGAATACAATACAAATATATGCAGAGCGTCTCATTGTTTTATTCTTTCAGCTTGTCGTTTTAAAGCCGAAAAAACAAAGGAGCAATAGGTACTTCTCTCACATAGGTGCTCGTAATATCAGTAAACATGACTGGCAAGTCATCATCATCTTCCTAGCGTTATGTCCCGTGCTTAGACAGGGTCCGCTTAGACCATGATCCAGGATTTAGCGAGTCTGGTAATTACATTGAAGCGACTGCCGATCTGACCTTCGTAACCCTAAGATAGGGGAACCAGACAATTTTTGGATCATGGTTACAAATTCAAAGTTGTTTGAATTTGTAGGTTTCATCACGATGTTTTCCCTCACCGTCGAGCTAGTGGTATAAATATGTACATAGATTTTTTAAAATCTAGAGGTACATGCCGGGGTTTGAACCCGCACTCCTCGGTTAAGAGGCGCGTGTCCTTACCATTGAGCTACCACCGCTCCGTACCAATCAAACATGACTGGCAAGTATGATATTTATATATAATATGACCAAGTATAATATTATTATACTTGGTTTGTTAAAGACAGACAAAATCTAAATATTATTTTTTTATTAATACAAAAAACTGCAGCCGAGGGAATCTGCAATAAAATTACATTTAATAAAAATAAATAAATTCTCCAGACTGACACACCAATTCCCTAGTTCCAAACTAAGCTTATGCTTTTACTATGGATACTAGGCGAACGGATAGACATACTTAAATATGTTTATAAACATCCATGGCTCGAGTACAAATGTCCATGTTCGTCACACAAAACATTTGGCCCTAGCGGGATCCGAACCCGCGACCCTTGGTTTCGTGGCCAGGGTCTCTGAACACTCTACCAACGGGCAAGTCATTGTATATGTCAAAAAAACTTTTCAAATTTATCTTCATCTTCCTATCCTTTGTCCCGTGCTTAGGCGGCGTCCGCTTGGACCATGATCCAGGATTTAACGAGTCTGGTATTTACTCATGATTACATAGGGAAACCAGACAACTTCATAATAATTATTTTGATGTGCAGGTATTATTACGATGTTTTCTCTTGCCTTTGGACTGTGGTATAAATCCGTACTTAGATTTGAAAAATTAAGAGGTGCATGCCCGCATTTGAACCAGCACCCAACGAATATGAATCCAGTTAGCTACGACCACGTACATATTTCAAAAGAATAAAATTTTAAAATAATGAACCTAAAGTAACTAAAGAAACCTAGGTTTCCTACAGAGTTATAACAATCATTTGGAATCCGTATAGAAATCATTAGTATTCTCGGAAAATATGTAAATCGGAGTGATTTTAACTGCGCCGGAATAAAACCTAATTCAAAAAGGCGTTTTAAGTGCGTTTAATAATTCTACCATGCGTTCAATAATTAGTCCCATGTTGGTCTGGGACTTGGCCCATGTTGATCTTTTGGGGGACAAGAAAAAAGAATGTGCCAACTGTGGTTCTTGCCTAGCATGTCGTAAAAGGCGACTAACGGTTTACGGGCTTTTGGATATGTGTCTAAGTAGGCGACGAGCTAGCCACTTGTCACTCCTTTTTCACAGCTTTCCATCCAACCCAGCCCACTGTCCCATGTTGGTCTTGGACTTAAAAAGAATGTGCCAACTGTGGTTCTTGCCTAGCATGTCGTAAAAGGCGACTAATGGTATATCGGGTTTTGGGTGTGTGATTGTGTAGGCAACAGGTTAGCCGCTTGTCACAATTTTCCATCTGACCCAGCCCGGCTCTATTTTTGGCTGAATTTGGTTGAAGGGGCTTCCTGCCCCTTTGACTCTGCCTACCCCTTCCGGGATTATGGGCGTGACGTTATGTATATATGTATGTATGTAATAATTCTACTTACTGTTTGCTTTGGTCTGGTTCAGAGTTGCATGTATCGTCTTAGCGTATTATACAAAATACGTAATCTTCTGACCACTAAATCGCGTGTAATACTTTGTGAGAGCCTAATTCTCTCTAGGCTCAATTATGGTGACATCGTGTTTGGCCCACGGTTGCTGTCGAGAACAAAAAGATTATTGCAACGTGTGCAGAATGCCTGTTGCAGATTTTGTTATACAATACCGCCTCGCAGCCATATCACACCTTACTTGAATGAAGCTTCTATGCTCAAAATCGAAGCCAGAACGCAACTACATCTAGCGTGCCTCCTGTTTGACGTGTTAAAATTCAAAGAACCAGACTATCTCTTCCAGAAAATTAAATTCTCACCATTCCATGAGCGATATGGTACCAGAAGCGTCCGCTCACACTTGGCTACTGGTAAACACCGCTCTGTAGCCTTCAGGGGCAGCTTCCGTTTTAGTGCAACGAAATGTTGGAATGACATTCCACCCCCGTTAAGAAAAGTATCTTCCAAATTCACTTTCAAAAATAAATTAAAACACCACCTACTTGAAGTACAAAAATTACACATTCCGAAGTCGTTCGCTGAATTTCGGTTGTTGTCCCTCACTGGTTAAACATGTATCGGTCTATCGTCTGTAATTACTATTATTATTTTCAATTATTTTCTCCTGTTCTTCTTGTCTTCCTATGTTTTTCGTATGTATGATTATTTATTTGTTTATTATTTGCACTCTCACTATATAGTATTATTATTAATTTATTTAGTTTAACCACTCTTACACTAACCTTAATGATGATTCTTTTCTTTTATTTTAATTTTTATTTGTGTACCCGCGCAGCCTCTGGGTGACGGCTGAAAACCAGTGTTTTCGCCTTTGGCGGATGCCTACACTGAGCCATGACCTAATTCTTTCTGCAGCAGACATGCATCTTTTTTTTTTTTTTTGTTTATGTATTATTAATTTGTTTGCTTATTTTTTTTTTTGTATTAATTGGTTTTTGTTTTTGTTTATAATTTTTGTGTGTAATGTGAATGTAATGTCAAATATGTGTGTTTGTTGTTTTGAAGAATAAACATCTATCTATCTATCTATCTATCTTTGTAAGTAAGTATGTTCAACTTTGCAAAACTTTAAAACAACCTCCCGTTATTTTAAATGTTTAACTGGAAATTCGTAAAACAGTTTAGAAATGTAATGCACTCGAACTTTTTAATACATACATACTTACAAGTAGCTAGCTCGTCGCCTCTACCTACACTATGACACCCAAACCCGATATACCATTAGTCGTGTTTTACGACATACTAGACAAGGAACGCAGGTTTGGCACCTTCTTTTGAAGTCCCAGACCAAAATGGGACATTTTTTTTCAGCAATAAGTAACTTTCATTATAAGTATTCTGGTTAGAGATCCCGCAAGAATGCGATGAAGCAAGTGTTTGTCTCGGATTTGGGGTTTACTGTTCCTTATCTTCATTGAATCTGATTTCAATAATACAAGTGCTTAATCTACTTTGAAACCAAATTCAATATTTGTAAATGTCTAAATGTTGTTCTAAATGTCCTATATATTTTATTGATGTAACATAAGTTGAAATGGTTATATTCTCCAATATCTAAAAATAAAAAATAGCTTTAAATGTACACACAGGCATATAACAAATATGACGGCATATCGCTCGGCGAAAAAAATATTAATTCCATCAGTACATACAAAGGTTTTTTATTAACGTTCAACTGTAAACTACCACTTTGTAACAAAATGCATTCTGCGTTTTATTTTGAAGCCGAGGTGTTTAAACGGCTTTTTGTGGTCATCAAGCCAGCCGCTTAAGTAAATGAACTTCTTCAACTTTGCGTTCACCCGTTCAAAAACCTATTTTAAGTATTTAAACTCAAAAACGGTTTTTTAAAAATACTGGACACAGAAGCGTTGGTCAGACAATACGAATTTAGGGATAGCTGAAAGGCAGAATGTGCCATTATTTATTTGGGAAAACAATCCCGCCGTAGAAAAAAAAATGGATAAGTGTGAACGGAGCTAGTTTGAGAGTTCCGTGCATAAAAAGGGTAAACACGACATTTCTTCTAATGCAAACAAAATACATTTTAAAATATTTCATAGCCAACTGAACTTTATTATTGTAACTAAGGCGTGAGTGTTGGTGCTTATGGTATTTTTTATTGAGCGATATTTTATGTGTTATTCAATTTGATTGAATAGAAAATAAAAAACACTGAAACAATATTATAATAATATCATTTATTATTAATTTAATACTTTAATTTATTAACATTTTTGCAGTTACAAATATTTATGAATACTATCTAAGTTTGTACCTATATTAGTTAACATTTGAAAAATTATAAACACCTAAGTATTTTTTTCAGCAGTATTCTTTTTGTAGGGAAGCTGATGATATACCTATACACAATATACAATATTAAGCTACTTGGCTTGGCACTTAATGGGGTGAGTAGTCAGGTATGGTAAGGGTTCCGTATATATAACGGACCCCTTTTTTTGTTGGCCCAGGGGAATGCCTTATGCACCGGCTCGCTGAAACTAGGGACAATTAGCACGGTGTGTCGGACTTCCGGGGCTCTCAAGATGATAGGACCCTGCTCCGCCCAAGGTGGTAGTGGGCGGGGTATACTGACTAAACCCCTGGGAACTGCCGTTCACGCATTTATATAAGACGTCCACGGCATCGCGCATCGCCAAACCACCGTGAACGCCTTGCCGTAGCTGGGCCTCCTGCGCCTAAGAGGAGACGACCCGGCACACGGGAATCGTCTCCCAGACAGGCGGCACCGCGATGCCCTCACCCGCGTGGTCCGCTAATGTTACGGACCCCTAAAATGTACTTAACACGACCAAAGATGGTGGAAAGGGACTGATGGGCGGTTTTTCACAGAGATTAATCGAAAGGCTCGGTTTTAGAAGCTTAAAAAAATAAGCTCGTCTTTGTTTAATAAAATCTTTGCATCTGGATGTTATTTATAAATCAGCTTGCTAGTCGATTAAATGTTTACTTGATAATAAATTACTTGCTCTTTTAATTTCTCGGCACTATTTTACATTGAAGCTGTAATAAATTTCAAATTAGAATAAACACCAAAATATAAGTTCATTATTATGATAAATAATAATCATAATAATTTCTAGTCACTACAATAAACGATCTATTAGGTATATGTATATAGTTGGCATATATTAAAATTTTATGATTTAACTTTTATATTTAGGCAAGCATTTCAACAGCAAAATTTATATTCCTAGTTATTTAATCTTTTATTTTGATCTCTCAGTGCTTTAATATCGTGCCACTTTATTTAATAACCATCGTATACATTTATTTATTTATTTATAGGATTACCAACATAAGGTACAGCACAAATTTAAATAAAAAAACATGAAAACATTTAGCTATTTTTTAAACATATGACGACACACTTTCCCATGTTCAGAAAAATTCTATTCATAGACTTCTTGCTTACTTTCATTCTAACTTCGAAGTGACTATTGACTAATCCCTTTCATATATGGCGTCATATTCGGGGTCCCGATTATTTTTATAAGGAACCTTTTCACGCGTCCCAATTTAGGGACTCGAGTCTGAGAAAAACGATGCCTGCGTAAATAATGAGAGCATTATTTTATTACCGTTAAAGTCTTTTTGTTTGTCTCTGTCGAGTTCAGAGGTCGTACTTGTTTTATTTATGTATTCAGTATTTGTTTGACGGATTAGGGAACCATTTAACTTCTATTTGGGATGAGCGACTTAGATAAGTGCAACAAAAATAATGACATAATGAATCTGGGGTGTTATTGTGAGATTGATTTTGTATAGAATAGAATAGTCTTCTAGACACACACACAAGTAAAGTACTTATAAAACTATATGGATATATACATATATACATTACATCACGCCCATAATCCCCGAAGGGGTAGGCAGAGTCAAAGTGGCAGCATGCCCCTTCAACCACATTCAGCCAAAATAAGCCGGGCTGGGTTAGATGGAAAATTGTGAAAAAGCAGTGACAAGCGGCTAACCTGTCGCCTACACAATCACACACCCAAAACTCGATATACCATTAGTCGCCTTTTACGACATGCTAGGCAAGAACCACAGTTGGCATAATCTTTTTAAGTCCCAGACCAACATGGGACAGTGGGCTGGGTTCAAATTATTATATTAATATATAAGCCTACATGAACCTATTAACAGTTGAGAGTGTGAGGGACTGGTGCCTAAAAAACGTAAATAATACCTGTAATATGTCCCATGTTGGTCTGAAACATATAAATAAATTAATTAATTCTTCAGACTAACACACCAATTCCCTAGTTCCGAACTAAACTCATAAGCATGTGCTATGAATAAGTACTAGGTGAACGGATAGACATACTTAAATACGATAATAAACGTCCATGATTCCAGTGCAAATGTCCATGTTCATCAAACGAAACATTTGCCCCTAGCGGGATTCGAACCCGCGACCCTTGGTTTCGTGGCCAGGGTCTCTGACCACTCGACGGGCCTGACTAAAAGAAAAGAATGTGGCAACTGTGTTTCTTAACTAGCATGTCGTAAAAGCCGATTATACTCATAAATAAATATAAATAATATGTTTCGATAATTATGAATCATAAGTATACGGAAACTACTTAAACAAATATTTGATTAATTTTCAATGACGGATGTGCAAATAATTAGTAAATAATTAATTGCTTAACATACATACTAATGGTATTTTGAGTAAGTATTTGATTGTGTAGGCGACGAGCTACTACTTTTTCACAATTTTCCATCTAACCCAGCCCAGTTTTATTTTTGGGTGAATGTGGTTAAAGGGGCCAGCTGCCCCTTTGACTCTACCCCTACCGCCTACCCCTTCGGGGATTAAGGGCGTGATGTTATGTTTGTACCATAGTTCATTACTGGGAGCCCAAAAAAAAAAACGAAATCCATCGATTCATCAATGCGAGCTCGTAATTGACTAAACAAACCAGCTGACACGATGAACGGCAAGTAATTGTGGAAATAGCGAGCGAACTGAGCTGCATTCGCGAGTTAATTAACGCGCAAACACCGGTGCGGTGATTACGATTCGCCCGTATGTGACGACGGGACTAGTTAGCACTGGGAGTTAAATACTCGTATCAACAGCTCTCTAGAGTATTTAATTCCCAGTGCTAACTAGCGAAATCTTAAGTTGGCTGTCTACACGCCACAAGACATTAAACATATATTCAAGATCCCTGAGACGATACTTATTTTCTCAGAAAATAAACGGTTTCAGCGATGTTCTTCTCCTATCTTTCGCACTGTTTGGAGATTGCGGGCGTGATGTTATTTATGTTAAACATACAATGTTAACACTATAGGTACCTAACTAACTAAACTTCACGCCACTTCCCTAGCGGGGTAGGCAGAGAACTGAACGCCATATGGCACGATCCTTACACTTGCTTCTTCTAGCTTCTTCCATATTCAAGATCGTTTTCACTATACCTACATATGATACATTCTGTAATTATAATAAAAATGTAATAAAACTTCAATCCTGGAATATATACATACATATAAGCACGCCTGCAAACCCCGAACGGGTAGGCAGAGGCCAAAAAGCAATGAGGTCCTTAACCGATATTTACCCAAAAACCGAGTTGGCTTATATGGAAAATTGTGAAAAGTAGTGACAAGTGGCTAGCTTGTCGCCTACATAATCACATAATCAACACCCAACGTACCATTAGACAACTTTTACGACATGCTAGGCAAGGAATGCATCTGGCACATTCTTTTTTTTGTTTTTATACAAATTAAGGTGTCAATCAGGCATACGGCCCGCCTGATGGTATCGTAGCCTATGGACGCGGTCACCGTAGCCTATGGACGCTAGCAACACCAGAGGTATCACTCGCGCATTGCCTACCCTGTAAAAACCATTCTTTTTAACTCCCAGACCAACATGGGACCTTAAAACTAAGCCAAATTTTTAATACCTACAAACAATCAATAAACTAAGCAAATGAAAGCTAATTAACGTGCGAGCTTGAATGATTGCACTGATATTTAACGCGAATGGCTCATAACGAACGGGTGACGAATAAACGCGCTCGATCAAATGTACTCATTTGAGCCATTTCGTCGCAATGGAGGCTTTCATAGCATTAATTAGCCTGTTGTTTGTTGTTGTGATATTAATATTAATGATACAGGTATAATTAACTATCGCGAAGTTCGGTTATTTACCTAAAACTGAACGTATATATAATGTACATTAAAAATTTTCTTTTGTTTGAAAAAAAAAATGTCTAATAGTTTGGAGATTCAATGGAAAGTAGTTTGCAAAAATGTCCATCTATTTTGATATGTTTTATCTATTCAGGATTATAGTGAATAAATAAGTGTCATTTTATAATTTAAATAAGTGTCACTTAGACGGGACACAGTTATTGAAAACTTTACTTTTAGGACCTGAATGTAATGTCACATATCCGGTAAGAGACATGATTTACATTCGATGACATATAAACACATAATTTAAATTCAATCTAAATCCATGAAGAACATAGACTTTATCTCCAAGACCACCTTATATTTCGCAGAAGAGGGAATAGATTTAAATTGCATGTTAACACTTAAACGTTACTTTGACTATAAACAACTAACTTCTTGTAAGACCCAAATAACTGAGTTCTATTTCTCCAGTTTTAATGAAATTCAATGCTAGTAGAAATTAGTTACGAGCTCACTATTCTACTCCTTTCTGAGGAATATTTTGTTCGTACCTTATCTTTGAGAGTAAGTTTGTAAATAGCTCTCATACTAAATACCAATAAGGTTTCTAAATTTGTGACTAGGACAGAGACGGAATACATTATTTTATTATTTTTTTTTATTAAGGTATAATGCTCGATTGTTATCAGATTTGTGGGCTATTCGATCCCAAGATATCAACCGCAGGCTGATGCAGTTGCTGTGGATATGACTCTCACTGACTGATTTTTTTGTTTTAGTTTAATTGCTAAGAAAACTCGTGTATTGCGCATGTCGTGGCAGCCTTTAATTAAGACATCACTTAAATCTTAATATTATGCGTGTGTAAATTTAACCGTGTAACAAGTAAATGTTTTGTTTGTCCTAAATAAATAAAAAAAAAAATATGGTAATATATTTTAACATGTACACAATTCAAGCACAGCTTTTTTTTCGGCTATGGCATTTTTATTATTTAACAGTGAAGTTCTAAAATTGCGTAAAACTGTTCAATGTAGTAAAGCAAAATAATAAAATATATATAATTACCATTAGACTGTTGATGTAGTCCCCTTTTTTTAATGTGCGTTTTTGGTGTACTTTCATTGTTTTATTTTACAAAAGAAAACGCTGTACAGTTACTTTCTTAATAACAAACTGTTACAACTAAATAATATTATTATCTTACATAAATAAATTTATTGTTATTTTTCCTTTACAAGGGGAAAATAAGCCAGTAAGCTCTTAGCGATAACATCTGAAGTATTGCAGTGTATTTGTTCTGCCAGCAACTGAATTGGCAACTAGCCTAGTGAATTCTTTTTCAAATATTACTGTAAAATATAAATAAGAAATATCTGTCTATTTGTTTGCACACACCAATGAATATTGTAAAAGCTAGATTGAGATTATTTTTTTACTCTATCATGTTTTAACAAGTCAATTTTTTTTTGCCTAAGTACACATTTCTATACGTAGACAAATTTTAACACTTTTCGTCTACAGTCACTATTTCAAGTAATAGACCTATCAACATTTGTGATAAAAAGTTTTTATTTCAAAACATTCCACAGCACCTGTTGTTTTTTTTTTTTTAGAAATTTGCTTTTGTGTTATAAACGATTTTATCAAATACTAGCAGCGCCCCGCGGTTTTACCCGCGTAGTTCCTGATCCCGTAGGAATATGAGGATAAAATATAACTCTTAACTCTTTCTTCTTACTCCTTGATAAAGTAGCTTTTTATTGGTGAAAGAAAATTTCAAATCGGTATAGTAGTTTTTGAGCTTATTCATTACAAACTTACACACACACACACACACAAATACAAATGTTTCCTCTTTATAATATTAGTATATAAAAGATAGATAGATAGATAAAACTGATGTCTTTTTACTTAATTCATAACATTATTACTAATAATTATAGATGGGTCAGTACCTATCGCGAGTCGAACTTAACAGGTTTTGACATAAACTAACTGCTATCTGTACACTTACTTGTATCTTGAAAACTCCATTGATTTAAATAAAAAACTGACTCGCATTTCATTGGAATACCTCCATCGTTATTTCGCCCCTCGGCCGGCCCTGCGCAGAGGGCGTGCAATGTTCGGCGTCAAGCGATCCGCTCATAAAACGACAGAGACGACCCAAATCTATGTTCAAGGGATTTTTCCTATTATACTTGGATCCTTTTGAGTCTTTGTGAGCTTCTTAGGCTTTTGTACAAACTGAAAAACATTTATTACATTTACGCATTGTACGGGAACGCGGAATGGAATCGAGTTTGATTGTGACTAAAGAGATTAGTGATGCAACGAAGTGTTTTTTTAGAACTTCCTATTACACCCGTTAAAAAATTACGTGGATTTTTGTGTGTATTTTTAGTGTTTTTGAACTGCGGGAAAATGTAGCCCAAAAGTAACGATATCAAAATGTTTGTATGTAACTTTTAGGGTCCCATGTTGGTTTCCAATCGACTTTGACTTGCCTAGCATGTCGTATAAGGCGAGTAATCCCCCAGATTGGATGTTGATTATGTAGGCGATAAGTTGGTCTAGCATATACATGCTTATACGCATGTATATGCGCTGCTGTCACTTATGCTGTTCTCCTACCCTATGTAGCACGATGAAGTAAATTCTTAGATATATTCTTAATTAATTAAGTGTTAATTGCAATACCCATCTCCAAAAAACAATTTGAAAAAAAATATATATAATTAGTATATATCCCATAATTCTGGAAAAAATCTTATGTTCTTAATAAAGTACAAAATTCAATTCCATTCCAAAGCCCTGAAAACATATAAGACAGACTGAGTTACTTTCGTATTTAAATCCGTATCAGTAAGTTAGTACAAAATCACTTAGTTTAGTATTTCTAAATATTTTGTTCACAGTGCATCACTAAGAAATTGTTACTAACATAGTTTCTCGACTCCTTTTAACAGTGTACAAGCAAAGGTCCAAAGGGCTATTGTATGTTAGGACCTATTTATATGAGACGTTAGCTTTTAGTTTGAGCGGCGTGTACAAATACTTTGTTACGACCAGGACTTGTGTGGCATAAATAATACAGCGTTGGAGAGCTGAATGGCTTTGTGGAGTAGGAGGATTTTAAACAAAAACGTTGCAGTTGAATTTTAATTTTTTGTATCAATTATTTTTATAAGTAAGTAGGTAAGTATCTGTTATTTGTATTAGTAGATAGTATTAATTTTTATTTGTTTATACTCTTTATTTTTACTCTTCTATGTTTGGCTGGGACACAAAACAATTTGAAAAATGTACTTATTTACTTGCTTAACATATCGTAAGAGGCAACTATGGTGTACTGGGTCTGGGTTTGTGATTATGAAGGCAATGAGCTATCCACTTGTAATACTTTTGCGCAATTTTTCCATCTAACCCAACTCAATTTAATTTTTAGGTAAATGTGGTTTAATGCTATTTATTATGCTTTACACCATGCTTCCTTCTGGAATTGCAAGCGTATTTTATACGATTGGTACATTATTTTTGAGTCCCAGACCAAATTTTTTAACGATAGAATATCGCAAATTCGCTTTAAAACGAGCTAAACAAAACTACGCGATCTTTCAACGGTCCGCATAAAAACTTTATAAAACATTCGACTATAGTTCTCTTACCCCTTTTCACAGTTTAAATAAACTGACACCATTGATAAAAACCGCGATGGATGGCGCGTTCCATGCATACCAACGAAGCAATTTACGTACGTCAATATTTTGGTGCCCGCATTTAAATTATTGCATTTTGTCTTTTAAGTATGCAATGCCCACAGTCGGTAAATAACGCTGAAAGCGTATTGATGAACGAATAAATTACAACATTATTCATTACGGTTGATTATTTTTGGATCACTTTGATTGTGATTAGCTAAAGTGCGTTAAAGTTTTGGATAAAAGTAGATAATATAAATAATGATTTAACTAATAGACACGGATTAGTAAAAAACGAAGGACTCCGCGCTGTCATACACAGCGTGAAGCCACCTTTATGCATGGGTGAGTGAGATTTTATGAGCGCATTTGCAGCTTTTTTTTACTAGTCCGTGCGAGTATATGAAGTATATGCAGTTTTGTTTAGAAAAAAATATATTTATTTAAAAAAATCTGATTTTTTATTAACCAACAAAATTAAATTAATTTGCTAAAATAACTTAAAAAGTTAAATAGAAAACTAAAAAATGTTTCAGTCCAAGGATTATTTTACCTCTGTGATATTAGCAGCTACATAGTTATATATACCTATGTCTTAATGTAACATTATGATTGAATTACGCATCCAACTTGAACAACTTAACAAACATTCTAGTGTGCAACACATGTAGGTACGTACAAATGTGTAAAGATCGATCAGTAACTGCTCATTACAGAGTCGTTAAATAACCTTTCGTGTGTTGTTAATTTATTGAAAACAAACGTTTGATATCAAAGTTACACAAAAGTTTCTGACTTTCTAAAATATCCTTTAAATATTTCATACAGATGTTTTGTACCTAGCAGTCAAAATTATTTATTTATTATTTTTAAAAATATTGGCATTAAGTTGAACTATAAAATGTATACAAACCTTCTTTCTAAATTTGGGCATAGTTTGTATGAAATACCAAATATCAAAGATTGCAAAACTTTAAATGAAAATAAGATCTTAATAAAAATAAATAAAGGAGACTTTATTTTTTATAATAAGAGATAAGAGGAAAAAACATTTGAATAGCCGTACGGGTGGTTTAAATCTATTGATTAGAAACCAACTGGCTTTATCTATTATCAGATTTTCAAAGGAATTATAATGCACGAACCCATAAACCAACTTTAATTTATATTAAGCGATCCAATTACCATTTCCACTTAAAGATAATTTTCCATTTAGGGGAGCTATTTATCATTTATATAGAGATACATGCCTACACGAGTGTATTTGTGCTATGAACTACCATTGTCAATAGAAGCTTTGAATCTCCGTTATTTCCATTTTCATTCGTATATTGTCTATTGTGTAAATCCAGAGGTATTTGCTCGGATTTGTACGAAAAATCCTCTAAAATTGCAAAAGTATACCTAATGCTAAATTTTTAGCTAGACCATAGCCTATTTTATTTATAATAAACTAACTGTTTCCCGGGAATTCGTCCGCCTAGAATATAATAAAAAACAGATTTTTTTATCCTATCTTCAAGGTCTAATTTATTTCTATGCTAAAATTCATCAAAATCGGTTGGGCTGTTTTAACGTGAAATTGGAACATAAATAAATAAATTCTTCAGTCTGACACACCAATTCCCTAGTCCCAAACTAAGGTTATAAGCTTGTGCTATGGATACTAGGTGAACGGATAGACATACTTAAATACAATACAATAATAAACATCCATGTCTCGAGTACAAAAATATCTATGTTCATCATACGAAATATTTGCCCCTAGCGAAATTCGAACCCACGACCCTTGGTTTCGTGGCCAGGCTCTCTGACCCATAGATTTAGATTCGTTTAATAAATCTATGCTCTGACCAGTCGACCAACGGGCCAGTCAAAACATACATACATACTTTCGCGTTAAGTAGTAAGGATACGTATCATCTTCTCTTAGTACCTCATTTAGATACTTAAGTACCTAACATAAGTACCTACATTTGTAGTACTTACATTTGTACCGTCTGAAATTCTTAGTGTAATTCGTTGATCATTGAAAATCAAATTACAAACGCAAGTCATTACGAGACCTGCTGTAATCATTTCAAGTGTTTCTTCGGCTCCGTATTAAGTTGTAACTCGTTTCGACTGAGTAATTTATCCGTCGAGAATAGGGTTGCTACAATGTAATGAATTAGACAATACTTTGTACGCAGTGTTATTGCGGAAATGTTATGTGTTTGTGGATTGAACTTAAATTGTTACACTGACAGAGATCTTTGTTGACATGCCGTTGAGATTCGGGTTTGTGTATTTGTAAAACACTTAAAATGTAAGTACACGTAAGGGTACCGTAATCAGTACTGATCGGTATGGCAATTAAGACACCGGTTTATATACCTACATATTTATACGCACTTAGTTTTCGAAGAAATTCGGTCTATCAAAGAAAAAGTCAAAGTCTATCGCGCTTCTTACTGGATTGATAATTTCCCAGGATATAAAAAGGCCTATGTGTTCTTAGGGTTCCAACAATAAGCGTCTTTGAAATCGGTTAAAAAGAGATCTGTATGTCATGTTTTCACTATGCAAGTAAAAAGTTAACAGACATAGTTACTTTCGAATTCATAAAAATTGTGAGGATATAAGCTAAATAAGCTTTCCTAGTTACCAGTACACAAAGTATAAGAAAAAAATATGTAAATAAATTAAAAACGTAAATGTTTTATGTGAAAAAAATAAAATCTGATTATAAACCTTCTTACCTACCTACTTCCTAAAAAAACATGTAAAATGAGAAAAGCTTCCCTTGATGCTTTTTTTACTAAAATGACTTTAATTTTACTTAACATGATGGATTTGTTAAAAATCAACAGATATTGACATCCCTAGTCCTTAAAGAAAAATTTGCCTAATGTAATTCTGTTCAATCTGACTAAAGTGTCGGTAGAAATCGTAGCAGACTCGGGAATACTACAAGGTGTCCTGCGGCTACGGCGCTACGAATTTACGACGAGAGCGGTCGCTACGATATCTATTCTTAATTTTCTCTACAAACTTATTTTATTACATACATAACATCACGCCCGCAATCCCCGAAGGGGAGTCCAAAGAGGAATATAGCTACTTAAACCATATTCAAACAAATAATAATGTTGGGTTGGGTTAGGTTGGAAATTAGATCGTAGTTCGTCGCTTATATATATTACAATTCTAATACTTAAATACAGTTTTTGGGCCAACCTGGGACTTCTTTTATTTGTTCTTAGTATTGTTGTTTTTATTTAACTGAAAACTTTGAGGATTCCGTAATAGAAAGAAAGAATATTAATGTGGAAGCTACTACTGATATTATATACTTACTTAGTTAACACAACATAGGGGACCAGACAGATTAGATTAGATTTCGTATCCACAGATTTGAATGTGCATTTTCTACGCTGCCGGGCTACTGATATGAATACGTGCTTAGATTTGAAACACCTAGAGTTATGTATATACCTAGGGTTTGCACTGACACCTCTCTAACTTACTCTCGAGCTACCACCGCTCTTGTATCTTCTAAGAGGTGACATTTATGATTATGAAAAATACGTAAATAATGTGCTGAAGATGTCGCTTTACTTTCAAGGTTTACCGTGTTCTTCTTCATAGTATTACGTATCATTCCGCTTAGACTATGATCCCGGAATGAGCGAATATAGTAAATACGTCTAAGATTTACCATACATCATGCATATTCATGCAAAGAAAAAAATATGCACATATATATCCATGCAAGTATGTAACGCGGCGCAGCGGTTGACCAACATAATAACTTCGATTAATAAATCAATTATTCACAATCCGGCCACAACGAAAATAATTATCCCGGATATAACGATGCGTTATGGATTACCGGGCGTGAATTTTCATCGTACACACTATTGTTGCATAATTTGCTAATTAATTATTTAGCGGATTATATGAATCAGATGAATGTATTGTGCGGTACCAATGTTCTGCGTTTTATGAAGGCGTGAGCCGAAGTGGTTTTGTACAAATTGATGAAAACGCGAAACGGTTGGGAAATGTTTGCGTATTTTACTGGTTAAGCTGAGAAGATATTATATTATTTAAATTATTTTTATAGTAAATGTTTGTGTTTTTTTATGTTTCATGGTGCCATTCCGAGTTTTCAATCATGCCATGAACTAGAATTAAGCTAGTCTGGTTATTATTCACTTGAAGCGAAATCTTAAAAAACTGAACCTTCATTAATATTTTACCAGGAGAAGCAGACAAATTGTGTGATTGTCACTTATTCATATTTATTGGAATATGCAAGCTGCCTCACTATGTTTTCACTGACCAAGCTAGTGGTATATACGAAAAAATAGATTGGATATAACCAGAGTTATATACCTAATTGGTGTTACCAACCAACCAACCAACACCTCGCATAAAGATAATAAATTTTCATTGTAAGAGAACACGAGTATGAAAAGTGTTTTTTCGCAACAGAACTAGTACGAAAAAATAATGCCCCACCGGATTCTTTAGTTGAAACTAATGTTTCGTAGATAATGAGACTGCCCAATTTTCCGCTACATGTAAGGAGGCGAAATAATTCAAGCGGTGCCTTTTAGGGGGTCTTAGCTGGAGGAAAGATAGTTCCACTATGATATATGGCTTAACACTTTCGTGGTGTTTCAGTTTACTAATGGCTTATGGGAACTTGGAAGAAAATCGACAACAAAGTTACGAGCTATCTTTTATTTACTAAATTAAAGTTAAAGGATTCGGAGCTACATTAGAGAAAATATATGGCACAAATGCTAAAAGGATTAATAAATACCAGTTAGATTACATTACATCCCAAAAATAGACTTGCTTACGGAAGCACTTGCGAAATAGAGAATTAACAAAGATATCAAATTGGGCTGTATAGGAGTATGTACTTACCTGTCTCATAAAACATTATTATTTACAGCAGTGAAGGAATCGAACTCTCACCCATTGCGAACACAAATAAGTAGTAGCTGATCATCGTTACCCATAGATATCTACAGCACTGAGCAATCAATATTCAGTAATATGTAACTAAAATTTAATCCCATCAAAAACAATACTTGTCAAAAAAACCAAGTCTCGCAACTCAGTTGTTCTACGGTAAAAAGTTATGAGATCCATGTAATACCAAGTCGGTTATTAATTTATTCAGTCTCTACTTAAGCAACTTTCTGTCTTAATACGTCCAGTCCCTAAGACCACGATCGTGGTCCATAACAATTGAAAATTAATTGTGTCTGGAATCTCCGTGATCGAAGCATTAAGTTGTTACGTAATAATTAACAGCATCTTATAGTGACGCATATCAATATTCAAAATCTTTAACGTTGTATATAAATATATTGAGACTCGGCCATCGCATGAAAACACGTGTAAATTAAATTATTTAGTGCTAGAAGTGCCTTAGAATTTTGATGATCGGTGAGTCAGTCAGTGAGTGACAAAATTAAGAAACTTTGACCCGTTATAATTCTTAAACTACTGGTTTAAATTGAATGAAATTTGAAATATACTGTGTCTTCACAATGCCTGCATGGTTACTGAAAATTCAATCTTCTAGTTTTATCCACAACGAAATTACAGGGGGTCGAAAATGGCCTGAATTGCTTCGAGAAAAGGATGGTACGGCCGTGCCGCTTTTATGCTCGACTTGGCGGGGGCACTGCGGTGCCCCCAGATAAATCACAAAATCTATTCAAAGATTCGAACAAAATAAATAAGTTCAAATCTTTTTATACATTTTATTTTCTTTGTTCTCTAAAACACCTGATATTAATTATATCTAGTTAGCGAGCGTCAAACAGGTACTTAAAAGCCTTTGTTCATTTTCATAAGAAAAACGCAATCTGCTGCTGCAAGAAAATGAGACTAGCTTGATTAAGTTAAGTCAGCCACCGTGAAATTTAAGCCCAAAATCTACAAGTCGAGTATCGTAACGGCATGCAAACAAAATTAAATGCAAACGATTTTAATTGTTCCACCGAGAACATGATTAATGGCGTGGCGGCGATGTAAGGAAATAATTAAACTTGCTTCCGAATGCGTACGCACTCGGCTTCGTTCCCTTTGAACGGAAGGGATGCCGCAAAGAAACGCGTCTATTAAGATGTGGATTTCATAAAATACTTTTTAAAACATTAAGGGGTAAGAACGACTTAATCCCTAAACCACATTAAGCCAAAAATAAAATTTAGTCAGGTTAGATTTACTATTGTGAAAAAGTAGTGATAAATCACTTGCTCGACACCTATATACCTTATCCCAAACCCTCAAACGAATTAGTAGCCTTTTTCGACATGCTCGACGAAACACAGCTGGTATATTCTTTTCTAAGCCGTCTAAATGGTCTCTCATTTCAATAAAATAAATTATATATACCTATTATTTGGTTAATTACCAGCTTTGCCGGCCCTTGATAAAGTTTCAGATAACTATCTGAGACGTAAACAGTAAGTAGGTATACAGTTTTAGGAAAAAAAAGAAGGAAAGGGAAATATTTATGCATAATTTTTTTTTTTAGTTAAAAATGTCTATTTTTTCCAGTTTCAATTTTAATAAGTATTGCATTCAATAAGTAAACCAAATTAAATAATAAATATTCTTAACATCAATCATCATCAGGTTATAAGTATATTTTTAAGAAATCGATTGTGGCAGCCCTGCTACGGTTTTGGTTTAAAATTAATGTAAGCGATTATTCTTAGATACCCCACTGGATGTGTTTAATTGTGCGACAGCCGACACGCGATTATTTCACTTGATAATTAGGTAACGTTAATTAACTTATAATTTAATTAATGGGTGACTTGGGTCCCTAATACCTACCGCTGAAGAAAAGGATTTGTTCAGCTTACTTAAACTTAACGTCTCGATACAAGTGTAGGTACATATTTTAAGATGTGTCTTTAAACCAGCAATATAATATTCTTATTCTATAACTACCTACTAACAACAATATACCTATTTACCAAAATATGGCGCTTGCAATTAGGCTTGCCAGATTGCTGGGAAATCCGGGATTGTCTCGGAATTTTGCTTATTGTCCCGGATTCCGAAGAAATTTTTTGACACGACTTTTTTTTTCGTCTTCACGCGGGGAATGCTTTATGCACCGTCACGAAGCGAAGCATGAAGCGACGCGGCGTGGTGTATGGGACTCCCAGAATTGTCCCGGATTTGATAAGGTTCTATATGGCAACCTTATTTGCAATTGAAGGGAGATAACATTCGGATACATAATCAAAAAAAAATATATTTTTAAAATATTTTTATTCCATGATTACATGTAGGTATGTTAATTTTCTAGTCCCCACACTATTTTAAGCCTGTCCTGTGAGAGGGGCAGTAATAACACTAGACACGACTAGTTCCCAGACATATAAAGCAATATCAATCAATATAAATCAATTTACTTATATATTTTAAATAATTTATATAGAACACATTCCACAGGCCAACAAAATAACACTTTTTGTTTGGTGCCGAAATCATTTATATTTTTTTTAACTGATCAGTACCAGCCTAATACAATTCTGTTATAAACATTTTTCCATCACGTTAGATTTTTTAGTAATTTGACTACAAACTTTAAAAAATAAGCTATTTAAACGATTTTTGTCGATTTATTTAACAGCGTAGAAATTATTGATGTTTAAAATTAATAAATCTCTTTAATAGTAAAAATATTCAGTATTTTAATGCTTTTTAAATTAAAATTGTATTATTTTTCTAAGCAAAGATATGGCTAGATAAGATTTTTTATTTTTTTTTCATACATTGTGAGCTGTACCCGTGGTATGGACGAATTCTTTATAGCATTCTAATGCGTATATTTGGTCAGGTATCAACATAGCAATATAATTTATACTATTAATAAAAACATTGGGATTATAACTTTCTATAAAAGATGACAAGTATTAGATATTTAATGTTAATGAATTAATTTATCAATACTCTAAAGCCAGGCCTGATAGCCAGATTTCGTAACTTTGTTATCAAATATCTCAAAAATGTGACGTGATAGGCAAATTTGGATAATTGTATCTGGGTCAACTATTACTGATTTATCAAAAAAGCAGAGATTTGATTCTGCACCAAAAACACTGTTGACCTGTGTTATTTAAGACCCTACATCATGCATTGTAGGGGGGAGGGGGGATACAACGCAATATTATTGATAGCTTCATAAATTAAATTAAATAGACCTTGGCAAAACACGAGTTTCTGTGTGTGTGTCTGTGTTGTTGCGTCAGACCTCGTAGGCAATTTGTTAAGTGAGTCGTATCGTATCGTCACGAATAGGCGAGACCACCTGCGACAAGAGGGGCAGAGACAATGGGAACATTGACGATACTTCTTACGACGCCATTCCAAGATCAATTCCCATCCTTTTTCCGAACTGTTGGATCCGAGGCATAACTTTGTACGTTATGGGGACGTGAGAACATTTTATTACATTGTCAGAGAAATTGTCGCGGGCAACTGGGTACCCAGAACCAATATCAATAAGCCCCTATGGCAATCGATTGCAATTAAAAATGAGAAATTAACTGTGACGTGTTAGGACGCTTGGTCTATAAAGTTAAACACCCACCATAGGATCGAAACCCCAATAAAAATTCGAATCCCGGTGAAGGCAAAATATGCGTGTGAAGAATTTATTGAATTTATGATCCATAGACAAACTAATCCATATTGGTGGCAATGAAGAAATTTATTTATCTCCATTGCAGTCATGAACCGTAATTTTAAGGCCAACAATAGAAAACGAGCGTCTAGACTTCTGTTCGATAACTACTTAGCCTTTATCTATATACTTTACCTTACTCATAAGTTGATTTTAAAAAAAATACCGATTATTTATACACCTCTACTATTCTAGAGGGCCTAACCGTTTACCTCACACCCTATAAAGGCAAATGTTTTTAAAGAAATACCAAAAAAAAGAGATAGGTACCCACAGCATTTTCGTTAAACGCGAAAACAATGAGCGCTCTTGTCAGGTTACGCCAAGAAATACGAGCTCCGACTTACATAAATCCCGCTTGAAAACGGTTCAGCCGAGGACTCGAATCCTCTCTGTAGCCAACGACCGGACTCCAGAGCCCCTGAGGCAAACAACTGGTTTCCTGACGCAGGCCAACTTAGGCTGGTTTATGAGACGAACAGGGAAATTTGCGTAATTGTGAATGACGGGGCATACACTCTACTCCCCATTAATTATTCAGTTTTGGTAAATCGAAAATGGTTTTTATTCCTCTCACTAGAATGCCGGGAAGTTGCGCTACAGTCCACTTATATTTAGATCCCGTTACCATGAGAAATGACACAACAGAAAGATTTTGAAATTCATGTAGATATAGGTACCTTTTGTTTCTTGTCAAATAAAAAAAAATAAGACTAATGGTATACGGGGTTTTGGGTAGGTATGTGATTGTGTAGGCGACGAGATTACCACATAGCAATACTTTAAAAAAAAAAAAAACATTTAACCCAGCCTATTGTCCCATGTTGGTCTGGGACTTAAAAATAATGTACTAACTGTGGTTCTTGCCTAGCATGTCGTTTTGATTTTGGCTAAATAAGATTGAAGGGCAGGGCTGCCCCCTTTGACTCTACCCCTTTGACTACCTAACCCCTCGGGGATTATGGGCGTGTTATATTATTATTAGGGTAGAATTGGTGTACTATACAAAAAAAATCATTTTAACTAACCTAAATCGAATATTTGCATAAAAAGAATACATTAAAACAACGATGTAATTAATAAATCATTTATTACGCCCAGTAAGAACATCAATAGATTCAATTATAATAATCACTAAGTACCTGCTCACACGAAGCAATACAGCGCCGTCACAGTCAAAGTCTATACAGGTTAGGTTCCAATACGATTGTAATAATAAATCAAGAAAAACTTAAATTTTTTTACAAAAAATAAAGGAAATAACTCTCCTGTATCCTCTATAGCCCTCAGCTGGTCGTTTACGAACTATTTCTTAGATCATAATCATAAACTGGATGCCCCCTGAGGTGCATCCAGATTTCAAAAATCCAAAAATGGACGGTAACTTGTAATTTAAGAAAATCGTGCTTTTGTGCATCGTGCAAAATTCAAGAATATCAATATGATCGCACGCACGCTTCGTGTAAGCCGGCTCGCAGTATACCTTATTATACCTTACATCCATACTACAGCGTAAACAATTGGCCACATTGAAACAGAACCAGATTATTTAAAATTATTGTTAATAGATCAATTTTTAAAAACCTTCATAAACAACCTTTCAAAACATCAACTTAAGAAGCAACAACGGGTGATTACATTTACAAATATAGTAAAACCATTTTAATGCTAAATTATGTGTTGTTTGATCCTAAATTATTTGTGTTCTGGTGGAAACATTTAAGTGAGAATCATATTGAACTGTGAATACATTAAATATTTGACATTCAGATCATTGTAAAATAGAATATAGAGAACATTAATGTTTTATGAATAAGTGTATTAATACGTTAATCATAATATCGGACGAAGTCAACTATATATTTATATATATATATAAGTTAGTATTATAGTTATAGTAAATTGTTTATTTGATAAGACCCCAGAAGCCAGTTTAGGTGTTATTCTATGACCCCCACACTAGGCTGGGCCTGTATCGTGGGAATCAGGAATTTTAATTACATACATGGTTCATTTAATATATTTTGGCTTCTACAATTTTTCAAAGATAACTATATCAAATCGCGTGACTTCTACACACTTTGAAATAGCGCTTCATCCGATATATGACGTCACAAAGGCAATTAATTAAAAACACTTCGTTTTCAATACCTTCTATAAACCATCTAAGGATCGTTTCAAAAATACCTTATTTATTATTTCGCGAAAGAAAAGCCAAGAAATATTACCATGGCCAATAGTATATAAACTTGTCGACAAAATGACACAATAGAAAATATTAAAATAGTTATACTACATTTAAAGCCTTATCATCTACTGTACTTGGAGATTCGTATGCAGTCGTTGGCATGTACTGAAAGTTACCTAACCATCTTTCGTTAGCTCAGTATCTACTAGTATATACTATATATTTATACATTATTATGTTCCTCGAGCGATCTAACGCCTCATGCTGAATCAGAAGTAAGATTAGCTGGCAAATTACTAATATTCAAATTGCGCTCAATCTCGTGGAATAAGATAATATATTTGTATTTAGAATAAGAAACGAGTGTATATAGAATATAATATTTATATGTGGTAGTAGGCCATCGTGGTAGCACCAAGAAAATAATTTCAAACGGCACTTAAATAGTATAGCTTACAGTCTGCGCCAATGAGGGTTTTTTTTAAATAAAACATCAGATAGATGGCGTAACTGTGAGGTACGGTCTTGTCACCCTACTCATTGGTAAGTTCTCAGAACAAACTGACATGCTGTCAACAATGAGCCAATAGCGACAGTGATGAGACCACGAGACTCCCTCGTGCCATCTGGCGGTTTTTGTATTTTTGAAAACCCTCATTAATTGACAGTTACAAGAATATGTATAACTATGGTTGCTGAAAGGTATTTTTTGTAAGGCATTTTGTGTTAGTATTTAATTAATTAGAACATTTGAACAACAGGGCTTAAGGTGGGATCTGCAGATTTCAAAGTTCGAGAAAACAATTGATATTCATGATAATAATAAAAACAAATACTACATTACAATCCAGTATTTAATATAAAGCTATAAGAAGTAAAAAAATAACATATTTTACTATGTAAATGCGAGCATTTATGTTTCTAAATTAATTTTGATTTTTGGAGTGACCATTTTTTAATTTTTGCAGCAATCCTCAAAGTTAGCCAATATATTGAGGCACGTAAATATTCAGTCGTTTTCGCATAACATATAGTTATAAATAGTATGTGTAAGAAAATTTCACATTCAATTTTATTGTATATACCGACAAAATGTAGAGTATACAAATAGTCTAAGCCCGGGGCTTCGCGTAGTTCTATGTAGATATATAAAAATTAATATAAAATTTTGCACCAATCATTATTCAACATGCTTATCTGAGCACATTGCAAAGTATACTCATTTTATCAATTATATAATTTTAAAAATTATTATCAATTGTTAAGCAATCATATTCATAGAGTTACATTTGCTTTATAATTTATATATAATCTTCTAAACAATATTGAGATTTCTTTTAGACAAAGCGGACGGCTTAGTTAAAAAACATCATAAGCATATATAATCATCATCATATTATTGGAATTCGTCTTATTCGAGTGAAAATGTTGAGACGTTTAATACTAAAGAATGCAATACCAGAATTGAAAAAGCTGGTACTACCTAATCTTCACTTAAACTATAAAATTAAAAATTCCAAATGTATAATGTTCTCATTACCACATATAGTGGTCTAAGAAAATCATTCATTTACTTAAAGATTTTGCAAACAATTTGCAAATAAATACAATATGGTGTAAAATCGACATGTAAGTGTCCCGCGGTTGGTAATAACCTTTCGGATTTGCTCGGGAGATGGTTAATACAAGCCGAGGAGACCCAGTAAACACTTCTTGTAGTGGCCGGAGCAGTCGCCCTGAAAAAGAATATACAAATTATGTGAACCAAATTATTTATTTTCTAACTTATTTACTAAATTCTTAAGTACGTCCGTGTTTTATATTTGGCTGAATGTGGTTAAAGGGGCCTGCTGCCACTCTGCCTACCTCTTCGGGGAAGATGGGCGTGATGTTATGTATGTCCGTACGTCCGTGTTAAGCTTTAAGTATACCACCATACAGATTGTAATGAATTTGATTGAAGTTTAGTTTTTCCAAGATAAAAATGATACTTATATTGAAAAAATGGACCCACGGCACGCATCACAATCTCCTTATTCCACAAGAGTGGAGCTGAAGGTAAAAGTAAGTAAGTAGTAGGTGTATTGTTATATTCTAATCTGATTATCTTTTACATATACAATTTATTTTTACTTTCAATTTGTCTCTGTCATAATCTTCCTAGCGTTATGTCCCATGTTTAGTAGACGGGGTCAGCTTAGACCATGATGAACCAGGATTTAGCGAGTCTGGTAATTACATTGATACGACTGCCGATCTGACCTTCGTAACCCTAAGACAGGGAAACCAGACATTTTTTTTGGATCAAGGTTACAAATCCAAAGTTATTTGAATTTGGAGGTTTCAACACGATGTTTTTCTTCACCATCGAGCTGGTTGTATAAATACGTACATAGACTTGAAGAATCCAGAGGAAGGTACCCGGGATTGAACCCGCAATCCTCGGTTAAGTGGCGCGTGTCCTTACTATTGAGCTACCACCGCTCAATTATCACTACTTAACCTAAAAACTGGCCCTTTGGTCGAGTGGTCAGAGACCCTGGCCACGAAAGCAAGGTTCGAATCCGCCTAAGGGCAAATGTTTCGTGTAATGAACATGGACAATTTGTACTCGAGTCAAGAATGTTTAAATATGTATATCCGTTCACCATGTATCCATAGCATATGCATAAGCTTAGTTTAATTTATTTTATTTTATTTATTTATTTAAAAGGTTAGGCCGATTGATGCTTTTATGTGCAAACGCTTACAAAAAATCTGTTCGGATCATCAGATGTTTAGATTAACCAATCGAACCGGCAGGTGGCGCTGCACTTCAGACCCATAGGACAGCCCAAGCACCCCCGTGTTACTAGTGGTACTGTAGTGACCTACGAGTATACACGATTACCCACCTCGATCCAGCTTTGCAGCGTCTCGCCATACTTGCTCTGGAACATGTCGGAGATGTCGCCGAGGTCCACCTCGCAGCGCGTCACCATGACGCGGATCAGCTGCCGGTCGTTGGTGCCGAGCCCCTTCATGGACTTGTGCAGCCGCTCAGCGAAGAACAGCGGCTTGTTGCGGACCACTTTCACTGGAAACGAGAACGGACAGGGATCAATATTATATGCTGTGTGACGGAACAGTCAAAACACAAAACTTCCATGGATTTATGGGAACATAATACAACAAATTGTAATGTCATGTTATACCAGAGCACAGAATAATTAATAGGGATAATGACAGCATCAAAAAACTATAATAACTATTTAGTCCGTCAGTTAGATTATACAAAAATACTTTGTTAATTATTATTAATAATTTGTTAATTTGATCAAGCTAAAAATATGTGTCTAATATTTTTTAGCTTTATCAAATTAACAATAAATCAAAAGATAAAGAGCATCAAAGTTTTGGATTAGGGGCTTGCGACGTCACTATTTAGTAAAAATTTTACGAATGTGTGACGTCACGCGCAACTTGAAAGCATTGTATCGTCGTCAATGTTTGTTTGACAAATAAATAAAAAAACACGTGTTCAATATTTTTTTATAATCTAACTGACGGACTATACAGAATTTTTTAGTCACCTTGCCTATTGTAGGTTTTGGTATATGTGTAAATATATGGTAATATAGGGTTGTAAATATATAATATAACATGACATTACAATAATATCAATCGACATGTAAGTGTCCTGAAGTGTCCTGTGATACTAGAACCCAGAATTAATCGATTACTGTACGCTTCCCTACTGGAAGTTAGCGAGCATCTTCCAAAATATAATATCCACTAGAAGGCACAAATAACAAATGACATCTCTACAGGAGCTGAACTGAACATTGTGTTACATTAATTCCTCGCTAAAACCGATCATCCGTTATGGTGTTATGGCCCCCTTATGCCTTAGATCAGCCCAGAAAAGTTCTAGAAGAATGTTCCGATCTGACCCCAACCAGGAACCCAAACATAATACTATTAGCTATTAAAACATAAATTGCTTCGTTCATGTCAAAATAAAGCAAATATGTTATATTCAATTTACCGATAGCCCTGAGCGCCTTCTCGATATCTCCCGAGAACTCGGCCTTGATGGAGTCGTCGATGTCGTGGCCGGTGAGGAACTGGTACTCCTGGAAGATGGCCGCCAGCTGCGGGAACGAGCGCGAGCACAGCACTGCGTTGAACACCGACTCGTCGGTACCCAGGCGGAGCTCGCCTGAAAACAGTTATTAGAATCTTACTAATATCATAAAAGCGAAAGTTTGTATGGATGGATGTGTGGATGGATGGATGGATGGATGTTTGTTACTTTCACGCTAAAAGTACTGCATGGATTTTATTGAAACTTTACAATAGTATAGGTTATACATTAGATTAACACATAGGCTATGTTTCATCGATGAGCAACGCCGCGGGCAGAAGCTAGTAATGCATAAGTGGGTACATGTTCAAAACGCTTATATTTTTACTCGTACAACACGAATATGGCCACTTCATGGTAAGCGAAGTAACAATTGGCCCGTTGGTCTAAGTCTCTAAGGACTCTAACTTAGAGACCTTGGCCACAAAACCAATGGTTGCGGGTTCGAATTCCGCTAGGGGCAAATGTTTAGTATGATGAATATGGACATTTGTACTCGAGTTATTAATGTTTACAAACGTGTTTCAGTAAGAATGTATATTCATTAATCATAAGCATAGCCCTAGTTTGGAACTTGGAAATTGGAATGTCAGTCTGGAGAATTTATTAAAAAAAAACATTATCCAGCTTTAGAAAGTATGAATAGCGCCGGTGAGATGCACCACCTTAACATTTAAGAATAAAATATGGGGAAAAAGTTGAATTTAAAGTAATTGTAAATAGATCTGACTAATTTAATTCACGTAAATAAACAGTTCCCGTTTCATATTAACTTTTATGACACATGCTTACAAAACAAATTCGTCTCGCTACACTGTTTATTGCATATGACGCGTCAAACAAATGATGATAGAGGCCCACGCGTCGTGACGTGTATAAACAAAAGAAGATCCAAATGGCGTGAATCATGCGGTAGCAATCATGGTCTATTTGGGCAAAAGTACCGGACCGCTTAGTCATATGTTCGTAAGGTTAACGATGACGTCACTGCGGAAACATCGCTCGGTATTATTGAACCTTATAACGCAACTAGGGGCGCCCCGCGGTATCACCCGCGTAGTTGCCGGTTCCGTGTGAATACGGGGATAAAATATAGCGTATATTACTCGCTGATAAAGTAGCTTTCCAATGGTGGAAGAATTGTTCAAATCGGTACAATAGTTTCGGAGCCTAATAAATAAATAAAAAATAAAAAAATAAAATAAATAAATATCCGACGACATAACATACATTGATCTGACTCCGAGGTAAGTAGCTTAAGCACTTGTGTTACGGATATCAGAGTCAACAGCGGTATTACAAATATATACTTAAATATTGGATATTAACACCCAGACACAGAACAAACACAAGTATTCATCATACGAATTTTTGTCCTGGGTGGGGATCGAACCCACAACTCTTTGCGCATGGGGCAAGGTCACTACCGAATGCGCCATCGAGCCAGTCAAAATGCAAACAAAGAATAAAAAACTTTCCTTTTTTATAATATCAGTACAGATGTGTTAAAGTTACACTGTTATTGACATAGCAGGTACGTGTTAAATAAATATAATGCTCTGTAAACATCAAATGATATCGTTTGAAGGCAAACTTGTCCCCTACATAAGATAACAAAAATCAAACATGTTATGAGAATGTTGAACTATGTATACAAGTACTTACCAGCTTGCAGCAAGCTTCGTGCATCATCTCTCGCCTTTTCCTGGTCTACGTGGAATTCTTCAGAACGGTTGCCCTGTAATGACAGAAGAGCTTGGTTTAACCATGGTGTTTAGCGGACTATGACTAGGGTTGCCAACCGTACTTTATTGTATTGTACATTATTTAGGGTAATTTTAATCTATACTTTTTACGAAAAATAAAGTACGCGTAAATACTTCATTTCGCTCGATTTGATTACTCTGGATTTGATTATTCATTATACGTATACCCAATATACAAAAAGTGTATGCGACAACTTGCCATCTGCCCTGACCAACCAGCACATCTAGGAAAGCCAAGGACCTGTTGCTCTCTAACTCGTAAGTACACGGCCAAAACGTCAAGCTGTAAGTACCCATGCATATCGCGTTTAGTCCCGTCAGTATTATTTCCAGTGATAATGCAACGCGAAAGTTTAAAATGATGATAACTTGTTGAAAGTAGCTAAAAGCAATTCAAAATACTTTTCTATGCAAAATAATAAAGTAAAATAAATCGTACTATATTTAGATAGTTTACTTTTTGTCCTGCCTTTCATAACCAATATACTTTATTTGCACAAAAAAAAGGTGGCAGCCCTGACTACAATGACTATACCTACTCTTGTTGTTTATTATTTTAACCAAGAACCTATATAGCATTAATGCTAAGGTATATCATATCGTCTTACTAAATAACTATCATATTATTCCGACATTTATATATTGTTGCAATGGTTTTTATTTCATATAGTTAAAACAAAGTGGTCTAGTTCAATCTGGAGATTATAGCTTTATTCATCAGATAGGTATCTAACCATTGTTTAGTTTCAAGTCATAATACACATTAAGTACCCCGAACAAATTATATTAATATCCGACTACATCATATACGTTGATCTGACTCCAAGATAAAGGGATTGAACACTTGTGGTACGGATATCAGAATCAACAGTGGTATTACAAATATATACTTCAATATTGGATATAAGCACCCAGACACAGTACAAACACAAGTATTCATCACACGAATGTTTGTCCTGAGTGGGATCGAATCCATAACTTGGCGCATGGCGATTGGTCCTACACTTTACTATACAATATACAAGACTATGTTTTAGTTTATACGAAATCTCTCACCTACTCATTTAACTAAGTTTTTTTAGAAAATGACCAAAAAAAAAATTTTTATTTTTATGCAAATTAGCCAATCAGATCAACAATTGGTTTTCGCATAAACAAAAACTAGCCTTGTATTACTTATATCAATGTAGACGACGATAGTACTATTGGTTTCACATTCTACTAAACATATATGAACAATATTTGATTGATACCTATTATGTTCCAGGTAAAACAATTCTTAACGCTTAAAGTGACGTGACGTATACGGAGGCAATGTCACAACATCCGCATACGTCACTGCGTCTCAATCATTTCTGCATCCAACTGGACGGTCATCTGCGTTGTTAACGCGACCTACATCGATACAGAGTGACGCACCGTAATTAGTCATCATACGTAACTCTGACGTCAGAACGCACTACCAGCATCGCAAGTGTTCGCGTTTCGAAATAAAGAACTTCTGTTGGACCAACAGTTACACGTGAATGCTTTGTTTTATTAGCCTTGGGTTATATTAGGAACAATGTTAGTGGATAACGTACAAGGATACTTGATTATGAAATCTTAATATCTTGATGAAAATAATAAGAAATTAACTAAGAGAGTACTGCTATGTTAACAAAATTTGTCATCATCCTCTTGCCCTTCTCCGAGTTCATCTGGGGTCGGCGCAGCATGTCTTCCTTTTCCATACGTCCCGGTCAGCCGTCATCAAGCTATCCACTCCCATTTCTCTCGTATCATCTTTCACACAATCCATCCATCTCTTATTTGACCTTCCCCTTCCTCTCCATCCACTAACATTCATACTCATTACTCTCTTTGTCACGTGTCTTTCCTCTCTTCAACCTTGTTAACAAAATTTGTAAGCATTCAAAATGTTCTGTGTGAATAATTTTTGTAAAAATATTATAAGGTAAATATAATGAGGATTAGTTACCATTATATGAGAATATGCTGTAAAAATAAACCAATACGGGTATCGAAGTAGAAAATGAATGGTAGGGCCTACCCCGCTAGGTAAGAGGCGTGAAGTTTAGTTAGTTAACTTGATCGTGCCAGTGCCACATGGGGTTCGGTTCTCTCTACTAGGGAAGTGGCGCGAAGTTTAGTTAGTTATGTATGTATGTTGACACATTGCTGAAAATCTGGTGGTTGTTAACGGAAAACCTTTAACTGCTAGGTGTATATTATTAAATAAATACAATATACACATATACAAACGCCTCAAATCCTCCAATGTTTGGATTAGAAGTAAAATTGTAAAAAAAAGTAACAAGTGGCTCTTATCGCCTGCACAATTTTATATAATCGTAGGCTAGGAATGCAGTTGATACGTTTTATAGTAACCAGACTAAGATGAATTAATAATATCGCATAACTCGTGTTTTCCATTCTAAGAGTTGGGGTAAACTCAAACACAAAATATCTTAATTACGTAGACCTCAAAAAAGCACTTATAAACCATCAAGTAATAAATACAAAATTGAACAATTAGAAGAAGAGATCGGCAAGAAACTCGGTAGTTACTCTTTTCAATGCCAGATTGAATATACAAATTAAAATGTACAGATTATATTAATATGTACCTATACCAAGTCATACAGTTAATGTTAGTAGGTAAGGTAGACCAGCCTCTAAAGGTGGCACTTGTTCACAAGCATAACGTATGTGTCAGCCATCTCTTTACTCTACTCAGATATATTTAAATTACCCACATCAAAACAAAAATGTATGTTTGTCGGAACATAATCATTCGTAATGCGATGTCCACTAATGGTGTAACACTCGCCAAAGGTGATTCACGAGATTGCGAACTTGTAGTAGCTGTAAGTAGGTACTTGTTAAGAGGAAAAACTCTATAGGTACTTACCACGACGAGTGACGTCATCAGCCTCTTGAAGTTGCCCGATGTATCGCCTCGCAGGTCGTCTTCCAAGAAGGATCCGTACACTGTGGAAAGAATAATATGATAAAGTATAAATTCTCAACGTGTATCTATTGAAAACTAACTAGCCTCACGTCATTACCCTACAGGGGTAGGCAGGGAGAACCCATTTACCCATTACACACCTCATTTGCTTCTTTAGCATAAGAAAGCATTTTTATACAAGCTTTAACGTTGTGGCTCTTAACATCACCTTGTTGTTGATATTTTATTAATATATCTTTCAAGTTGGATCTTGAAACTTGGATCCAAAATGTCTAGTTTTTACTATTTCACGGAAGCAGATTTTTGTCGGTCAGAACGTGCCTTACTCTTGATGTCAGATATTCCATGATTATCGGTTGAGTTGTAAAGATAGGTACAAAAAAAATACAAAAAATAAATACCTACATTTCCGCATTTTATTATGTACTAGCTTCTGCCCACGGCGTTTTTCGCTTGGTACATCAATGAAACATAGCTTATGTGTTATTCTAATGTATAAGCTATACTATTGTAAAGCTTCATTAAAGTCCATGCAGTACTTTTTTCGTGAAAGAGCAACAAACGTCCACACATCCATCCATCGATCCATCCATCCATACAAACTTTCGCGTTTATAATATTAGTAAGATCGGTTAGGATTGTGAGATAATGGTGGGCAACTAACCGGCTGGTGCCGTTAATCATTCTTTATGCATCAACAATACAATAGTGGCAATATCTCAATTTTAACAATCACATTTATATTTTAATATAGGCTTACCGAAAATTGAACTTCACGTACCGACGACGCAAATATCAATTTTAAACTCATTGAAGTTTTAATGTTAAATGATTATGAATGAAGTTAAGAAACTCCTTCTTGCATTCGACGGATGTAAAGATACACTAAGGGCTTTTCTCATCAAATTTACAAAAGATCGAAGGATATATATCTCTCATACATATAAGTATTTTTGTACATATATCTGATAGCATTGTTGCCAAGTCGCATACATTTCTACGAGCTGTGATTTGGATCCCAATAGTAATTTTATGACGCCAGTGTTCCTTGGAAAAACGATTTGGCTCTGATCCAGTACAAAGAAAAGACAGTGAACAAAGATTTTTTAGTGAAAGTAATGCATGACGAAGTAATGAATGCTATAGGTTAAAAATGCTGACAAACAGTTAGTGTAGTATTAGCCGTTCGAGAATCAACTCTGTCGTAATAACATAAGGTCGATTATTGCGTAACGCTACGCTTTGTTAATGTAGATGTGTAATGGTGCATTCATATTGCAGTTGCAAATATGTTCACGTTTTACAAAAAAGAACCGTAGAACAACTAGCTGCTTATGATTATTCTTTAGTTTTTTTTATTGTTGGCAGTATGGATAAAACCAGGGGCTTGATTTCCGCTAGAATCAAATGTATGGCTAAAGAAGATTGACAGGTACACTCCTAACTTACACTAACTCTAACTCACAACTTACGTGCACTTGTAACTAACTGACTAAACTTCACACCACTTCCTTAGCGGGGTAGGCAGAGAGGAGGTATGGAATTGGTGCGGTAGTCTTAACACTTGACATAAAAAACAAAAAAAGATACTCCAGTTTAAATAAGCAGTATACAATAGCAGATCGTAATAAGCGTCTAATTTCATCGCCGACAATGTGTCGGAAACCGTTCGTTAGCCGTTTACAAGATCATGCCTCCAAGGACGGGCTTGTTCCGCGAAACTACTGTTTCACGGCAATTCCAGTATCCTAGTATCGCCTAACACTCAACTGGATAATCGGCCGTGTCCTTTATTATAAACCAGCAACTGAGCTTCGCAAGGGTTAACGTACTTATCAAGAATAAAACAATACCAACTTTACACTTACTCAGAAATCTTTAGTGTTATAAAGAGGAAAATTTTATTGTTTGATTGCATCGAACAGGCTCCGAAACTGCTGGACTGATTTGAAAAATTATTTCACCAATGGAAAGCTACTTCATCAGCGAGTAACATGGGCTATATTTAAATTCCCGTATTCCCGCGGGAACGGGAACTAGGCGGGTGAAATCGCGGGGCGCTACTAGTAGATTTATATAGAGATTAATTAATTTCACTTTCATACAAAACCTGTATTTACTTGCTTGCTTTATTATATACTAGCGACCGGCCAGGCTACAGACGAAGCCTGGATCTTCAACGGGCTTCAAGTTAGGAAACTAAGGTTCTCAACTTTTTTTAATTACAGGAAAGTAATATCAGTACTACGAAGGGCTTTCATTTAGAACATTGATCTGGTAAACCATTATATTCAGTACTATTTAATAAGACCGGACGACATAACGACACGAAAACCCAATTGAGACGTTTTGTTTTTTGATGAAATAATTTTTCATTTAAGTACTTGTAATAGATGCTTGCCTTTTCGGATACTTACTGTTAAAATCGCACAATTTTTTTTAAAATTGATTGTCAATGTTTTAAATATAAATAAATAACTAGCGATCCGCCCCGACTTCGCACGGTAAACAAAAAACAATATAAAAAACCTATACATATAAATCTTCCTTGAATCACTCTATCCATAGATATAAACCGAATCAACATCCCTTACGTAGTTTAAAATATCTAAGCGAACAGACAGACACGGCGACTTTGTATCCTATGTAAAGATAAGCGAAAAACTTGTGCGTGTATTGTCACTATGCCGGAACATTTTTTCGTTTGAAATGTAAGCTTGTTACACATCTATTAATAAAATATTCTATTCTCAGTACTCACTAGCGGTGTAGGCCTGCTTGATGACGTGGATCTCATGGTTGGACATGGTGCACATGACCTCAATGAGCACATCCTCGTCGGTGCCGATGCCGGCGATGGCGTCGTGCAGCTCCTTCGCGTAGAACTGGGGCAAGGGGGTCATCAGAGCCACCACAAGGTCTTCGAACTTGCCGCTTGTCTCGCTCTTCAGATCTGACACTAGGTCCTGTCAACAAAACCGGTGTCGTTATTTCATTAACGTAGCGATGTTCATGCGTTTTATGTGTTTTTATCAATGGAAGCGAGATGGTAGCTTATCATACGCTAAGAAGAAGCAAGGAACGTGACCTGATTTCTTTCTTCACATTATTTTATGTGAGAAAAGAACGTATCAATATTGTATGTTAGTTATTTTACTATGTCGTAAATAAGACTAATATTTATATATTTTTGTCGATCTAGAAAATAATTATGTTTTTCTTGAACATAATACATACATACAAATAATAAACTTATAAATAATTTAATTTTGTAGGTACATAAAATACCGAAACGATATTCAATATAAAATCCTGATCTTATTGTATCTTATTTTGACTGGCTCGATGGCGCATTCGTTAGTGACCCTGCCCCATGCGCCAAGAGTTGTGGGTTCGATTCCCACCCAGGACAAATATTCGTTTGATGAATACTTGTGTTTGTTCTGTGTCTGGGTGTTAATATCCAATATTTAAGTATATATATGTAATACCACTGTTGATTCTGATATCCGTAACACAAGTGCTTAAGCTACTTACCTCGGAGTCAGATCAATGTATGTGATGTAGTCGGATATTTATATTTATATTTATTTATATTTATAGCAGCGCCCCGCGGTTTCACCCGCGCAGTTCCCTTTCCCGTATTCCCGGGGATAAAATATGGCCTGTGTTAGGCATTGATAAAGTAGGCTTTCCATTGGTGAAATAATCGTTCAAATCGGCCCTCTAGTTAGAGCCTCAAAGTCAGTTCAAACAAACAATCAAATCTTTCCTTTCCTCTTTGTAATCTAATATTATAAAATTCTCGTGTTAGCCCGTTAACCATTAGTCGCCTTTTACGACATGCTAGGCAAGAAGTTGGCACATTCTTTTTTTTTTGTCCAACATGGGCCAAGTCCCAGACCAACGTGGGACAAAGGTCCGATCTAATTTTGTTGCAGTTAAACAAAGAGTAATAGCTAATTAACTGTTGCGTGCAAACAAGTAGTTGTTTGCAATGTATCGATCCTTTGAACATTTGTGTCACAGCGTTTGTTGTTAAGTTGGGTGTGTCATACCGACGTTAAAACTATAGAGCCTATGTGTTAGAACGATTTCCAAGGAAATATAGATGAAAATTCTTTATTTAGATGGTATATCGGGTTTACGGTATGTGATTGTGTAGGCGACAAGCCACTTGTCACTACTTTCCATCTAACCCAGCCCAGTTTTATTTTTGGCTGAATGTGGTTAAAGGGGCAAGCTGCCTCTTTGACTTTGCCTTCCCTTTCGGGGATTATAAGCGTGCTGTTATGTATGTAGGTATATATACTTTATATTATATGGATATTGTGTGGCTATATTAGTACAGATGAAATTGTTGTCAACTATCAGTGTTATGTTACATGGATTTAATAACATACGTATATAAATATCAGAAAACATGACAATACAATTATTTGATTTCAAAGTGAGAAACCTATGCTCTTGGTTTATGGAAATCATAACCAACGGATGTACCACAAACACCCAAACATATACCATTTTCATTAATAACTATTTCGCTTCAGTGTAGGGATCGAACCCGCGGCCCCTGCTATATATATTACTCGTGACTGGGATATAGTACATGCATAGGTACTACTTATTTAATTTGATAAGTAGGCAAACAAACATCTACAAACAAACAGTAGGTATATATGGTTAAATATTTTATAATGCATTAGTTTCAATGGCGTGTGAACTGTCAACAATTATAAGACAAATGTGTTACAAGTTTGACCCAGGAATGTTTCGTGTGATAAACATGGACATTTGTACTCGAATCATGGATGTTTATAAAACGTATTTAAGTATGTCTATCCGTTCGCCTAATATCCATAGCACAAGCTTATAAGCTTAGTTTGGAACTAGGAAATTGGTGTGTCAGTCTGAAGAATTTATTATTATTATTATATTAAATGAGTTTACTTGTAACTAAACGTTAGTTAGACCTATTACAAGAACATGATACCCTTGAATCCATATTACAGTCGCTAAGCGGGTAGACAGTATTATAACTATATGATTGATATGCGTACAAGGAAGGGCAACAGTAAACAATTACTTAATTGGTATCGTCGTTGTCAAACGATATCATAGGGTTATGGTATATACATAAGGGTACTGTACGGCTTTTATGGTAATTGAACATTATTTTAACGATCCATTTAATAGAGTACACTGTACATTGTGTACAAACGACTTAGCACTAAGTATTTAGATATTTTGTTTTCAAAGAGTCTACATCACTTGGCATTTTTAATTAATTTATCTATCTTTTAACAAATCTTAATATATATATATATAAATTACGCGTCACGTTGTTTGTCCGCGATGGACTCCGTAACTACTTAACCGATTTTAATCAAATTTGCACACCTAGTGCAGTTTGATCCAACTTGAAAGATAGGATAGCTTACATCTCAATTTATTTAACTCGATTATGTGCCATTGACTGTTAGGCGGAACGAAGTTCGCCGGTTCCGCTAGTCTTGTATAGATTTTTCGAAATCAGCTTGAATGAAATGAGAGGCAGAAACAGAACAGGCCTCGTCAATTCATCGTTTGCAGCAAATAACAATAAATTCGAAATATATACATTCACCTATTTTATTTACTGGAAAATAATAATTAGAAGTGCATTATACAGACGCAACGAAGTAATGCTGTGAATAATAAAGATATAATCACTTCATGTTTAGTGATTATAAGCCCAGTTATAGTTACTTTGTTGTTCTAATTACACATATAATCATGACCGTCATTCGCCTTCGACTTTGTATGAATATGAAAACAATTTAGATCGATCAGAAAATAATAATAAATTAATAGGCTATTTTCCTCAACAGAATTTTATAGTTCACTATTGAGATTACATAAAATAAAAATTGCTTACGTATTTTCTTTTGTTCAACAAACTAAAAATGATAAAGATACAGCGCGTTAAAGTACCGCGTGACGTCACTAGGTGTGTAAAGTTTTACCGTCCTCGTCCTAGTGACGTAAAGCGCTAAATTTCAGATCTTTGAACCGCTGTATCGTCATTGGTCGAGTATCAGATAAAGCAAAAATAAGTATTCAATATTTTTTGACTAAAAAATTTTGAGGATAACCCTATTGTATGTACTTTTTAGAACAGGGTTGGCAAGCTTAACTGGTAATTCCACTAGGAATGTAAACACACAATTTGTCATAGACTATCTTCATCTATCTTTATCACGGACTTTATCATATATGTAAACAAATCCTTAGTGAGATAACGCTATCATTAGTATGCTAATTACCTATGCCCTAACTTTGTCCCTTTTGTTCGCGCAACTTATCTACTAATCTAATCCTAGAGCTATTGACATTGACAACACTGCCATCCGATCTTAAAACTCTTGGACTAAGTAGCCAGATAAGTTTCATTATGGTTACACATCCATGATTCCTCGTACCGGCATAATATTAAGCAGATCCCTCATATTTTCTTTAACAACAAGCTATTTTGTACTTATTCAATTTTGTTTTTTTTTAATTAGATGATCGCATTTTGTTTCGAACCAGCACGTCACAAAATGGAGGCGTCATTAAACCCATTTGGCTCTACAGACAGCGTGATACATTATTTAATAAAATATGCCAGACAGTTGGCATGCAAAAATAAAAAGTAACACCTATTTAATCATTTACTACTTATGGTAAGAGCAAATTTAGTAGAAATGATCTTATATTTTTTTAATAATCTGTCCCAGAGATGGCTAACACAATACTCGACTATGATTTACAATCTTACGCCCTAATACTTGAAAAGTCAATCATAATCATTTCTGTTACAGTTTGGCACGTCTATCAAACAATGCTTGCCATCCATTGTCTACTCTTTAGAACAAACCAATATTAACCCAGGAAAACCAAAAGCTAGTTATAAAATCTCACCTTTCCGTACAAAGTCTTGAACTCGAACGCGATCCTCAAACGCTGCTCATTGCTGCGTCTCGTCAGGACCTGGATGATCGCCTTCTCGTCAGTGCCGAAGCCCTTCATAGCCTTCCGGAGGATGGCCGCATCTTCGCGAGGATCGAAGGGGTTGGCCGGCACCACAGTGGGCTTAGACTGAAACGTCAAGTGTTGATAAGTATCTCCGTGTGGTAAGTACATAATTAAAGGTAATGGTCAGTTAACTCAAGCTGGTAAGTATTACCCTGGCCGTTACCATCTTCACACATAACAATCTCGCCTCTCCATAGGCATCAACAAAATGGGTCCTGTCTAACTCATACGCTGTTTACCTTATACATACATACATACATAACATCACGCCTGTAATCCCCGAATGGGTAGGCAGAGTCAAAGAAGCAGCCGGCCCCTTTAACTACATTCAAAAATAAGCGTCAAAAATAAAATAAAAAAGAAAACATTAACAATCTCTAGTTACATAACTTGTTTCAAGAAACAATCATTTCGTATCTACCAAATTTGATAATCATATTTCAACAGGTATTCATAAGATCTCCAACATCAACTTCTAAAATTGAACTCGTTTATTTAAACCGTGATATTATAAAATAATTTCCTATTACACGTTTAAAAACAAAATACAAAAATCAATCAAAAAATGCAGGTTTTTAAAAGATATTGTATATAAAAAGTATAAGCCGAAATGTTCCGAATATGAGTGCACATCTTCTTACAAAGTTTTGGATCCACAGGTCCAGTTACTTCTTGTCTTATTTTCAAGCTGAATATCATTGATGCAAATAATACATTCTTAAATAATTCCTATAGTTTTTATTTTGTCTTTTTTATATAATATACTCGCAAGTGTCTTGACTTCATAATGCCGAAGTAATATAATTCTCAGTAACATAATTTCACAAAAAATTTAGCAAGTCCAATCAGATAAATCCTCCTAATATTATAAATGCTAAAGTTTGTATGTATGGATGGATGTTTGTTAATCTTTCACAAAAAAACTACTAAAAGGATTCGAATGAAACTTTAGAATAATATAGCTCATACACCCGAATAACATATAGGCTATGTTTCACGCGAGGGAAGCCGCGAGCAGAAGCTATTCTTAAATAATTCAGTACTTATAACAAGGAAGATTAGTACAGTATATAACTATTTAAATTTGATACAAGGTCCTAAAAAATATTGCATGCATAAATTATTTAATAGATGTGTGCTAAAAATAGTATAGGTAGACTTAATAGCTTTTTTAAAGAAATCTATATATTAAATATGAAGCAAAATCTTTGCCCTTCTCGAACTTTGACTGTGCCATATCGCATACCTACTCGGTAATCTCGGTATGTGATTTGGCACAGTCAAAGTTTGTAAGTTGAGAAAAATTTTGATATAGGTAACTAAAAAACAAATGACGCATCAAATTAATCAATTTAATGCGTCATTTATTTTTTACACTATCAAAGAGGAAAGATTTGTATGTGTGTATGTAACGAATTAACTCAAAAACTATTGGACTAATATGAAAAATTCTTTCACAATAAGAATGCTACAATATCTGTGATTAAGATAGGCTATGGAATATTTTAAAAAGGGAGTTTAGGTTGGAAAAAAAAATTCCACCCGTGCGAAGCCGGGGCGCTGGTACAAAATAAAAATTATGGTCGAATTTCGACCAATGCATGGGCGACCACTAGTAATTAAATGTTTTGTGTAATTAAAATACCAACATTTAGGTAAAATAATGTTAAAAGATATATATTAATTCAATAGGAATACGTATTTTTTTACTTTAAGATAATAATCTCACTACACAGTTTAATGCAGCTATTTATACAATATAGTTAGATATATATATATATATATAGTTTAATAATTCAATAGCTATTTCAAATACGTATAAAGAAACATTATTTACGTTAATTTAATACTAATGTTGCAAAAATGAGTAATATGCATGCACAAGGAAAATAAACACTTATTAAAATATGACTCTTTGTGAATAAAAGGTATTTTTAACCGACTTAAAAAAAGGAGGAGGTTCTCAATTCGACTGTTATTTTTTTGTTTTTTTTATTTCGTTTTTATACCATGTAACCATTATACCATATAACAAACAAATATAAATATATATCAAAAGCAGGGATAAACATAATTTAATAATATAATCAAAATGTCCAAATGTCCATGTTCCTCACACGAAATATGTTATATATTTCGTGTGTGGAACATGGACATTTGTACTCGGGTCATGGATGTTTATAAACGTATTTAATTAAGTACGTCTATCCGTTCACCAGGTATCCATAGCACAAGCATAAGCTTAGTTTGGAACTAGGGAATTGGTGTGTCAGTCTGAAGAATTTATTTATTATCATATTATTTATATAATATAACAATATTTATATAACATAACCCTTTGACATTGGTTATAGCCAACCAATGTCAAAGGGTTATGTTATATACATTGGTTGGCTATACGATTATATTTTTTGATAACATTACACAGACTTGCGGTCTACCCAATGTCAAATGGTTATATTAGGTATATAAATATTATGTTATATATTCCACATTTATATATATGTTACCGGCAATGTGTATAATCCAGGCATTCTATACAATACCTAGACATTTTATACGATACCGGGGCCGATTAGGCAATGTATAAAATATTATGATTTTTTCGCTTATTCTATACTTTACCTAGGTATTGTATAGAATACACAGGGATTGTATAGAATACCTATTGAAGCGCGGGCAACGTATGCAATAGGGTGATAGGATAGAGTCTAGGTTAGAGTTTTTTGTAAAAAGAGTTTGGTTAGGTTAAATATTTTTTTGGGTTGTTTTAGGTTGGGTTATTATCCAATTTAACGAAATGATGAACTAGCATGCCGTCAAAAGTTCATTGTGTTACGAACTATTTTTAACCGATTTCAAAAAAGGAGGTGGTTCTCAATTCGACTGAATTTTTTGTCACTTCTTCTTAATATTCCATCTTACCCAAATCGTTTTGATTTGGCTAACAGTGGTTAAAAGAGGGTACTGACACTTACTGACAAAAGCTTGCCGCTTATGTACACACGCTATTATATACATTACTTGACGTACTTTCGGTATTATATACAATACCTAGGCAAATTATGAAATACAATATATTTTATACATTACCTGAACTCTTTAGGCATTTTATAGAATGCCTAAGTATTCTATACAATACCGGATTTAGCAGATTGCCGGTAACATATATATTGAGTTATATTTAGTATTGTTATGAAAAGATAAGAAACACATTGCAAAAATTTACCGAGAAGATAAATTTATGTTGTTTTATAAAAAGCTACCAATAAATACCAATGAATTATTTGCATAATATGCGCATTAACTCGTTTCGAATACCTCAAAAATTAAATTCTACGAACATCATAAGGAAAAGCCTATAGTGAAATTTTGGTTGTTATCTACTTTTTGGGCAAAAAACAATTATTACGACAACTTCAATAGCTTATGCATCAAAAAGAATTGTCCATGATTTACATGACATCATCTTCAAGCAACCGTAAGTTGACCCATAGAATCATAGAAATGTCAGCCTCAAATTTTCTTCACGAGAGCCAAACTGTTTGCAAAAGTACCTACCAACCCACAGGGCCGTTCATTACGATTCCACAAGAAACGATCCTTGTCCACGACAAGGACGTCTTAGAAGTGAAGTAAATAATGTTCGATAAAATATGTTGCAATCAGTTAAAGTAGTTTTCCCACACAATCACTTGGGTATCCCTGGGTAAAACCCAGTATGACAAAACCTGTGCGTGGTTGTTGCCAAGTCTCGTGAATGTTTACTGGAAAGCCTAAAGGAAAACCATTCAATGTACCCTGACCCTATAATCTAAATACCAGTACAAAATACAATATTACTATGTACTTCTTTGTGAAAAATTCGAGTCACCACCGCCGCATTTAAATAGTGCGAAATAGAAATAGCGACCGCTATCTTACCCCATTACCCAGTTTGTCTTACCACAAGAATCCATTGCAATAGCCCATATTTTTTGTTACCGCTTTATTGCAAAAGTGTTACACTTTGCCGGGTGTTACTGCTGGGTGTATTATGTTGGTATACTCAGAAGTAAAGTTTGGTCGGTGTACTCCATCAAACCCTCATATTAAAACCTCTCAAGGGGCCTCTACATGTTGGGCTTGTGCCTCCATGCAAGCCTTCCAAAGGACCGGGAAGGTAACACTTTCCGTGATATTCAAAAGGAAACAACAAATAATAAATAATAATACATTATCCAGACTGACACACCAATTCCCTAGTGCCAAACTAAGCTTATGCTTGTGCTATGGATACTAGATAAACGAAAGACGTACTTAAATACTATTATAAACATCCACGAATGAAGTACAAATGTCCATGTTCATCACTCGAAACATTTGCCCCTAGCGGGATTCGAACCCGAGGCCCTCAGTTTCGTGGCCTGGGTTTCTGACCACTCGACCAGCGGGTCAGTCAAAATCGTAATGGTAGATAATATAATATAATCTGACAACATTCTTACAATAACAGAATATTAAGATACAAAAAACTCGATTTATCATAATATAAGTTTATTAAATACGTGAATTAAACGATGAAATATGAAAGTTTACTGTTTCACAGCAAACGCGTTTGATAAGCAGAGTAAGATATAATTAACAAACCAAAAAGTTTTGTTTTTAAAAGGTCATTGATAACAAATATGATAAGAACGGGGAATATTTTAAAATACAATAACCCAATTGTTCCATGTAATTTCCATTTCTCAAATTTCTCAATTCTGGCATTTTAGCGGTGATATTGTTTGAACTATATCAACCTAATGAATATCCTGTCTTATCTTGTATGACCAGTTGAATACCCTTAGTTAGCATTAGTCATTGATTGATTACCAAACCCCATTGTTACACAATCGACCACTTATCTAATTAGCTAGTCAGTTGAACACTGAGTTCGAGACAATTTCAAGAACAAAACTATCACGCATAAATACCGTATAACGAAATGACTTGAACCCACGCCGAAGACCAATTGTGGCTCTGTAAGCACTGCGCATACTTGAATTCGAAGTTACAGAGGACATATTAATTACTCGAACAAAAACGTCCACGAAAACTTTGATATCGTTCAAAAAACACAGTCACATCACTGTACGAGAGTTTCACCATAACATGGGGCACTCAAGGTGTGATACAGATGTGGGAGATGTTTTTGCGAAAAGTACCACATCCATTGTACTGGGGACCAATGCCAAGACTGAATTGTGGTTACTGCGACGGCCGTACGGAGAGGCGAAGTGACCATAACAATGTAATTGCCTCAAACTGTTCCTTGAATAGAGTCACTGTGCATGTAGGTACCGAGCCAGCCTATGTCAGTGACTGAATGTATTATTTACCTAGTCGCTCCTAGACATCGGATTAGCAAAGACAAGATCAAATAGATAGACGAATTTCAATCAGCAAATCGAATAGCATATTACACAATATCATTATTTCTAAATGAGAACTTTAAGCATTAATATTTATAACTACTGAAGAGTCTCTTTAGTGTTAGAACCTACGTTAACTTAGGTATAATGATAAGAATTAATCAAATGTATGTATTTACTCATTAACTAAAGGTTAATACGTTACGCTAATAAAAACGTTATTTCTGAGTTAGTCATTTCAAAGTGGGTAATACCAAACTCCAATTACGTGTAAGCAACACTCGGCTGCTTAAGTTCATGTAATAACATTCTCAAAGGATTTTGAAACACTTTTTAACCATGCTAAGTGGTATGGTTAAAAAGTGTTTCAATCAGTAAGTGTTTTTACGTCTTCACACCTAAACTACTATTGCACGCTCGATATTTTGCACGCACAAAGTTTAAACCTTGGTTTTTAACCTGGAAAATTTGATAGCTCATTTAAAGAGAGTTGCTATGAAAGATCTCGTCGTCGCGGGCGGCGACGCGGATAAGAGCACGAGTATAAATATGCATATCATGCAAAGGACAACCAGGACAAGATACAATATTAAACTTGTTGAAGACGAAATACCAATTTATGATACAGACTAGCTTTTGCCCGCGGCTTTGCTTGCGTGGTACAAAGGTGAAAAATAGCTTATGTGTTATTCTAATGTATAAGATGTACTAATTATAAAGTTTCATTAAAATCCATGCAGTACTTTTTGGGTGAAAGAGTAACAAACATCCACACATCCATCCATCAATCCATCCACACAAATTTTCGCGTTTAAAATATAGTAAGGAGTAAGATAAGATAAGACACAGATTCTAATGCAAGAATAAATTTGCTTTAGAATCTGTGTCTTATTAGTATCCTATTTTCAGAAACACCGGTCAGACCAAATCCAAATAATAATAATATAAAACGAACAGGACAGCCTTGAAACATTGTCATTTGTAGCGATAATATCATTCTCACGCCACAAAACATCAGGCTATACAATGTTGGTACCTAACTATATGCTTTGGCCATTCAATTTAAACAACACCACAGACTACTTTAACTATAATACTACTATAACTGTTTAAACTTATTTCATTATTTTCATTCACGGCCACAAAAAAATGTAAACGATAGTCACACTTGTAAAATAACATTGTTTTGATTGAGTCCATGCCCCCATGCGATGGCATAGAAGCGTTCGCGTAACCGCGATAAATACAATTATTCTGTATGATTCTGCCACGTTTTAGAGGATAAAACTTGTTTTACTCAAATTTAAAGGACTTTTCTTAATAAAAAAAAATCTTGACGTGGGCACATAGCCATCGCGCCATAGAAAAAATCATTTTCGAGAGATAGCTAGACAATTTTTAAAACTGTCAAACTGTATCTCGTTAGGATTCCGATTAATTTCTTTTCTATTTTCACAGTTTGTACAAGTATTCTACTTTTATACATTTTCCGAGAAACGCGTTAAATAACTGCAATATTTGCATATTTCCTATCCTATTATTATATAGGTACACATCCCTAACGAAAAGGGAATTTCGATATGATCACTTGAATTTGCATGTATGTAAATATACCTACATTTTAGTATGTTTTGTGCTAGTAATAGTGTTATCAACAATGTTTATGTAGTATCATTATTAATTCAAATTCTCTCTATATATATAATAGAAAACATTAAATACATTATATGCATTAGCATTAAAAAACTTATGACAGAAGTTATACATATTGAATATACTACTTTGCTGAAGTATGACATATATAATGTATACATACAAAAATTATACATAATATATCTATGTGTGTATTAAGGTCATTGACACAACATAAAAAAACTATAATAAAATTAACTCACTAAATATCATACATTATTATGATATATTGGCTTAATTATTAATAAATACCTAATCATTATTTATATAGCTCTATTTCTCTTCAATGTCATAACAGATGAAAATTGTGCATTGTACCTTTGTTAATAGAACATACCATGCCTGAATGAAGACTGATAAATTATGATTCATACTGCAATCATTTTCACATAGATATATTCACTGTAGGACTATAAAATATGTTTGTTTTGCATACTACACACAATACTCTGTGACATTTAATATTTTATTACATGAATTGGAATGAGAATCATAGTATTCATCATAGAATTACTTCTACCAGTCAGTTATTAATCTATGAACAGATTTTCACAAAAGTATGTAGCGAGTGTGTGGGTGGACAGGCCAGACAAGTGGGCACAGACCCTGGCCACAAAACCAAGAATCTGAATCCCGATAGAGGCAAATGTTTTGTTTGATGAACATGGACATTCATACTCGAGTCATGGATATTTTTAAACATATTTAAGTCATTCACAGTATGCATAGCACAAGCTTTACCTTACTTTGGGTCTAGGGAATTGGTGTCAGTCTGGAGAATTTTCCTATTTATAATTTTTTGTAAACAATCTTTTAACCAATTAGTTTTCGAGATTAGCATGTTCAAACAAACTAATAAACTCCTTAGCCTTACCATATTATATTACATCATAAATGACAGTTAAAAAGCATGGCAAGCAACAAAGTTTTGTTTATCATTGATAATATAGGTGAATAATATGGGTGATGTTAGCGGAGTAGATACAGGTGCAATGCAAAATATGACCATGATAACATTTAAATTAGGTATGTTTAAATTGTATGAGTGATAGTAGACCACATACCGAATAACGGATATATGTAAAAAGTAAAATATTACAGGCTACAAGTATTTGTCATAGCAAAATATTACTTGAAGGCAACATAAAATGTAGGTAGTAAATATTAACGTACCTTCGGTGTGCTTGCTACTGATCTGGGAGGCGCGCTGTGAGCCTGACTTTGAGCGTATGATTGGCTTGGAGGATAGCCTTGGTACTGATTTTGCTGAGCATTTCCTTGGCTAGGGTATCCACCAGCCGGGTACCCCGGTTGAGCAGACGGGTAGCCTTGGGCTGGATAACTTTGAGCAGAATGACCCTGGCTAGTGGGATATTGACTGGGGTAGCCTTGGTTAGATTGTGGGTAGCCAGAGCTTGGTTGTGGATATCCAGTGTTAGCTGGGCTTTGTTGCAGGTAACCAGTATTAGATGGGTTTTGTTGTGGATAGCCCGAGTTAGGTTGTGGATAGCCCGAGTTAGGTTGTGGATAGCCTGAACTCGCCTGTGGGTAGCCGCCGGGGTACCCGGGCTGCGCTTGCGGGTAGCCCATAGTGGGCATCCCAGGCATTGGCATTGGATTGCCAAAAGATTGTGGAGCCGAGTTGCTGAATCCAATATTGTGCATATACTGCTGGCCCTTGAATGAAATGAAAATAATGAACTCAATTTTGGGATACATCTTGTGATAAACAAAACATTGTGCTTGTTTCCTACCACAGTACAAACAAATGTTTAAATACTACACTGGTTTTGTTGCGAAATCTTATATCCAGAATAATCTACAATAAACACTGAGATTTTTTTCTCACATTTCCACACATAAGTCGGTTGCTCTTTAATTTTTTTCGTAAATAGGGTAAACCAACACAGACACTAAAAATTGTATAATTAGATGATTAATATGCAGAGTGGAATAAATTAAAATGCACTTACTTGCTGATAGGGATTCATTTTGAGCTTTTAGAACGCTAAAATCTGGAACACAACACACAACTACTTCGCGTACTGTTGTAACGACGAATAAATTTAACAGGTCGATGACTCAGTTTTGTCAGTACGCGCAAATAGCGAATGATTAGTATTAGTGCCAATAGAATGGCTAGCCGGTGACTGTAAATTCGATTTTATCAAATCAATCACGACAAAAAGCGTTTCAGTACAAAAGCTTTAGATTTCGTTGGTACCTAGCTATTGGAAGAAACGAAATGAACGAACGAATTGAATGAACTAGGTACGCTATTTTGCGCTATTATTATTCGGCGTCACGTCACGTCAGCAAAACCGGAGCGAAAGCCGACTGTCAAACTACCTAAGTAATGTCAAACTGACAAGTGACAACAGACTTTATGTAATGATGTTCCTGAACGATTGTTATTACGAACAATCGATTGAAATGAAATGAAGTGAAATAATTATTTGTAACTATACCCATAAATTACTAACGATACGATATGAACTCTAAAGAGAATGATCATGGTTAATTTTGTGATAAATACTATTTATTTATTGTGAAAATGCTCTGGGCTGTACGAAATTGGTATAATTTTATTTGTCATAGGGTACTTGTACACTTTTAAATAACGTCACGTCTTTTATGTGAGGGTTGACTGTTTGTGTTTCAAAGTGTTGAGAAATTATTACATGGCAAATATATTAATAGTTTCTACAGTATTGCAGTTTTCCACAGACAGTTTGTGATTTATATGAGTGCTGCTTAGGTATTTTTCTACTACTTTATTAAGTATAAAAAAAAACACCCTAAGATTAACTCCTGGTATGAACATCGTTTGACAGCTCCCGTCACCCCCCCCGTACGAGCGCCGCGAACGGTTTTTCGCGAACTGAGCGCGCGTTCATTGCCTACTTTAAACGTTAATATCTCAAAAACTAGTAAAGCTTTAGTAAGCAGGATTACTCGCTCCCACGCTTTATGTATCTTTTGCGTAGTCAATGAATTCTAAATCTATGAGCTGAAACTATAGTTTTTTTTTTCGTGCAAGAACTAGAGTACAAATGCGAATTTAAAGTAGTTTAAATAATATCGAAATTAACAATTGCTGTTGAATTTTATCGTAATATTTTTTCTTTCCGAGTTTTACGAAATATCTTACAGTTTATAATTATAACAAAATGGATTTTACAACATTAAACTAGATTATATAAGCTTTCTTTTGATATCCATAAGTAATAACTTTATAGGTCTTGGAAAGCAGAATAAATTAAGACAAAGTCGCGTTTGCCTAAATTTATTGTGGGGCGACCCAACTATGATCGCCGCCACACCAGGTTATAAAATGTAATCTTAACATTGTTTTCACGATTTGTAGTATTAAAATACTTTGAAGAATGCAAATCTTGCTAAAACGAGGTATATTTGATTAAAATTTTCGGGAATTCCACAAAAAAACACACGAAACCCGACACGCCATGTGTTTAAGGGCATGCATAGGGACATGGGTCCAACATGTAGCGGCCTTTTGAGAGTTTGATCTAAATGTGTGAATTGTTATATATTTATTACTTTGATATTTTTTTAAGCCAAAAACCCTATCTACGCTTTAATATTTGAACAATACCAGCAATACCCTACCAATACAACTTCATGTTGTATGGGTGAGGATTTTTTCACCATATATGTATGCAAAGGGTTAAAATATATTTAGAAATAATCCTGAACTCGTGTTCTGAGAATCTTTATCGATACAATCTGATTGAATGTCCTTTCTCTAGTCAAATTATATTGACATGTGCCATAAGCACCATGCTGAAACGCACGGAGTTTATGCGCTGATTGTGGTATAGCGATATGGTTATTATTGGCATGAAAAATTTGCTTCAACCTCGATGGCATATTGGGCCTAGAATCTATAAAGACAATACACAAAATGGAACGACAGCATAGTAATAAAATATAGATGAATAAAGAAACTGTAGCATTGTCATTATATCAAAATAAAATTTGATGTTATTTCAAATAATATCATAACTTAACGATTATATTATTCACATCACTAATAAAATACGTTCCAATTCAGGCTAGTGGTGGACGCAGCCCCAAAAATCCTGAATTTTTTCTTTCCAAATCCGCCTTCTGCCTTTCATCATCTTCCTAGCGGTATGTCCCATGCTTAGACGGGGTTCGCTTAGACTATAGAACTTGAGACTATAGAATTTGTAATCCAATAAAAAAATATTCATTTTAACTGAACATGAATTAATCATAATTTCCCACGTTTGAAATAAAATGAAATGTGCTTTTTTCATTAATTTCCATCTATCCCGACTTTGTTTTACTTAAATAAAAATAATTAAGTAAATATCTAAATAATTTTATATAATTATTATAAGTATTTTATTAAAATAAATAATATTTAAGTATTCGTCAAATTGCACAATTTAACACCTAAAATAAAATGCCAAATATCCGAGACCAATACTTAAGCCATGTATAAAAAGAAAAACGAGTGATCAATGCACTATTTTAGCAAATACGCGGGAAAAAAGTTTAGTAAATGAAAATTAAAAGTTTCAACTGCTTTAAGAGTTCAAGCAATTTGAGTAAAATAAATGTATTTCGGTAAGTATTAAATACTTAGTTCAAATAATAAACCTAACTTATTTATTTATTTATTCATAATTGCACAGGTAGCAATACATTTGAAATGCAGTTACATGGTCCCTGATAGGGTGTAGCAATATACTTAAGTAGGTATTTTAAAAAATTACATAAGTAATCTATTCTTATTAATATTAGTTACCGTCTTATGTCCCAGCTGAGTGTCTTTCAGCCCCATATTGGTCTGGGACTCGAAATGAATGTGTCCCACTGTGTTTCTTGTCTAGCATGTCGTAAAAGGCGATTAATGGTCTAAGTAGGTATCGGGTTCTAGTTGTGATGTGTAGGCGATGAGCAATCTTTTTTTTTACTAATTTTTTTACACAAATTACGCCCAAAGTCTTATAATTTGGCTTTCAAACCTCAAACAGCTAATAATAACTTGAGGCTACTTAATTTACAAAAACGAGTGTAACATTTCAAAGTAAATTCTGGAAGGAAAATCTTTAACCAATCGAAAAATTGTGAAAAAGTAGTGATAAGTGGCTGTATGGCGTCGCCTACACAATCACACACAAACCCAAAACCCGATATACCATTAGGTAGTCGCCTTTTACGACATGCTAAGCAAGGAACATAGTTGCAGGTTCATAATTTTTAAGTCCCAGACCAATATGGGACTCGAGTGTCCAGGTTGTATGATAAGAGGATATGTAATAGAACTCTTCATTTTTTACCAGTAAACCCCTTGTTTCTGTTAAAGATTAACGCAAGTAGAAAAAGTCAGCCTAGTTCTAGTTTTTTTCCCTTGCGAGTACAAATTTTAGTGGAAGAATGCGGCTTATTCCTTCGCCGATGAAGTAGTACTTAGGTGATATAAATACAGTCTAACAAATACTCATTTATAAACGGACCATCTAGGTAAGTACTTCAAAAAGATTTATTGATTTAACTAGTCATTTCCCCTTCAGTGTTATGAATATAAATTTGGATATAAGAATACTGCAAAAGGTGATCTACAACTACATAGGCACTTACTACTTAATTTTTTCTCGACGGATTTTAACGAAACTTGGTACAATTATTCTTCATACTCCTGAGCAGGTTATAGTATACTTTTCATTACGCTACAATCAATAGGAGCAGAGTAGTGAAGGGAAATGTTGGGAAAACGGGAGAAGTTACTCCATTTTTTAAGCTTCCGTCGCGTGTGCAGCCTTGATGGTTAAAGTTACATAGAAATCATGTATGACGGAAATAGTCTTTATAATATTAACCATAAACGCGGGTGACACCGCTGGCACAGCTAGTAGGAAATATAGGTATTATGTTTTTAAGTTTGGAATAAGAAATGTGGCATTGTTCGTAATTCTAAACAATGTACTAAACATAAATACGCCTAACCTTTAAGCAACCTAAAATTTTATAAAATGCGCTGGTCAGAATTCATCTGGAGTACGCCTGCATGGCCTGGAATCCAGTGTATACCGTCCACTCTCAGCGCCTGGAGAGCATTCAGCGTGCGTTTACAAGGCACCTTGCCTTTGTGTCCCCAGGTATCTCACATCGGGCTCCGTATGATCAATTATTTTCATTTTTCAAGATGAACACGTTGCACGACCGGCGAAACCGTCAGGATTTAGTGTTTTAGCACGGACTACTAAACGGCAATATAAAAAACCCCTCAAAAAATGTTTATAAAAAAACACAAGTAAAAACTGCCTTAATAGCTATTTAAATGTCTAAACACTAAAAAGTATAAAATAAATTCTTTCGACTGCTTCGATGAAAGTATTAATCTTTTACACGTATTTAAATATTTACAATAATCAGTTAGTTTTGGAGTCGGTGCCAGCCCGCGTAATTATATCATCATTTCGGAATTTGCAATTATTTGTTTCTTGGTGAAGGGTGGTAAAATAGGTTTTGAATATACAAAATCAATAGTAAGTTAATATAACTAACTAAACTTCACGCCACTTCCCTAGCGGGGTAGGCAGAGAGAACCGAACGCCATATGGCACGATCCTTACACACCTCACTCGCCTCTTCAACATTCATAATCCTTTTCATACAAGCTCTACGATTTTTATGACTCCTAACATCACCTTCTTTTATAGTTAGTTAATATACTATAAGTTAATATACTCATATTTTAACTAATTTGTTTTATATGGTTATTAGTAAGGTAATTTGTTATTAAGTGTCTACTTTTTTTTTAGTTTGTCTGGCACCGACTCCAAAACTAACTGATTATTGTAAATATTTAAATACGTGTTAAAGATTAATACTTTCATCGAAGCAGTCGATAGAATTTATTTTATACTTTTTAGTGTTTGGACATTTAAATAGCTATTAAGGCAGTTTTTACTTGTGTTTTTTTATAAACATTTTTTGCGGGGTTTTTTGAAGTCGGTTTTTATTTTTGTTAAAATTTAACTTATTTGTTACTTTTTAGTGAAATTTATTAATAGGTAGGTAGACCAAATCAAAACGAGCTGCTTTAATGAGACAGTGCCGGTCTTATGAGACTAAAGACGAAAAGGTATAACGAGCCTTTAATATTTAAAGAATTACTTAAAACTACTAATCTTCAAAGAGTTATACCTTTCATCATCAGCTAAGCAACATAACATGATGAGTACGAGACGCAAATACTGGAATCGTTTTAAAAAAAATAAATAAAACACTTAACATGTCGTTAAAATTTAAGAGTGGCCCTCGTTTTCATGGAATCCCATCACTAGACCAAGACTTGGTGAAATTGAGATTATCTCGAGAATAACACTCAATATGGCCCTATAATATTGAAAGAATTATCCACGAACTCCTAATCGTTAAGGAGTTACACCTTTCATCATCAGCTCAGTAACATGAGATTATGAATACCAGACGTAAATACTTGAGCTGTTTTAGAAAATAACTAAAATAGATTGTACGCGCCTGTAATACTTGAGGGTTTCCCTCGATTTGCCTAAGATTCCTTCATCAGATCCAGATGTGGTACCAATAGGACCAACTCCAGGATATACCCTTTTGAATAAAAAAAAACTCTAAAAATCGTCTTACAATTCTCGAAGATATCAATATTTAAAGAATCATAAACTAATTCCTAATCGTTAAGGATTTGTACCTTCCATCATCAGCTCACCAACATAAGATGATATTAGTACCATGCGTAAATACTTGAACAATCTTAGAAAATGTCCAAAACACATTGTACGTGCCTATAAAGTTTGAGATTTGCCCTCAATTTTCCTGGGATCCCTTCATCAGATCCCTTCAACATTCAGTCGAATTGAGAACCTCCTCCTTTTTTTTGAAGTCGGTTAAAAAAGTAGCGAACTCCTGGCACATGTAAAGTTATCGGTTCCAGCTCACTTGCCTCGTCACCCATCAAGAAAACCTTTTCTTTACTTTCGTCTAAGACCAATCTGGGACGCCATGCTCCCATGCCGAGATGTTGTAGCAAAAAAACGAGAATGATAAAACTGCTGAAATCATTCACGATTCCCTAGCCAAGTTTATAATTTAGCTGTTTCCAGCTAAATTATAAATGAATTCCAAATTTATTGTAAATTAACATTATCTATTTGATTAATATTTTAATTTTTAACATAGCTAATTAACGAGTTAAATATTAGTTACCTAGTATTTTTATTTAATTGTTATTTCAAATTCTAATTCTCAATTTTAAGTAGGTATACGTATGTTGTTACCTTCAATGTTGTGTACGCCTGTAATAGACATATGTATAAGAATTTTATGACCATATTATTTTATGTTACAAGTGTTATATAAATATGCGGTTGGTGTACCTTTTTGGATAAATAAATAAATAAATATCATTTCACCTACAATCCCCGCAAGGGTAAGGGCAAGTGACAAAAAACTCCTAAAACCACATTCAGCTAAAAATAAAACTAACTCGGGTTAAATGGAAAATTGTGAACTATTTTTTACCTACATACTTATTTCTTACTTGAAATCAAATTATAAAATATCTATGTGGAGGATAATAACGCTAAAAGGTTCAAGTGTTACAACAATTATATTTACATTATACTATGATATCATCTACGGCTTATTATTCCGCATAGTTAATATGTTGTCTGTTTGTTCAGACATCTCGGCATTTATTACCTACACGTTAATACAATTTGAAGCTCATTCTCTCGGTGGCCGCGTGTTAGTACGGTACTTACAATGGTTTACGAGGTGCAAGGCAAAGTTTTCTTGGTGACTGGTGCTGCGAATGGCATCGGTGCCGGTTTTGTGAGATATGTGGCTGAGGAAAATCCGAAAGTAAGTCTTAATGATGCCTAATTTTATTTTTAGTGGAATTTTGTAAGGATTATTAGTTTTGTTTTTCTAAAATAATTATGGGCCATTATCGGCACATTTGTTAGGTCATTCGCATACTGTCTACGCATTGTAACGCTCGAAAAGGGCAACTAAATAATTAAGGGCAATATTATAATAAACCACCATGTGTACACTTAGCGGCAATAAAACACTCGAATTTTAATTAATTAGGTATTAGTTTCAAATGCAATTGTAGGATTTGTCGATTGAGAAATATGGGAATTTATTATTAAAATTTATTACTTACCTACATGACGTTGACTTTTGTAAAAAAATGTGAAAATTCGACAAACTATACAGTTTACCTTATTTAAAATACTTAATACTTAACTGCGTAATTTAGCTTATACAATTTACCTACGTACAATACAACTACTTAATTGTTTCCTGCTTCGACTACACCAATTTGATAAAATATGTAAATTTTTCTACCAGACACTATTCTTTTTTTTAAATAGAAATAGCCTAAAGTATTCCATGACTTGAAAACCAGGACAGCTTATACCTTAGCCGGATCCGGCACATGGGCTATAATTGTTTTGGACCCAGCTGGATTGCTCATTGCAATCCCTAGTCCTTAGTTACTTGCAAAGACATTCCATCTTTATATGAATAAGTATATAAAAAAAAACGACTTCAAAAAGGAAACTAATAAAAGTAAAAAATAAATTGACTTAGGCAAAAGTAATACGTATTTTAATACTTATAAGTAGAATTGAAGTCGATGCCAAATTTGCCATCGTAACTGATGATAAATGATGGCCCAAATTAAAGCCCAATAAGCAAAATTGGACCTGACATGTAATTAATATGTATGTTTCAAACTATAAAGTGGTTGAATATGCCCATATTATGTTGGACGTAGTAACATCATATTAATACGTTCTTGGTTTAATTACCTATATGAAAGAGTATACCTACGTACCTACATTACTAAATCAGATTCGATCGGTTTGACCGATTTTTATGTTATTTTTTTTGGTTTACTTGATAAGTATGAGAATAGGTTTTAAAAAAAGGCTTTTCGCCCTCCTTTCTCCACCCGTTTTTTAATGGCAGAACAACCTTTGCCGCGTCAACTATACTAGGTGGTTGTTTTATAATTTAATGTTTAACGCTATACCTACTCACGTAAAACCATAAATATATTTTGTTATTTTATCTATTGATTTGGAATCATTCTATGATATAAAATACTACGGTACCTATTTTACTGTCAACCTCATCTAACGATTACCCAAAATATCTAAGTTGTTAAACAATGTTCCTACAATTATAACCATATTATTTTTTTACAGAGTTGATAAGTATTTTTTAATGGCCGTGTATACTTCTGGTTTAATGATACATAATGTATTAATCGTCGCATGAATGTTAAATAGATGTACACAAGTATTTATAATAATTATACGTGGTCTGGGATAAAATCAATAGATAGGTATAATTAAAAGGCGTCTAATGGTATATCGGGTTTTGGGTATGTGATTGTGTAGGCGACTAGCTAACCACTTGTCACTACTTTACAATTTTTCATCTAACCCAGCCCAGTTTTGTTTTTGGCTTCATGTGGTATGAAGGGGTTAAGGCTCCCCGTAGGGGAGGTGGGGACCAGGAGATGTTTACGGCAAGCGAAGGCTGATCCAAGATCCCCGTAAACACCTCCACTCAGGCGATGAGGGGTACAGCCGAGTTTTAGTGGGTATACCTCGGCCACTACCACCTTTGACCGGAGCAGGGGCCCTCTAATCAAGGGCCCCGGGATTCCCACACACCACACTGCCCATCCGGGTAGGGTGACGGTGCGTAAAGCATTTCTTCGCGTAACAAAAAAATAAAATAAAAATGTATGTATGTATAAAATATGAAAAAAAAAATATTTGGTCCGTTAACCTTAATAGACGATACAACCAGCGATAAACTTTGATAGTCCATTATGAAACTTATGTAATTTATCAACAGTGCGTGTTAATTAAGTTTTTTAGATAAATCTGTAACCTTGTGGTTTTTATCTTGACCTTTACAAAATTTCAATCCTATGCCATATAATGAGTTTGACCTGTTTGATATAGGATAATTACAGGAATTTGGAGATAATATGAGGCCTCCCAGGAAAAGAGGCCCGGGGCGGACCGCCCCTTCCGCCCCCCGGTTAGTTCGCCACTGGTATAGTCCAATATTGAGATTACAAAAATAATTTCTTACATATTTTTATTCTGTTCAGCAAACCAAAAATGATACAGATACAGCGCGTTAAGGTATCGCGTGACGTCAATTAAATAGGTCTGTCAAATTTTACCGTCTAAGTAACGTAAAGCGCCCCATTTCATATCTCGGAAGCGCCGTATCTTTGTAATTTTTCGAGTATTATGCATTTTGATAATCTAACTTACGGACTATAAAAAAAAGTAGTAAACTAGCCTATTGGGGATGAAGGGTAACATAAGTTAGCGTTTAGTGGTACATAGAAACTAAGTATACAAAAGTACATTACGTGGTACATTAGTTTACACATTGGATAGTATCTGATTGTGTGTCTAATTTACTTCGCGGTCAGTCACCGAGTTGATAACAAAAGTAATGACGACCGGGATTAATAAAACATACTTATCTCTCTCACTATTATCTACTAGAACAATGTGTAAATATTATTTTATCTATTACAGCATATAGCTATATTAGATTTGTCCGAAGAGAAGGGCGTCGCCTTGCAAAACGAGCTTAATCAAAAATATGGTGCCAACAAGACGAAGTTCTACAAAGTCGATGTAACGAATGAAGAACAGCTGTTTGCGGCATACAGCTCAGTGGTTAAAGAGCAAGGGGTCGTGGATGTAGTGGTCAACAATGCCGGCATTTTGAACGACAGTCTGAATGGTTACAAGAAATCAATTGAGATCAATGTGGTAAGTTCTATTTAGATCATGAACAACAATTAGGAATGTGGCGATGTTAGATTTTGTAAAATCCGTAGATGCCTAAGTGTTAGTCAACATTCCATACACCCATAAGTCTAAAAGGTAGCATAATTAGGGGTTTAAAAAATAAAAGTAAATAAACACCTAGATTGGGGCAATCTACCTGATTCACCAACAAGTATATTTCTCAGTAGGGTGATCGAACCCGAAAGGTCAGAATAATTGTACCTATTGGGCTATTAAATAACAATCCTATTAAGAAATCACACATTGCATAAGCTAAGTAACTAATCAGTTTGTTATTTCTACATGTATAAGAATGATGTAGCAAGATTTATAGAATTGAACTCAATTTATTTAATGCTTAATTGGCTCGAGTTGTGCATTGAAGTTAGTAAATTTAGTATGTCTCTCGGCGGAATCACTAGACAAGCCAAGGATAAGCCCGGGCCTTTAATGCTTGCATAAAGACAAAGGTTCAATATAAAGAGGATTTCGAATTTCGTAAAATTAAAATAAAAATATTGAATGATCTTATAACGCGTTTGACTGACAATTTAGCAGACGTATTGCAAGCTATCGCTTCTTTGTTAATCAGTAAACATATTATAAAGTTAACAAAGTCGGTCAATTCTTTTATGTCATATTCCAGATTGCTCTGATCAGCAGCTCGATAAAAGCGCACGAGCTGATGCGCAAAGACGAAGGCGGCAAGGGCGGCACTATCATCAACATCTCTTCCATCGCCGCCTTGCACTCCAGTTCGGTACTGCCAGTGTACTTCTCCACCAAGAGCGCGGTCCTGCAGTTTTCACGATGCTTTTCGGTAAGTGTGGTCGCTCCATAGTTACGTAAGTAAGTAAATAATATGTTGGATTCGAACATACAATTAATTTATTTAAATAAAGTACACCAACAACATATACCTACATTAAACAATCACAGCATTGGATTGTTTTACAAAGTATTCTAATGTAAGTACACAGGGCCGGACCGTGAGTTTAGGGGGTCCTGGGCTAATACTACTTATTGGCTCACCTAATTGCTCAAAGTATAAGACGTAGACTTGAATTAGGTAAATGAATTAAATAGGTTTGATTAATCGCAGGATTCGCAGGGCTGCCAACCGTACGATCTGTTTAATTTAATAAAATTATGGATTTTTCGTATTATCGTCTATTTTTGACTTTGACTTGACTTAACTGGGGGCCCCTTGAATCCACAAGGCCCTGGGCTGAAGCCCAAAAAGCCATATGGGAGATCCGGCCCTTTAAGTACATAGACTTACAGGTGGGCATAATAATTTTAGACACACGCAAAAAGAAAATTAGAAAAAAAAAACTAAATACAATTCGAGCCAAAACTTACAGAAACAAAATTTACATAATAAACTATATACTTACTTACCTACTCATGTTTCGATTCGAATAGGGTCAGTAAGTTTTCAGGCTTTACAGTAATCTTGTTGGTGTCGTAAAATCGATCCATAGTTGCGTACTTACATACACCAAATAGGTTTAGATGGAAAATTGTGGAAGGTGGCTAGCTTGTCGCCTACAAAATAACAAACGCATTACCCAATATGCCGTCGCCTTAAACGGCATGTTAGACATGGGAATACGGGGCACGATTTAAGCAGAGTCCTAGAAACAAGCCCCTTCAACAACTGTTAGCCAAAAAATAGTAGTAGCGTAGTGAGATATATGTAGAATACTAGCTGTGCCCGCAGTTCCACCCGCGTTTATGGTTAATGTTACATAACCTATCTACAACTTACTATAACCTACCACAAGCCTTCCTCGATAAATGGGCTGTCTAACACTGATATAATTTTTGAAATCAGACCAGTAGTTCCTGAGTAATATCAGGACCAGTAGTTCCTGATATAAATGCGATTTCAAAAATTCAAGCGCTAATGCCCGTTCAAGCAAACAAACAAACTCTTCAGTTTCATAATATTAATATTAGTATAGATTTTTATAAGAACTGATAAGTAGGCGACGAGCCCACTTAATAATTTTCTACAAACCGATTTCGGTCACGGCGGATGATTTCAACGAGGATTAGCCAATTAAGCAGGATGTTACAGTGCACTAATATTTGCGCAAACACAGGTGCACAAGTGTTCGCGGAAACACAGGTGCAATCTTTGTTCCTTCACCCTCATAGTTCGGTCAAACGGCAATCTGACATGACCTGAGAGAGTTCAGGCGCAGAACCAACGACTTAACATGCTTTCCAAGGCTCTGGGGTAATACAACTACATAATCATAAGACCAATACCCATAAGTAGTAATTGGTAATTTACGAAATGTTAGGCAAGGAATAGATTTGCTACATTATTAGCAAATATCGATCATTCAAAATAGGGTTAATGATATGTGGTGGAACCATTGAATAATAATAATAATAAATTAATAAATTCTCCAGACTGACACACCAATTCCCTACTTCCAAACTAAGCTTATGCTTGTACTATGAATACTAGGCGAACGAATAAACATACTTAAATACGTTTATAAACATCCATGACTCGATTACAAATGACCATGTACATCACACGAAACATTTGCCCCTAGCGGGATTTAAACCCGCGAACCTTGGTTTCGTGGCCAGGGTCTCTGACCACTCGACCAACGGGCCAGTCAATTTGTTATGGCTACATGAGCTGGCACGGCTCGACCAGCGAAGTGGCATCCTATCACAAAAAATCTGCATTTCCTTTTATATATATCGATGTATCTAAACAATAAACGAACACTATCTAAACAACAAACATATTATCCATAATTTTTTAAGACTACATTGCGGCAATCGGCAAATATTTCGGTATAATGAGCAAGGCATTGCACAGTAATAAAGATAACGAATCTGAATAAAGATGGCAAGTATTATTTACGACTAGTTACAAATAAGTTATAAAATTTATATCCATTTATACTTATATGCTATATGCAAACACATAGCCTGATAAAAATTGTAAGATTGACATGATGATCACTTAACGAACACATTACGTATTTACTTAAATCGAAAATCGAAATCCAAAGTCTTTAATCTCCAGCCTATGTTAATTAGTCTACTACTTTTTTAAATAATACCTTTTGTATTTTCTAAATAATATGTACTTGAGTGCTATATTGTTATTATATTTTTATATTTGTGGGCCTGTTGGGGATTCTTCCACTTTGGGGCGACGACGACAACGTGTGGCGCCATGGTGGGGGACCAAGGCGCCCCACCGCTGTCGCCGTCGTCGTTGGTTTTCTCGTCCTCTCAAAAAATCGAAATTTATTTATTTATTATCTGGGCCCTTATTTGATTACATACATAAAATAATATCATGCATATAGTCCCCAAAGGGGTAGACAGAGACAAAGGGGCAGCAGGCCCCTTTGATCACATTCAGCCAAAAACAAAACCGGGCTGGGTTTAAAGGTAAATTGTGAAAAAGTAGTGACATGTGGCTAGCTTGTCGCCTACACAATCACATACCCAAAACCCGATATACCATTAGTCGTCTTTTACGACATGCTAGGCAAGAACAACAGTTGGCACATTCTTTTTAAGTCCCAGACCAACATGGGACAATGGGGTGGGTTAGATGGAAAATTGTGAATAAGTAAATTGTTTTATCTCTTTGTCCTACCTACATTGTTACTTGTGGAAAAAAATACGTATCATTTAGCACCCCCTTCTCTACCACGTGAGGATTGCGTGAGATTCCCCCCTAAACACCTCACGTAATTTATAGATTAAGATAATATTTTGAGAATACCTCAGTTTATTTTAATAAATGACATCTAACTCAATATTATTTCATTCCAGCACGACGATTACTACTTAAGAAGTGGTGTCAGGGTAATCACCATGTGCTTTGGGGTCACAGACACAGCGCTGTACGACAACTTGGGTTGTTTCGACCAAAAGATGTTGTACGTATTCCCCAAAAAGTTTAAGGAGTACCCTGGACAAAAGTAAGTTCTCAAGAAGTTCATTATAAGTTTAAATCTTTAACGTTCTAACAACTGGCTTTGCTTATTTTTTGTATATAACTTGTATATGTAGTTTGGACATGATAGTAAGTATGTAGGTATAGTAGGATGTATGTATCATGCTTATTTGTCATATTCAATGGATAAAAAAGATATGCGTTAGGTATCAGACGATCGGGATATCGGGATTACCGCAGTTCGTGTTATTAGGGCGATGAGATATACCACACACTTCCACGTTTAAGTTATTTTTTGAATTTTTAGATTTCACATAACAAGTATTAACCGGTAGTAGAATAAACACAAGTATTCATTAATTTATCACGAATGTTTATCCTAGGGCAGGGTCACTATAGAATACGCCATGGATCAGTCACAAATAAAAAGAACATCATTATCCTCACAATGTTGTTTCATAACATAAGATCACGCCCGTAATCCCTGGAGAGGTAGGCATAGTCAAAGAAGCAGCAAGCCCCCTTGCAAGGCTGGGTCAGATGGAAAAATTGTGAAAAAGTAGTGACAAGTGTATTGTGTATGCACACAATCACATACCCTAAACCTGCTATACCATTAGTCGCCTTCCACGACATGCTAGGCAAGAACCGCGGTTGGCTCATTATTTTTAAGTCCCAGTCCAACATTGAACAATGGGATGGGTTAGATGGAAAATTGTGAAAAAGTTGTTGTGTCATCATCTTTTATATTTGAGTGACAACTATAGAAAAAAATATTTACTATTTAATACTAATACTAATAGGAACAAGTAGGTGCTTAGCCGAATGCGCGCCAGCGATTCCATAACTCTCGTATCGCGCCTTAAACTTGTTTACTCAGAACTCAAATTGCGGAACTCGGAGTTAGTTCCCGATTTGTCCTCCCGAATAAGTCGGTGGCGCGATACGAGCGATAGCAAAGTTCGTTATGGAATCGCTGGCGCGCATTTGGCAAGTGGTGTTTCAATATTATAAAGTGAAATATTATTTTGTTATTTTACATACCACTTGTTTTAAGATATATGAGTTGTGGGTTCGATCCCCACCCAGGGCAAGCATACGTGTGATGAATTATTTGTTCTGTGTCTGGGTGTTATTATCCAATATTTAAGTATATGTTTGTAATACCGCTGTTGTTTCTAATATCCGTAACACAAGTGCTTAAGCTACTTACCTCGGAGTCAGATCAATGTATGTGATGTAGTCTGATATACAAAAAAAAATTGCCTATTTGTAGGTGACAATTATTTTTTATGTTTCAGGGTCGATACGGCCTCTAAGGCTTTATTCGAGGCTTACAAGAGAGCCGAAAATGGCGAAGTGTGGCTCTCGACCAGCGAGAAACCGGTCAGGAACATCACACCAGAAGTTAATCAAGCGTTCGACGGTCTGACCAAACTTGTGTTCGAATAGCGTGCTATGTAATACATTAATAATTAGCTATGGTGTAAACATCAGACTGCGCTGCGAGTGAATGTGATTCGTGTATTGCAGCTACGAGCTACATTGAAAAGTATCAACCAAAATATTACAAAAAAAAAAACAATAGGGGTGATAGCATGCAAATAACGTCTAAGACGTCATTTGTTTAAGTCTTTACATAAGATGAGGTTTCTTTTGACATCAGAGTCTTGAACTGAACATCGATCAAGTAAAAGTCTTAGTACCTACTTTAAGACGACATTTTCCATACCTATTGTTATATGTAAATCTACATGTATTATCTACATACCTACTTGTATATTAGCATGTGATGATTTAGGAAACTTAAATGTTGAAGTTTAAACTTATATATTAAGCTTCCGTTCTGATGTATGTTTGGGTAAATGACTCATAACGCCTTTGAATATTTATGAGCAAATGTATATAAATGCGTACTATCAATTAGATCGTGATAAATATATTTAATAATTTGTAAATGTTTTGTATTCATATTCTATTTGTTACGTTTCACAATTTTTGAAAGGTTTATAGTGCTAACCGTTATTGTATTATTGTGTAAAATAAAATAACAAAAAATATAAAGAATAAGTTCATGCTTTTTATTACCTACCCGAGTGATAATAATTAATTTAAACATAATTCATTAAAGATTTTATATGATAATTTGATAATTTTATGACTGATACATTAATATAATCCCATAAAAAAATATATAGATAAAATAGGAACCAAATTTAATATTATGTTAAGTAATCGTGGAGTCTGTCACTGTGTGCCGACAAAACACTTGAAACCTAGATCGCTGCCAATTTCTGTAGATAATTTTGATATTTATAAACATGTAAAATAAAAAGAAACGTCACAGATGAATAATAAATAATTAATGAATTATTTATTTTCCATCTACCCCAGCACATTGTCCCATGTTGGTCTGGGACTTAATAAGAATGTGCCAACTGTAGTTCTTGCCTAGCATGTATTAAAAGGCGACTAATGGTATATCGGGTTTTGTGTATGTGATTGTGAATGCGACAAGCTAGCCATTTGTCACTACGTTTTCACAATTTTTCAGCCCAGCTTTGTTTTTGGCTGAATGTGGTTAAAGAGGCCTGCTGCCCCTTTGACTCTGCCTTCCCCTTCGGGGATTACCTATGAGCGTGATGATATGTATGATCTATTGAACCTTAACAATTATGTTGGCTAGCTTTTTAAAAACCCTTGCAATATACTTATATATAAAAAATGTCCTTTTAACTTATAGATGCTGTATTTATATTAAAAGCAGTAAATTATGTCATGGTTTTTTAAGAGAAGGTATAAGTAATATTGGATACTAATATTCTAAGGTGTGACAACGATTTGGAGATTAGGTACTTCGTGATAAGTATAAAAAAAGTACCACTTAAACTTGATATCTGAGATTGTTTATCTTAAAACTAAGTAAGTATACAGAATCGTTCATAGAATTATATTTTTACAAAAACAACGTAACATTAAATAAAGTCACTACTGAACTGTTTGGCGTTTGTTACAAGGTCGCAAGGTCGTTTAGTCCCGTTAGTATTATTTTCAAAAGTGCAAACGCCCTAAAACGTGTAAAATAAAACTCGTGCTAGGCAAATGAAGTAACACAAAATGCTAGCAACTTCACGAGTTTTTGAGATATTATTATATAGGTACTTACCTATATATTTTTTTAAACCGATTCATTAACCTTTGATGTCCCGGTCATCGCGATATCCGGTCCATAACAATTGAAAATCAATTGTGTCTGAAATCTCGGCACTCGAAGCATTAAATGAAAAATTGCCCCGTGTTTCGTTTTATGTATATTATTATACTAAAATAACTTGTATAGTTTTTAAATCCGGCATCCAGTCGGATAGTAAACGAGCGGTGGTAGCTCAATGGTAAGGACACGCGCCTCTTAACCGAGGAGTGCGGGTTCAAACCCGGGCACGTACCTCTGGATTTTTCAAGTCTATGTACGTATTTATACCACTAGCTCGACGGTGAAGGAAAACATCGTGATGAAACCTGCAAATTTAAACAACTTTGGATTTGTAACCATGATCCCAATGATGAAATTGTCTGGTTCCCCTATCTTAGGGTTACGAAGGTCAGATCGGCAGTCGCTTCAATGTAATTACCAGACTCGCTAAATCCTGGATCATGGTCTAAGCGGACCCCGTCTAAACACGGGACATAACGCTAGGAAGATGATGATGATCCAGTCGGATAGTAAATTCATACGTCGCATACCGTATAGCTACCGGATAGCTACCGGATTTCCATTCATCTAAACCAAGAAGCGGAGCTTACTGCTCTTAGGGATGCTTTTAAATTTAGCTAGAAATTAAAAAAACATGTTACACGAGAATTACCGTCTAAGACGAGGAAATTGTGAAAGTAGTGACAAATTGTTCGCCCGCCTACACAGCCGAAATACCACTCCGGTCCCAGTTAATACGAGACAAATATAGAATAAAAACAAAACAAACAAACTTATCATCTCGCCCATAATCCCCGAGGGGGTAGGCAGAGTCAAACAAATAGAATAGAATAAATAATTATCAAATAGCTTATTAAGACAAATAAAGTTGATAAAAAGTTATCTAAGTGGCCCTGGTTCAGTTACGACACCGTCATGAAAGAGCAGAGATTAAGTCATAAAAACACATTTTTGATGTTTCAGCTATGTACCTACCAACACAGGTTTCCATATTTTCGTCAATTGAATAAAATAAAACGAATTAATTTATTTCGGCAAATAAATTCATAACAAATTCTATTGCACATCAGATATTCGTTACCCTACCAGCACTCGGCGTGAGTGTTTCGCTAAAAGAGGTGCCGCAGCAAACTCACGACGAAATCTGATTGGTTAGTGATTCCTTAAATAAACAAAATTAGCTCCCTAAGATCAGTAAGAAAGCCAGAATTATATTTATCCTTAGAACAAGGGCCTTTAACAGGCTCATTGGTGCAAGGGTTAAGACTCCAAGACGAATATAAGGGTTACGGGTTCGATTCCCGTACTAAGATTAAAATGAAACTACATTTGTCTCGGGTAAAAGAGAAACACCATTAAAATCTTTTTCTGCACCCATTATACTGATATTGTCGTATTTAAAGTTTCATAACGATTGCTTAAGAGGGGACGCGTGCACTGTATTTTCTATACAAACGTTCTCGATGTATTCCTGTCTTTCCGCTCGCATCCACTCTTTAGAAGTTACAACCTATTAGTGTAACTAGGGATTGCAATACCTAAGATGAGGTTTCTTTTGACATCAAAACCTTGAACTGAACATCGACCAAGTAAAAGACTTACCTAGTAGTTGTACGTAGTATATTATTAGGTACTCTGTGCTTGTAGGTACTTTGAGACGACATTTATTTATTTATTTATTTATTTATTTATATTAGGTACACAAACAGAAGGAAGAAGAAGACGTAACATTTTTTACAAGACTAAATTACAACTACATTTCATTATTTCTATGCAAGCATTTCAGTTGGGCTCAGCACAAATTTAGCTGTGCTGGATCCAGTGACACGTGCTGGTTTAAGGCCGCTGGTTTTAGTATTACTTAAAATAATGAGTTTCTCATTTACCATATCAGTATTGAAGATAAGATATCTGTTATTTAAGACTATGCTTAATTATGAAAACTTTTATGATCTCGTTATTAATTTATATTTTGTACAATATGGGTGGCATAGATAACAATGTTATTATCTATACTTACTAATATTATAAAGCTAAAGAGTTTGTTTGTTTGCTTGAACGCGCTAATCTCAGGAACTACTGGACCGATTTTAAATTTTTTTTCAGTGTTAGCCTATTTACTGAGGGAGCTGTTGAAACGCAGGTGTAACCGCGGGCACAGCTAGTCTACAATAAGATTTATTTTCTATATGTCCATATCGATAAATATTGAAGTATGCTTACTATTTCTTATCAAATGTTTTCATTTCTTATCATACGCGAAATACGACAATACCTAATTAAGTAGGTAGGTATATAACTGCCAATCAAGGGTTCTGTTGTATTCATACTTTTAAAAAGTAAGACACAGAACATACATATTATTATCTTAAGTGCTAAAGTAGCTCTGTCTATCCATCTTTCCGTTGCGTCTTCATTAATTATGTAATCACCTTCATAGTATAAATAATCTTAATCTACTTACTTTTAAGAAAAAAAAAACGCAAATATCGTTTTTTTGCATATATCGAGCAAAGAAAGAAGATCACAATGAATTGTCTACTATAACATTTCTAGAGCATAGGTTTTTGTAAGTACCTATAAACATTTATTTTTCGTTGCTCCAAGTCAAGTGTCACATTATTATACGAGTCAGGATTTACTATACTAAGTTAATACCCCTAAAGTTATGAATTGAAAACATTTCAGATTATTTAATGTGCATCGGTCGCCTGTGTCACATATCTGTTGCGCTAGCTTATCTTGTAGTTAATTTGAAAAAAAAAATGGCGTACGAAGTAAAAAATAAAGTTTTTTTTGTAACTGGTGCAGCTTCAGGTATTGGTGCAGAAGTTGTAAAAGTCTTAGTTAAAAAGGACGCCAAGGTATGTTACAAACCTGTCTCTTCCCCCCCTCTGGGGTCTTCGGTTTGGCGTACCGGGGGGGCTTAGTAGGCCCTGGTGCAGGACAGGGCCGAAGCTAAGAGAGACCCCGAGGTGAGCTGCGACTGCTCGGCATTTCCCACCGAGCAGTTGCGGCACCGGCCGCAGCCCCTTGCGGCCGGACTAGGATTGCCGAGGAAGAGGAGGAGCTGAGTGTGTCGTTGCTCGCCTCCCTATCCTCGGCAACCCAACAGGGGCGCGCTGGGTCGCGCTGTGGTGGGTCGCAGAGGGATTGAGCATCTCGATGCTCTCCCTCTGCGACGACAGGGCTAAGCCCTCAATCTGGGTCGCCGGGAGGAAGGCGGCCCCTTCGACGAGGCGCTCTCCGCGTGCCCCTCTGGCTTAGCAGAGGGCACAGCGCGAGAGTGGGGCCACGACGCCGGTCACGGGGATGATCGGCGTCTGAATCCTGGGCGGAGTGGTTGAGACATGCTGGGTGGCCTGGCATGTCTCGACGCGCGCGCGTGCTCGGTGCTGTGCATCCGACGACTGTTGTCGTGGGCTGCACAGCATCGACCATCGCCGCGCGAGGTGGGCCGCGTAGCGCGGCACGCGCATAACCGGAGGAGCAGTCGTATAGTCCCGACAGTGGGGATACAGGCTCCTCCGGGACTGCGCCGCTGGAGGCCACGTTGGGGTTTTAGTCGGTTCGAGTCCGACACACCGCCCTCTGCTTCCCCGAGCAGAGGGTGACGGCTCGTGGGAGTTTCCCCAACTAAAAAAAAAAAAAAAAAACCTGTCTCTTGTTGGTCTGGAGTTAAAAGAATTTGTTAACTGTGTTTCTTGCCTAGCATGTCGTAGAAGGCTATTAATAGTATATAGAATATTGGGTTTGTGATTATTATGTAGGCGACTTGTTATCTACTACTTTTTCACAATTTTTCATCTTACCCAACACAACTTTATTTTGGGGCTATCATGCTCCTAAGACTACTTCTCTGTTTACCTTCGGAGATTGCGGGCGTTATGATATGTAAGTATCAGAATCTACATTATAAATTTATTCAAATAAATGAAAGTTCCATGTTTGTCAGGGACTAAAAAAGAATGTGCCAACTGTGTCTCTTGCCTAACATGTCGTAAAGGCGAATAATGGTATATGGGGTTTTGAGTATGTGATTGTGTAGGCGACGAGCTAGCCACTTGTCACTACTTTTTCACTATTTTCCATCTAACCCAGCCCAGTTTTGTTTTTGGCTGAATGTGGTTTAAGGGGCCTGCTGCCTTTTTGACTCTGCCTACCCTTTCGGGGTTATAGGCGTGATATTATATAATGTCATGTCAAATAAATAAAATGATCTTATTTATAAAGGCTTCAAAAAAGCACTTATAAATCGTCAGAACCAAAAAAATATAAACCGGTTCCAAAAGCAGATTCTACCGAGAAGAAACCTGAAAACTCGATAGTTTAGTTAAGATAGTTTAACTCAATAGTTAATAGATCGTTAGTATAATAATCTAAACTCAATATTTTAGTTATTATAATTCATGCTACTAGTCCTACTATAGGTCTAATATTTATTTTCAGTTTGTTGTAGTATATGATGTTATGGAAAAGGTTGGTCTTGCTTTGCAAAACGAGCTGAATTCAAAATATGGGAATAAAGTGAAATTCATAAAAGGTGACGTCACAGACGAAGACCACTTTGTTGGAACTCTGAAGAAAATCAAATACGAAACAGGCTTGGATGCACTCGTTAATAACGCAGGAATCATGAACGACAGTTGGGAAAAGTACAAAAAACAAATTGAAATAAATGTGGTAAGTAGATATTATTTATTGATATTTAGGTTCTACGTTTGGTACAACTTTAGAGCCGCGGTGGCTCAATGGTAAGGACACGCGCCTCGTATCCTCATGCGGGTTCAAACCCAGTACCACTAGAGTTTCTTAAATCTATGTTCGCTTTAAACTACTAAGTTACATAGCGGTAAAGGAAACATTGCGATGAAACCTATTTCAAAACCTGCACCATCAGACTACCATGGAAGTGTAACCATAATCCAAATTGTCTGGTTCCCCTATCTAAGCGTCACGAAGGTCAGATCGGCAACCGCTTCAATATAATGTAATCATACTCCCTAAATCCTGGATCATGATTCAAACATACCCTGACCAAGCACGGGACATAACGCTATGCGGATGATGACTTAGACGACTAACATGTTTAGGACATTTTGTTACTTTTTTTATTTTAATACTTAGTTATATTATATTTTAGTAGAAATTCTGTGACTTTACTACGTACCTAAAATTTGTTTCCACTCTGTTTACTCAAGACTTCATTGATTGCCAAATGTAAACAACAATGATAATTGTGATCAGGTCACCACAGTGTCTCGTTATCATAGAAGGTATATATAACGTATCAAGTCAAAAAGCTATTGGAAAATTACGTTACACGTTGTGTAGAAATAATAAAAAAATACAAAAGTTTCATCAAATATATCTTGATATGCATGACTGACTGTCCCTGGATCGAATCCCGGTCTAGGCTGAAATAAATTTGTGGATACTGGTTATTTGTGGTCTAATAGCTCGCAGTCAGGGAGTTGGAGGTTTACCACCCCGTTTAGCACCTCCGGAAAGTTCGATAAGCCGTTGGTCTCTCACGAGTTATGTAGGATTGCCATCTCTCTGGACTATGAAGTCACTGGAGTAGGGTGTGAAGTAACAAAGACTGCACCTGTATTTGAGCAGACACTTGTGCACTATAATATCTCATGCGTAGTCGGCTAATCTTCGTTGATATTAGCCGACGTGACCGAAATCCGTTAGGGGGCGTTCAAGTATTACGTAATGCAATTTTGGCGGAGGGGGGGTCTTGTAAAACGTTACGGTGCGTTACATGGACGGAAGGAGGATTTGGGACAACGCTTTACGTAACATTTGTTTTTTTTAATGAAAAAACTAGGTAATTAAAATTGCCCAAGTTGGCAACTCTTTTCATGTAAGTTTAACGATTTCGAATTGTTTTTACATAGGTAGCTACTATTTGGATTTATAACTAAATAAATGTCATATAACTTAAAAATCTCTTTCTTTATTTATTACTAGCTGTACCAGCGGTGTCACCCGCGTTTATGGTTAATATTATATAGACTATTACCGTCATACATGATTTCTATGTAATTTTAACCATTAAGGCTGCACACGCGACGGAAGCTTAAAAAATGGAGTAACTTCTCCCGTTTTCCCAACATTTCCCTTAACTACTCTGCTCCTATTGATTGTAGCGTGATTAAAAGTATACTATAACCTGCCCAGGAGTGTGAAGAATAATTGTACCAAGTTTCGTTAAAATCCGTCGAGTAGTTTTTGTTTCTATAAGGAACATACAGACAGACAGACAGGCAAACAGACAAAAAATTTTACTGATTGCATTTTTGGCATCAGTATCGATCTCTAATCACCCTCCCCCCCATAGTTATTTTGAAAATATATTTCATGTACAGAATTGACCTCTCTACAGATTTATTATAAGTATAGATTACTGCAAATGCAATTAAAAGAAAAACAAGGGAATAGCGCCTTTCCGGTGCTATACGCAACATATTTGTGACTTTTAGGTAAAAATGGTCACTCGGAAGTTACGTAATGTTACTGTGCATCACACGGGGTGAGGAAGGGTCTTAAATCTTTAAAAAAATGCATTACGTAATACTTAAACGCTCCTTTAGAAGGACATCATTATGTTATTTGACTATAGCTTATAATTCCAGACAGCGTTAATTACTGGAACCTTGCACGCTACAAAGCTGATGCGGAAAGATGAAGGTGGCAATGGGGGTGCTGTCATAAATATATCGTCTGTGGCGGGGCTGTCTCAGGCTTCAGCGTTGCCTGTGTACTTTGCCACCAAAAGCGCAGTTATCCAATTCAGCAATTGTATAGGGGTAAGCTTCCATCCTGATTGGCTATATACTTACGTATTGCGGTAGAATGTAGGGATACTAGTTCAATTATCTTTTAATTTTTTGATCCTAGCAAATCATGACTAGACGAAAATGATGACTTTATTTAATTTAAAACTAGCTTCTGCTCGCGGCTTTGCTCGCGTGGTACATCGATGATACATAGCTTATTTGTTATTCTAATGTTATAAATATACTATTGTAAAGTTTCATCAAAATCCATGCAGTACCTATTTTTTGTGTAAAAGAGTAACAAACATCTACAAATCTATCAATTCATACAAACTTTCACAGTTTATAGATAATATTAATAAGATACAACAATGTGGCATAAAAGCGGGGAAGCTAGCTGTTCTCCCTCTGACTATTGTGGGTTTGAAATATCACACTTAAATTTGTTTTATGTATGTGACAGCTGACCCGGCGATCTTCGTATCGCCCCGTTCTCGAGATAAAAACCTAAAACTATTAGGTACCCTTCTTTTCTGGGTAATCGGGTAAAAAATCAATATTTTAATCCAAGATGACTGACTGGCTCGATAGCGCATTCGGTAGTGACTCTGCCCCATGTACCAAGAGTTGTGGGTTCGATCCCCACCCAGGACAAACATTCGTGTGATGAATACTTGTGTTTGTTCTGAGTCTGGGTGTTAATATCCAATATTTAAGTATATATTTGTAATACCACTGTTGATTCTGATATCCGTAACAAGTGCTTATGCTACTTACCTAGGGGTCAGATTAATGTATATGATGTCGTCGGATATGTTATTTATTTACCTTCATACCAAATTTCATCAAAATCTGTACGGACGTTTTTGAATTATAAATGGTGTGACCCGCCTTTTCATATTTAAATAGTTGATTGTTATTGTTATACTACTACTAAGTATTACTACTTTTCAGCACGATGACTACTACACTAGAACTGGCGTGCGAGTACTAGCAATTTGTTTTGGCCGTACCGACACCCCCTTGATACACAATCTTCGCAATTTCGACGAATTCGTTGAGAAACAAATGAATGAATTTCTCAACTTGTACCCTACGCAGAAGTAAGTAGTATTTTTTTCTTCTTCTCTACTTAAATTTATGCCAGTACAAAATTATATTTAGCTAACCCGTGGTAAGGACCTTTTTAAAGTGTAAACAGACGAATATTTAAATAATACAAAAAGGTTTGCTTTAAAATCTTTACAAAATAAAACTTCAGCTAAAACTTCGCAGCGCTCCATTATAGTACATAATGATATCAACAATTGCTCAGCCTAGTCTTAACCAGGTCACGGACTCATCTATAGCAGTTACTCGTTCAATTAGGTGGCACGAAACGTGACATCTGAATACTTGTTTTGTTTATACAATTATGCATTGCTGTAACTACGAGTATGAACCACTTAATAATTAATGGATTCGAAGATAATTCTACATGAGGAAGTTATTTTCTGACTAGGGGAACTAGAAAATGTAACTACATAATATTCAGTTTTTCAGTATAGTGGTGAATGGTTTTTATACGAGATTAGATTTAAAAGCGAGTTCTCACCCGCTTTTAGACAAGAATCAGTGCCCACTAGTAAAGCAAAATGTTCACAAGGCTTTCAAAAAGATTTGAAATACCTACTTCTAGAAGAAATCAGAATAATTGAGCAATAAAAATATTAAACGATTTATATTAATATTAGTACTTACACCGGGATTTATTTTTGGACCTTATGTTAAAATGCCAATACTTATTATCAAGGCTTTTAACTGTTAAATTAAATGACGCCGCTTATCACAATGAAAAGTTGTGTTTCAGTCTTCAAAAGAAAAAAAAAATGTTTTTTTATTTTTGTTGCTTACAGGCCAGAATCAGCTGCTCGAGGTCTTGTAGAAGCGTACGAAAAAGGCAGCAGTGCCACCACCTGGTTGGTTACAGGTGACAAACCAGCCCAAGACATCAGTGGCAACGTCCAGAAGGCGTACGACATCTTGTCTCAGGGCGTCTACTAGCCTTATCATCTTCATCTACCAATACCATTAGCCCAGATTGCTACTCGAATCAAAATGTCTCCAAAACTTCAATGAACTATGTTTAAGATTATAAAATCCCTCTACCTATTGGTGAAATCCGTATCAACATCCCTTGCGTAGTTTAAAAGATCTAAGCGAACAAACAGAAAGGGCTACTTTGTTTTATACTATGTTAAGATGTAATATTGTTATCCAATCTAATTTATTAAATGTGGTCTGAAAAATTAATTGTAAATGATCATTTTATTTTCGTCTTTATTATTATCTATAGCAAAATATATATATGGATAAAGAACTTGACACACACATAACATCACGCCCACAATCCCCGGAGAGGTAGGCAGAGTCGAAGGGACAGCAGGCCTCTTTAACCACATTCAGCCAAAAACAAAACTGGACTGGGTTAGATGGAAAATTGTGATAAAGTAGTGACAAGTGGCTAGCTCTTCGCCTACACAAGTACATAGGTACCCACAACCCCATATACCATTAGTCACTTTTTACGATATGCTAGGCAAGAAACACAGTTGGCACATTCTTTTCAAGTCCGAGACCAACATGGGACAATGGGCTGGGTTAGATGGAAAATTGTTATAAAGTAGTGACAAGTGGCTAGCTCGTCGCCTACACAATCACACACCCAAAACCCCATAAACCATTAGTCGCCTTTTACGACATGCTAGGCAAGGAACACAGTATACATTATTTTTTAAGTCCCAGACCAACACTGAACATCGGAAAGCTTCACATTCAACTTTTGGCGCGAGTCTAACTTTTAATTCATTTTCGTATGCATGAGAAATATATTATATAGGTACTTGTGTATTGTATTTATCTTTTTGAGATTGTTAACATTAATTATCAAATATAACCTTTATTTCATTCAGTGCCTTCTTTTTGCGTTAGTAACATTCAAACAAACTTTTGCATTTATAATATTATAAGAATAGTATCTAGGAGAGCGGTGGTAGCTCAATGGTAAGGACACGCGCTTCTTAACCGAGGAGTGCGGGTTCAAACCCGGGCACGTACCTCTGGATTATTCAAGTCTATGTAAGGTACCTGGGTCGAATATGGCCAGCCGGGAAATATGGCCACACGCCTATATCTCTAAATTAAAACATCATATCAAACTGAACAAGTCCCGACACGTTCGGCGTTACGGTAGGCATTGCAGCGGCACACCCGCCGTTGCCCCCGTACCTGACCAGTCGGGACAAAATTCATCAAAAGGGAATGACGTGTTGCTGTTACAAAAAGTTATTATCCTATATTTCAATATTTTATTGATCTATTGTTATTATAATATTACTATCTAAATGATTGAGAATCATATTTGATATTTCCGTGTTGACTTTTTACACTCTTGATGTGTTTAATAAATAAAGTGAATTGTAAAATAAAAAATGTCGGAGCTGAAAATATGGCCACCTACTGGCCATATTTACATTACGACTTTTTTGAGTACCTACAATGATGTTAATTTCCTTTTTTAGGTTATGGTAAAGGGATTCGTGGCAAATGGACCGAAATGGATATGAAATCAGCTTTGTCTGCTATCAAGCGAGGTCCAATGAAAGTATATGCAGCTTCCAAACACTTTAACATACCAAGAAGAACTCTAAGGCGCTATCAGAAAATAAACAGTCAAAGTCCGCTTTAAATAGAAAACCACTGCTGAGTTATGACCAAGAAAAAACATTATCATCTCCGTCTGTGTAGCGTAGGATATCCAATAACACAAAGAGTACCTACCGCGAACTTGCGTCAAGACCATTTGCAATTTAAACAATATTCCAGTAGCAAATGAAGACGTGATGATAGGACAAGATTGGTTAAGAGGATTCCTTAAACGCCATAACACTATTAGTCGACGTAAAGCTCAAAATCTGAATCCTGCATGAACGCCAAAATTTAATAAAACCGTAATTTCTGATTACTTAAACTAATTGAAGACAATTATACAAGATAATGAGGTCATGAATAAATTAAACGTTGTATTAATAATTTAACGTTGTTCTTTTCCCATTGAATGTTAAGGTGACTATTTAACTTCAAAAAAAAGTTGGTGGCCGAAATAAAAATATCCAAACAACAAAGTATTTTAATTCAATATAAATTAAATAGTGCTAACTATAACTCAGCGTACTGTTAATATGGCCACAAGTGTGGGCATATTTACATATACTGGTGGAAATATGGCCACTTTCCCCTTTTTTATATAAATGCAAATAACTCAAAATGTTTCATATATTTCCTATATTTTTCTTTGTAGTTTGTACGCTAGATAGATACACTTTACTAATAAGTACTAATGCTTAGCTCAGTACCATAAAATATGTCCAAAAATTTATATCAAACCTTAAGGTGGCCATATTCGACCCAGGTACCTTACGTATTTATACCAATAGCTCGACGGTGAGGGAAAACATCGTGATGAAACCTGCAAATTCAAACAACTTTGGATTTGTAACCATGATCCAAAAGTTGTCTGGTTCCCCGATCTTAGGGTTACGAAGGTCAGATCGGCAGTCGCTTCAATGTAATTACCAGACTCGCTAAATCCTGGATCATGGTCTAAGCGGACCCCGTCTAAGCACGGGACATAACGCTAGGATGATGATGATGAGTATCTAGGATTTATCTAGGCCCACATGTGTTTAGTCCTCAATATACTAATTTTATAGTAACTTCTAGTGTCATACACATCTTACACAACTTGCAAGGCTATTAAATGTTCGGCCTCACCCAGATGTGTTACGAAAGAGTTAAATTAGTTTGATTACCATAGTAACTTCGGAGATAAAGTTATATTGCTGCCGCTTTGCCTCTATAGGTGTAACTATGCCTTAGTACATATTTACTGTGTTAATTAGTAAAGTATACTTTGCGTGACTTAGTAAGTGGTATAGTTAGTATACCTATTCAATTAAAACACCATTAATATGATTTAATTTATCTGCTTATCAGTCTTAACTTTTTTTTTGTGTTTATTATTGCCCTTATTAAAGGTCATTCACCCTACAATAATTTTAATTGATATGTAGGTATGTCAACGTTAAGTGGTTATAACGTAACTAATTTAAAGACTATTGATATTTAAAACGCAGTTTGTTCTTAGTATATCTATATAAAGGTCCGTAGATAGAAACCAGGACTTTTAAATGCTAATCTGACTACCACCTGACTAAGACGTAAATGTCAGGTGGTAGGTAGTCAAGTCAGGTAAAGGTAAATGCACTAGTTATGAACATTTTAATAACAGCAGTATTATTAAGATTTGTTAATTAACACTCGTGAATCTAATAAGGTAAAAGTTTAAAATGTAAAATCCTCTATACATACAAACATACATAACATCACGCCCATAATCCCCTAAGGGGTAGGCACAGCCAAATCCTTTATTTATGTTGTATATGTGCTATTTTCAATAAAAGGTACCAAAATCAGTTTTACTATAATTAGCAAATTAAAAGTTTAATTTTTACCACCAGTAATGGGCAAATGCACTTATTTTTGAATAATCTGTTAAAGTAAATACAATTGAGACATAGGGAATTTGCATGCATATTATTTGGTTAAAAATAGTCTAAGGATCATAATGTTTCTTGGAAATTTTGAAGGTTTCGAGCGTTATTATTTTAAATACATACCGTTCGTTATATGATATCAATTTATGTTGGTTCTCTAATAAATACGTTATTTTAAACTATTGGAGTAGATAATACTACAACAAAATTCATAAATAAATTATGAACAACGTTACCCCTATACAATTGCTGAAATGGATTACAGTACTTTTGGTGGCAAAGTACACAATACATGCAACGCTGGAGTCTGAGACAGTCCGGCCATAGACGATATATTTATGACAGCACCATGGATGGATAAGCACAATCCAAAATCAAAACTGAAGTATATTATATGAACATATAAACTTGCGTTTATCATCATCTTCCTAGCGTTATGTCCCGTGCTTAGAAGGGGTCCGCTTAGACCATGATCCAGGACTTAGCGAGTCTGGTAATTACATTAAGCGACTGCCGATCTGACCTTCGTAACCTTAAGATAGGGGAACCAGACAATTTTTGAATCATGGTTATAAATCCAAAGTTGTTTGAATTTGCATGTTTCGTCACGATGTTATTCCTTCACCGTCGAGCTAGTGGTATAAATACGTACATAGACTTGAAAAATCCAGAGGTACGTGCCCGGGTTTGAAACCGCACTCCTCGGTTAAGAGGCGCGTGTCCTTACCATTGCTACCACCGCTCCGCTATAAATATTATATTAAAAAAAGTACTACGTACTTTTGCCCAATTTCACATCTAACCCAGCCCGTTTTTTTTTTGTCTCAATGTGGATGTGAAGGTGTTTCCTGCCTCTTTGACTCTGCCTGGGGTAGGCAGTTCGGGGATAACGGGCGTCATGTTATATATGTAAAAAAATACAGTCGGATATCGGATGACAACTTTTGCGCTACCTTGTCTATTAAGAAACGTTGCAGTGTATTTAAAAGTACGACGTATACATCGCGCATTCATTCCGTACAGTAACTTTGTAACGTTTGGCGGTAAATGACTATTGTTTAGAAAATGTTCGATGTGAAAGACAAAGTGGTTTTAGTGACGGGGGGTGCGTCCGGGATCGGCGAAGGGGCCGTAAAAGCTTTTTTGGACGAAGGAGCTAAGGTATATCTTTCTTTATATATGTTTTCTTATCATGATCATTGCCGATTTCGGCTACGGCGATTATAGTTAAGCCTAAAGAGGTACTAATTCAAAAGTAAGTAGTTATTTTATTTAAAATAAGTTTTTTTGTAACCTTTTTTTGTATCAGTAGGTAAATATGATGAAAAGAAACGATAAAATTTTTTATTAGATTATTTCTTATAATTTTTTTAATTACTTAGCGAGTAATATTGTAGCTATTCTTAAAAATGTGTGGGTAAAATAGTTATGTATGTAAAAGCTAATACATAAAAATACTGTTTAATATATGTACAGTGATACCTTTATAACAAATAAAAAATTGAAATAAATTACTTCAATTTCACGCTTTAAAAAAAGTAGTAAGTGCGTGTTTTACATGTTGGCTAAAAAATACTTACTTACTTAGATTTTTTGTTTAACTAATTTACAGAAAAGTAAATTGCAATTTTGGATATAATTTAGGGGCCCTTAAAAAATTCATCTTTTAAGTAGTAGTTTTTTGTTACAAGTATTATGTATTTCGCAGATGTACCTAGATATAGACATTTAGGTCATGAGGGAAAAACCGGATTCAAGAGACTATCAAAGGTCGATGTCAGATTTCCTTTAAAAGTCCTGTTTTCTAAGGTATTTGTGTAGCTTTTCAGAGTGCTAACTGCATTTAAAATAACCATAGTGTTTTTTATGAGAAACTTATTAATTAAAATTTATATACCTACATATTAATCAGAATTCTCTGGGATGACGGACCGTAAAAAAATAGTGATTACCTAATATTATATTAAATAAAATATTAATAGGTACCGATAGATAGGTAGTCAATTTAAGTCATATTCCCGGTATTTTAAGGCATACCTACCTTACTAATTCACAGAATATATATTAAGGCATAGTTCCACCTATAGACTCAAGGATTTTAAACGAAAACTTGTTTGTAACTAGCATGTAGCAATACTGGATGTCGATGCCAAAAGAGGTGGTGAACTGGAAACGGAATTAGCATCCAAATACGGATCGGACAAAGTGAAGTTCTACCAGTGTGACGTCGCCACGGACCAGCTGATAGCATCCTTCAACCGAGTGCTGGACCAGCAGGGGTACATAGATGTAGTGCTGAACAACGCCGGGATTCTGAACGATCATCCAGATTTAATTGAAAAGGAGATCGCGATCAATGTGGTTAGTATGTACGTATATGAGCTGTTCGGAGTATCAAAGAATTAGTACGAGGTCACATCTGCAAGGGTTGCTGGTTCAAATCTCTAACGTTAAGTGTAGTGAGTAGTTACGTTGACTTGAATGTGTCAAACTTTAAACAGTCAGATGCGCGAGATATATTATAGCTGAACAACAATCGTGGATTAAGTTTGACTTATAATCTTTCACAAAATACACATCAATTTGAAATACTGTCAAATACGAGTCTCTTGGTCGAATGGTTAGCCTTGGCCGCGAAACATAAGGCCGCGGGTTCGAATGCTTCTAGAGTCAAATGCATACAGGCCATGGAAATAGTAGGTATACCTGTTGTTTCTTCCAGTTCATAGTACGAGCATTTGCGCTTAGCTTGGACCTAGAGAATCGGTTTGCATGTAAAATAAATAATTTTATCATTTACGAGTATATTGGAACTCATCTTCCTAGCGTGTCGCCGAGACGGTCTCATGGCTAGTCCGGGGCCGTTTTGACCAGGATTGTAGCGAGTCTGAAGTTTCTATTTCATCTTCTTAACTCTAAGATAGGAAAAGTTATTTTGATGTGTAGGTTTCATCACGATGTTTCCCCGAACTATCAAGCAAGTGGTATAAATCAGTACTTAGGGAATCGGGTATCTTAATATGCTTACCTATCTTGACGATGAGCCTATAATTAGCGGAAACCTGATAATGTATTTTTTTTTTCTTGGCTAGACAAGTGGCTAGCTCGTCGCCTACTCAATTACATACCCAAACCCTATATACCATTAGTCACCTTTTACAACATGCTAAGTAAGAAACACAGTTGGCACATTATTTTTGAGTCCCAGACCAACATGCGACTAGTCTCGAATGTCGTTTAATAATTCTATTCGATTACTTATTAGTCTATTTGTATTTGATATTTAAATAATACTTATTATTCGCTTTCAGACGGCTTTGGTCAGAGGTTCGTTCAGGGCGTACGAACTCATGCGCAAAGACAAGGGTGGTAAAGGAGGAACCATCATCAATATCTCATCCATCGCGGCCTTGTTCCAATCTCACACTATACCAGTCTACAACGCCACCAAAAGCGCAGTACTACAGTTCAGCACCAGCCTTGGGGTAAGATAACATTATTTTGATTAATACTACTAGTTAATGAATCAGAGAAATTGTATAAATTAACGTAAAGACTAATTTAGTAATTGAAAATGTATGAAGCAATTATTTTTAAGGTTATAAGAAACTAACGGAATACAGGTATTACAGCAGAAAATAACACAATTTTATTGATTACCTACTTTGATAATTATTTGGTATTCAAAATAGTTATATTTTTTGCATAAACGCAGAACAGTAGTAAATAAACACATGTAACGTAGGATCCACAAACAAATTAAATAGTGTAAAAAATGTTTCAGTTTTATCGTCGATTCAACTAAGTATTTACATAAAAATGCAATTAAATAGATAATCTAAAGGACTCTTCAATTGGCTCTTAATACGAATGTTTACTGTAATTATAAGGTTCCGTGTATTTGATAAGTTAATGGATACAGGGGAAGGGCGGCTTGCCAAGCCCTCAGGTCCTAGCTCTAGTGGCCTCCAAATGTATACAACTGAATAGCACCCCCACCCGGATATTTTTAAAATTAGATTTGAAAATGGAATAAATTCCAGTGACAGATCACTAGATTAATGACTAAAGTAAATAATTGCAATGCATTTTTATTAAATAGTCATTTGGCAATATATTTAAAGCAGCAGTAAATTATAGTATTTATTATAATATTTAAAATATATTGGTCGAGTTGTATACTTACATAATACATTGATACCATCACACCAGTAATCCTTGAAGGGGTATGCCGAGTCCAAGGTATAAAATCAAAATTCAGTACGAAATATAACATTAGTCACTATTTACATGCTAACCAAGTCATACAGTTGGTACCTACCTACATTATTTATAAGTTCCATACTAACCTGGGACAAAAAGAGTTGAATAATTGAGACTAAACCATTTTCAGCTTGGACCAAATTATGATATTTCCGGAGTACGTGTGGTGACCATTTGTTTTGGATGCACCGACACTGCGCTCCTGACCATGCAGAAGGCAGACTCGTTTGATGAAATAAATAAAAAAGCCCTATTTGACGGGCTAACCAAGCTTCCTTGGCAAACGTAAGTTGAATAGTTTGACACCTCAATTTTTTTTATATAGTTTTAGAGTACCTATTCACCCTTCCTTACTTATATTTTTGTAGAAACACTATAGTCTGTTTCACCTAAGAAGATTCCCGTGACAGGTGTCAATACTCCTTTTCATGCATCGTACTTTTCACAAATCAAATTCGGTTTTTAACATATTTGACTTTATACGCTAACATCATTGTAAAAATAATTAATTATCGCCATTTAATAGTGTAAACACTTAGTTAGGTGAAATGGACTATAGGACTTAGCACAATCAATTGATTAACAATGAAACATTTTTAAACAATCAAAAGACAAAAAAAAATGTTATTGATAAAAAAAATTCAGTCGAATTGAGAACCTCCTCCTTTTTTTTGAAGTCGGTTAAAAATAGTTTGTAATTATAATGTATTTTTACGACATCTTATGCAAAAAACTCAGTTAGTATATTTTTTCGAGTCTCAGACCGACATCAGGTATCTTACATACCTATACCTATACATAACATCACGCCCATAATTCCCGAAGGGCAAAGTATCTTACATCGGACTAGTATTTTTTTATTTTCGATATTTATAGAAATTCCCTGTGTAAGATGTAAGCCTATCTATTAATTTTTGAATTTCATTTGGAAATTAGTTCAAAACAAAAATTACAATACATAACTTGTTTACAATGTAAGAATGTAAGTTTTAATTACTATTTACTAAAGTAATTTAAACTCAAACAAAACCACTTGAGTATCAGAAATACAAACACACGTGATGTTAATTATCAACTATCTAGTTTATTGAGACAATATCTGCGTAATGCTGCGACAAGATACTCTTAGCCTCTAATTGTTATATGACTATGTGGTTACAAAAGTGTATGTAAATATGCGGGTATAATTTGGCTTGTTACTTTTGAGAAAAACATGAATACTTTCGAGATACTTTAAGGTCTTTCGACGATTCATCGAATCCCGTACTTGAATAGTGTATTCGTCTCTTACACTTGTACTTCTTGAACTACAATAGGTCCCTACTCTTCGATTGAAAAATTTAGATGGTTTTCAATTGCTGCGGTCATTGTTTCTTTGACTGGCTCGATGGCACATTTGGTAGTAACCCTGCCCCATGCGCCAAGAGTTGTGGGTTCGAACCCCACCCAGGACAAACATTCGTGTGATGAATACTTGTGTTTGTTCTGTGTCTGGGTGTTAATATCTAATATTTAAGTATGTATTTGTAAATCCACTGTCGATTCTGATATCCGTAACACAAGTGCTTAAGTAACTTATCTCGGAATCAGATCAATGTGATGTAGTCGGATATTTATTTATGTAATGAAGTCAAAATTTCAGGACAGAAAATGCAGTTCGTGGTTTAATGCAAGCGTTTAAAGAAGGTGAATCTGCCTCCACGTGGTTGGTGACAAGTAACAGAGCCGCTGAGGATATTTCGGCGAATGTCCACGAAGCGTACAAAATATTACAGAGGGGCGCAATGAATTAAATTACGGATTATATTAACTTATTAGCTTAAAGTATTAAATGAAATGATTTATTTCTGCAAGTAGATTTGTAACAAATTCTTTTGCACGACACACTTTTTTACCCTACCAGCACCTTGACGTGAATGGCCTGATGAGAAGAGGTGCCGCAAGAAACTTAACAGATAGCCTTTTTTAAAAACAGCATGTTTTACTTATCTGTGGTACATTATAATATCGTAAAAAAAAATTCACTGTGCATGCGAGCAGTTGTCCAAAAATTTTTATCAATTAAATAATCGTCTAGTTTGTAATAACCTTTTCGTATAACGTTATATTATGTATTTTTTAACGAGGTAATTTTTTTTAATTCTTTAATTCTGTCAACTTGTATGTAGATATAATGTGAATATTACAATTACGATGGGCAACCGAAAATGGTTCTCGACTATTGTGAATTTTGTTCCACGGGAACAAAAGCATTTTGAGTAGTACTGTTACTAATAAAGACCCTAGTAACATTATGAAAATGGAAAAGATTTATTAGGTACATAATTTATTTAACCGCTGAAACCATGCAGAAATTGGTTTAATATGTTATAAATGTGTAAAAAAAATATTTTTGTTCCCGTGGAACAAAATTCACTCTCAGTAAATTTAATTCTGAAATGTGCAGGGACAAAGTCGCTGGCAAAAGGTAGTTAAGAAAAAATTACATTAAAATTTCCAAATATCTGTTACATTTAGTGCTAAAATGTTTAATAGTATTAAATGAAACGAAAAGCTCATGCAGTAAATAATTTTATTTTAAAAACTTCTTATTATCATCATAATTCTTCGTAAGGATTGTTTTGAACGTGAAATTAGGTATCTGCTTATACAGCTATTATCCATCATTATTGTCTTCCAGGATAACTCGTGTTCTGTTAAATTATTAATTTCCTTGTAAACTCCAAAATATTCTGATATGGCGTAACGATCAAGGAAAAGAAACCTGTAATTTATCATACGTAATGGAAGACGATACAAACTTTAAACTACTCCAGTGAGACTAAATCGCTTACGATAACACTAACAAAATTACAATAGTTCCTATAGATACCACAGTTGAAATTATGAAACAACCGTTTTACCAATAAAAAGCGCCAAACTGACAATTTATGGCATTTATTTTTATTGGGATGTATGAATGAACATTATCAATGCAGCAGCTTTTATTAGTAAAACAATAAATAATTGAATAGTAAAATTTTAAACATCACAAATGCACAATGAAAACAATTGAAAACGTAACCGAAAATATAAAACTCACTATTAAAGAACACTTTCTTCTGTTTTATTTACACATTTTGTATTTCTTCACATTGCCTATCTAAAAATTCAATTAGTCGAATCTCTAGACTCTATTTTGATTTAAATAAGAGACAACTTATCTCTAGATCCATTTTTGAGCTCGTCTTGAAATACACGTATTATTCCGACATCCTTAATAACTAGTTATTTGAACAGATCCTATAATATTTTTTCATGAAATGTTATATCTGTTTTTGTCATTTCATTCGCTTGATTATGTTGGCAGTGTTTGGTATCGTTGCAAAAAATACACGATAATAGGTATATACAATTTTTGTTTATACTTGTCTTGTTCCAAGTTGCTCTCATTTAAGATCAAACATTCTACAATTTTCACTAATAGTTAACGCGATATCATAAACTTTAATAATTTCCTTGGGAAACAAACATATATCACTTTAATACACGTCTAAGATATGAATAGTTTTAGTTCTATTTACATCTCATTTATCGGTTAGGATCGGTTAGGATATCCCAATATTTTCTCTACAATATGAAAATTAGTTTTTAATCGCTTAATAGGAATATTCAGAACAATAAATATATTTTTACATTAAACATGAAAACTTGCGGTAAATAAAATTATTTTAATACATTGAAACTTTGTATCAACATATTCGTCATAATCAAATTCTTGGAAAACTAATTCATTAACATTAAAAAGACGACGATATTTTCTAATCGCATAAATCCGACCGTGACGAAAGTTCTTACAAAAATGGCAGTTTTATATCACGTATACGAATTTAGATCAACAATTGGAACACAGGTCAACACTCGATAAATTTAAACAAAATTATTGCCGCGTTACCTTCACTAACGTGTCCTATGTTATAATTAATGAACTTTGAGGAGAACACTACAAAATCTTAATTATTTACATCATGTCCAATCACAATCAAATGTTACTCGATTTGTGCTTAAAGTCGATCGGTCAAACATACGTTGATGCAAATTGTGCGTTTTAGCATTATTTTATAATACCTATATGTCCTATATCTTTCAGTTGAAATACTTACCTTAAATGTATTTTTTCCATACTTATTCAATTTTATGCACTGCAGATCAATGATGGCAATCAGAAACGCGAACGTACATAATTTCATGTAAATTATAGAATTTATGTAAACTTAATGTACGTTTGCAGTGTTTTCATTATAAATTTCTGTCTAACAGACTTTAATTGTTAAGTAAATTTGAAGTTGATAATATTTTTCATTGAAATGTGCAATTAAACCTTATATTGCTTATATTATAAGTTGCTGCGTATGATAGCCGTCCGTGAAATTGTAAGCAGGTAACTTGAAAATAATGAATGTACGTAATAAGTAATAAGTGTGAGTATAAATTTATTATCAACACTTCTCCAAATAAGAGGCAACATTTGGCCACCGATCGACTGCACTTGGTCCGTAAAATATTACATCTTCGCTATAATTGCTACTTTAATCGCTTTTTTATTATTTTTATTTACATCGTTTTATAAATTAACTTACGAATGAATGGTCGTGACAATTCATTTTATATTGACTGTGATAACTTACTAAATTCACAGTCCAACACTCCCCAGTCTAGCCTTTGCAAGACTGAAAACTCTTCAGACTCAATCAGATTCGTTTTAAACAAACCACAATTGACCAATTTCAATAAGTTCCTCAAGGATACTGTTGAGTTCAAATGACATGTCAACTATGTATTTAACATTAACAATAAATTGGAACAATTTATTTATCATTGACCTTGAATTGAAGTTTTTTGGTGCTATGTAATCTGAATAACGAACCTCCAAATATTTTGTTTTTACTTACTTTCAATTCCTAAAGTCCAACGACATTTTAAGCCACGCTAGAATCCACCAATGCGCTAATCTTTTCTATCTCCATCAGCTGTTAATCTAGAATACTTTACATAATCCACCGAGTTATCTTCAACTTCTTACACTTTCTCATTGCTAATAGACGAACTAAGTAATTCTAAATTCACTTCATCTTTTACATCATTATTAAAGTCCGCTTAAATATTAACTTGTCCAATTATATCAGCTGAACATTTGAACAATTTTCGACACTCCAGAACGCAAAGGTAAAATTTTAGTCAATAATTTTTCACATTTCTTCAATTTAAATTCTTTACAATGCAGACTCGGAACTCAGTTAAGTATTATGTAATTTACTAGATGGAACTAAATAATTATATTACTGTTCCTAGACATAAAACTCGAAGCAATCGACATTAATGTTTGCGCTTAAATTTTTGGAAGTCTTCTAAATTAAAAGAAAGTATTTGTAATTCTTGAAAATAAGTATTACGTAAGGTTAAGAGTGAATATTATTGTAGGTCGGTCTTGACATAGCGCAGTTATAATTGACTGGCAAAATTCTTCCTTTGTCAAAAAATATCGTTACATATTTGTGCCAAACAGCACTTTTCTTCTCGATTTTTGTTATTCAATTATTTTACGTTTCTGCCAAATTAAACGTCTTGCACATTGTACTTTAATATTTCCGTACCAAAAGCTGATTCTTATCATTCGATTGCAGAGCATTCTAGCTAATGTAGCTAACTAGAATTCGATTAACTTTAACTACTACACCTTACATTATACCAGTGGTATGTAAACCTAAACACAATGTTTCTTCGACTTCAAACGTGTCTCCCTTAATAAGCAATGCACCTAAAACTTAATTCCATCCAGTCAATTGCACATTCCGCAGCTTCATTAGCTAACTAGACGTCGACTCGCTTCGGCGACTATTCTCAACATTGTACATACAACAGTGAACAAGGACTCCACGCAGCGCGGTCACACGGTGGTGACGCGGTCGATCTCGACGTACCGCACGGAGTCCTCGCTTGGTCAGCAAATCACCTCTTTTTCGTCGAAGATGGCTGTGTCTGAGGAGAGGCTCTTGAGACGCTGCTGGAGCGCCGAGCGGCGGCGGCGGCAAGACCTCGCTACCGCTATCTGTGGATAAACGATCGTCTGTCATATATAAATTCATACTTATATTGATAACATCACGTCTCCAATCCCCGAATGGGTAGGCAGTGTCCAAGGAGCGTCAAGAACATTGAACTACATTCAGCCAAAAATAAAATAGAGTTGGTTAGATGAAATATTGTGAAAAAGTAGTGACAAGTGTTAGCTCGTCGCCTATACAATCACAAACCCAACAACTAATACACCATTAGTCGCCTTTTACGATACCCTAAGCAAGTAACATAGTTGCTAAATTTGTTACTGTCCCAGACCAAAATGAGACGCGACGTCTATGAATCCTCTGCACAACATCTCAGCTTGCAAATATATTATGTGTCCAGAACCCCAGACTCTTAGTGGACAGCTAACGGCAATTTGTTATCGTTTTAAACCGTGCCTCAATATTTTAGTGTGAGAAACCTGAACCACTACAACGTGTCTGAAACTAAAATATTGGTTGTAAAACAAAATATAGGTACTCTATATTTTAGTTTGAGAAACCTTAACGAAAGTTTCAGAAACCATTTGTCCTTATCGGAGTGCGATTTGCGTCAATGATTTATTTTCACGTTTCTGTATATTACCTGACTATTTTTTTATGAACTATGAAAATTATGATTTCTTAGTCACGGATTACCATACTGGAACGACTTATAATTTTAAAGTATTTAAAAAGTAATCAATGAACCATTAAATGGTTTATTTCTAGTTTTTAAATAGTAAGGTCTGATTGTTCTGGTATGACAATCCCATTTACAACAGGCTGTTACACGACTTACACGTTGTATCTCTATTGTCTGTGTGATAATATCATAATTACAAAAGGACATCGACATTTCATTAAATAGTAAAGTTAGTTTACACGTTATATTGAAAACAGTATTAAAAAGGGTTTCACAAGTCGTACTGTAGCCTTACACAATATCATTTGCTTCTATCTCAATAAGTCTAACAAGCCTCAAGTAAGAAGGAATTTTGTACAATTGGCAGTGAGGTTATATTCATAAACACAAATGAATGTTCGACGTATCGGAAATATAATTCAGCGAAATGCGCGAGTTGCACATTTTTAAGGTGGATGCAAACGGAATATGCAATTATTTGTATTGAATATGACCTTGTGTCATGCGTTATCGGAACGCAATGCATATAGCGGATGGTATTAGATATGCGTTGCGCTCATATCCTACAAATGCGCTAGTTTCACCGCACGACCAATGTCATACGCCTTAACCCTGGAGTTGAAGCATGAAATCATTATTTCAGACGATATACTTAGCGAAGTACTTCGCTTCGTGGAAAGTAATTCCGCGAAATATACTTAGCAAGGTTGAGGTCAGATAATTTTGCAGTATTGGATTACTTAAATTTATGCTCTTTACATCGAATGCAAGGGAGCGGGAGTTTTGCAGTGCCCAACTGGGGCTTTAATTTAATGTAACTTTAATTTAGTACTGTAAATATGTAAAGCATAAAATATTTGATTTGAAGCAGATCTACTAATCAGTCCGGTTTCTCTATCTAATGGTCACGAAGATGGTACCTAGTAGCTCCAATGCACCAACCAGATGCGCTATACCAACAAGACATAAATATGCTAGAAAGATGAGGATTTAGGAAGATACCACAGACAGACGATGAGGATCAAGGTGTAAACGGGATGGAATGCTGGAGAGATGATGCTTAACGGACAACAGGGACATACCACAGCGAAAGCTGTGAGGATGGTGAAGGCCAGCATGGCGGCCGCGTAGTGTGCTGGCACCCGCAGCAGCGCGGAGCACTGCGCCAGCCTCTCGTCCTCCCCGTGCGGGCACTGCGCGACGCCGTCGCACCACAGCGACGCGGATATACACGCGTCGAGCGACGCGCAGCGGTACTCGCATTCACCTGAGAGCGCGAACACTCCGCCTCGGGGGCTGGGGTGTCTGGAATAGACGAATAAATATGAATCGCTTAGAGTTTTTTACTAATTAAATTATTATCGTATGTACTATGGTTTCGAACTAACATAAGCATACTTTGGCAGCTTTTGAAGAAAAAAATAACGGTTCAAGTAAAAATTACAAGATCGAGACAATAAGGGATTAGGGTCTGCGGTCTTTGGGTTCAACGACGAGGCTGCCTGTTCATTAGACCAAGTGACCTGGTCTTAGTTTTGTAGATATTTGAAGAATTTGCTATTATATATTTCAAGGAGTATTTCGTGCATACAAAATATTTACAAAATATAAGGTCGCGGATTACTATATAGGTACAGACTGATTCCACAATAAAAATTCGAATAATTACCTACACACGTTCGGAAATGCATAATGCATGTATTGTGATTGGTTTACATCCTTACTTGAGGATGTCCTTATGATCCTATTTGTCAGAATGCAGAATAACCAGAGGCGTCTCTAGGCCAGGTGGCTCCCGTTTGCAAAGATTACCCTAGCGTAAGTTGTTTATTTATTAATATTAATTTACCCAATTTATAATACACTCTATTGTTTGGAGATAAAATATATTTTGACTAGCTCGATGGCTCATTCGGTAGTGATCCTGTCCCATGCGCCAAGAGTTGTGGGTTCGATCCCCACCCAGGACAAACATTCGTATGATGAATACTTGTGTTTGTTCTATTTCTGGGTGTTAGTATTAAATATTTAAGTAAGTATATATTTGTTATAAGTACCACTGTTGATTCTGATATTCGTAACACAAGTGCTTATGTATATGATGTATTGTGATATTTATTTTTATTTATTAATTTGAAGAAGAGATTTGTCGGTTTTCGATATTACGATAAGCGCGCCGAGTGGGGCTCCATAGCGAGCAGCTTTAGGTGCACCCTAGGACCGCTGCGCCGGTGTGCAACGCACATCCAGTACCATAGGTAAAGACGCCTCTGAGGATGACTTTACTTGAGAGCACAGAATATTAACGCATAAGGGCTCTATTAATTACCTTCTAGAAAGTTCCAGCCACGTGATGTAGTAGGTGCCAGTGTCGAACGGTATGAGCTCCACTGACAGCGACCTGGGCCAGTCTAGATCGAAATGGTCGGGCGAGGGCGGGGGAGCCATCACGTGTCTGGCTAGCGGGTCCACCTCCTTCAGCCAACCGTCAGAGAATACTTCCACTACTTCATCATTCTGAAATATGACACATACATACATTCCGAAATGTTTGGAAACAACCGAAGTTTTCACGAAACTGTACAGTATTGTAAAATTGCAAATGTTACCCAGCCACCACAATACAAACTGTGCTGGTCCAGTACTCATTAATATAAGTTTAAACATGTACTAGTAACTGTAACTGTAATTATGTAACTGTATGTAACCACTATCTATACTTATAATAAATCTGTAGAGAGGTCAATTCTGTACATGAAATATATTTTCAACATAACTATTAGTGGGTGATTAGTGATCGATACTGATGCCAAAGATGCAATCAGTAAAATTTTTGTCTGTCTGTCTGTCTGTCTGTCTGTATGTTCCTTATAGAAACAAAAACTACTCGACGGATTTTAACGAAACTTGGTACAATTATTCTTCATACTCCTGGGCAGGTTATAGTATACTTTTCATCACGCTACAATCAATAGGAGCAGAGTAGTGAAGGGAAATGTTGAGAAAACGGGAGAAGTTACTCCATTTTTAAGCTTCCGTCGCGTGTGCAGCCTTAATCGTTAAAGTTACATAGAAATAATGTATGACGGAAATAGTCTTTATAATATTAACCATAAACGCGGGTGACACCGCTGGTACAGCTAGTTGGAAAATAAAGTTATTTATTTATTATTTAATTGGGGAAATCGCAGAAGTGGGTTTTAGGTCTATACATACATAGCTATCTATGTATACGTAGAGCATATTAGTCTCTTAGCTATGTCTCTGTAGACAACTATAGCCCTACTCTGAACTTTAAATAGTAAAGTAGATACACGTTACTTCAAACAGGTCACATATTCCAAATCACGTGTCAATATTGAAGTAAATAAATATGTAAGTACATAATCACAACAACAGAAACATTCCAATTACATTCCTGCTCTTGTCTTCGTGAGTATTTAAGATTTCAAAGTCAAAATACTCTTTATTTATTTAGGTTTGAAACAAACACTTATAAATCGTCAATTCAACAAGAAAATCAACTAATAATATGAATCTACCACCAGTTCGGAATGTTGGTTCTACCGAGAAGAAACCGGCAAGAAACTCGGTAGTTACTCTTTTCAACAACATATTTTACAAGGGTGTATAAGTAGATCATATTTGCCTCTAAACCATGTCATGAAGTCGGCTTGTCAGACACCAAAAAATAAAATACGATGTTTACAAAATTTAAGCCTAAATTAACTAGACCACAGCAGACCAGTCCCCCAGGTGGCACCTGTTCCCAAGAATGACGTATGTGTCAGCCATCGCTTCATTCAACCATATTTTAGGGAATGTAACGACCAACCACATGAGGCCACCACCCCAGCGACATTATATTGAGATGACTACTCAAGCTTGGCGCGGTAAAAAAAAAAATAAACAAATAAATAAAAAATCCTCTGCTTACCTGCTCATCAGGTGGTTCAGGGCATATGAAGACTGGTGATAATCCACCAGCGTAGACGGCTATTCTGTTAGGCGTCCTGCAGAGGTGCCTCAGATCTGGAGCTACGGTGATGTTGTTGAGGAGGGTGAAGTTGTCTAGTTCTGGCTCCTTGATGATGCTGCCCCGGATTTGGAGGTAGAGGTAGTGGCCCGGCGAGGGGTCAATAAGCCAGGGTCGGCGTTCGCAACGGTCCTGTAAATTTGTTTAGTATATTATTTACTTAGGTTCATATTTTTTATTGACCTACTTTTTTCTTTTTGATACCTTTTGTTTCTTTGCTTTTTCATACTGTCTTTTCTCTGCCTGCCTCGTTTAAGTTGTCTTTCTATGGTGTAATTTGTAACTTATTTATTTAATAAAGTAACTTATCCTATTTAGAACCACCCCTTTCATTTATACAGTTTACATTTGGTCTTTCGTGACGGATAGGTATTTATAAATTATTCAATTCAAAAATTTTATAACTTTCAAATATTTTTCCACTTTTGTTTTAATTTAAAATATATCAAGATTACCCGGTCGACAGCAGCCTCGGAGAAGAATCATGTGTTCTTTCAAAACATACGTAGAATAGACGTATTAGCGTATAAGACTGGCTCGTTGGCTTATTCGGTAGTGACCCTGCCTCATGCCCCAAGAGTTGTGGGTTCGATCCTCACCCAGGACACACATTCGTGTGACAAATACTTGTGTTTGTTCTATGTCTGGGTGTTAATATCAAATATTTAGGTATATACTTAATATATTTTAGTAAGATAGCTAGCTTTATATATATAGTAAGATATTGGATAAGTATATACTTGTAATACCACTGTTGTTTCTGATAACCGTAACACAAGTGCTTAAGCAACTGACCACGGAGTCAGATCAGTGCATGTGGTGTGGTCTGATATTTATTTATTTATTTATCCTAACTAAACTCACCGCCAATTCAGACACAGGCACAACAGAAGCCAGCCTCAGCTCCCCGCTGGCGCCGTACACCCGGTGCGAACTGTCGCAGCTGGTGTCGAGCCGAACGAACTCGACGGACGCCTCGAAGCCAAAAGAGCGGAAGTCGTCGGTCGCCGTCATGTTGACCACGTCGAACTTCAGCTCAGCGACTGACGATGTCGATGTGAACTCGTAGTCGCCGATGTCGCTGGAAATACGAAAAGGTACTGGTATGATCTAGACGTCTCTGTATATTAACTATAGCAGTATGAATTAAGTTAATTAATTAGGTGAATACACTTAAAAATTCCTGGAGTATTTTACAGCAGCATAGAAATCACACTACTACTTATTAATCATCTTCCTAGCGTTATGTCCCGTGCTTAGACGGGGTCCGCTTAGACCACGATCCAGGATTTAGCGAATCTGATAATTACATTAAAGCGACTGCCGATCTGACCTTCATAACCCTAAGACGGGGAAACCTGTAAATTTATGGATCATGGTTAATACTACTAACTTATTATTCGAACTTAATATGGACTTCTGCTATGTATGTTACTTACATAGTGATAGATATAACTAAGCCGAATTTCAATTATAGTAATTCCAAGAACATTTTGCAAAAGTTTGGTATTCATTTAACATCCCCGAAGTAATTGGAAAATGGCTGTTCGTGGTACCACACATTTCCAGCTAGTGAAATTAAGTTTAATTACGACTGCTAAACCAATTCCACAAACAATTTTATTACTTAGTAGAACTGAAGAAAACCAAGAAGTTGTAATTAACTTAAAGCCTTAATATTTTCACATTAATATATACATTTAATTGTTTATTAGCGAATATGTCGCTTATTTTAACAGCAAGTTTTGCCTCGTTGATTAATCTGACGAAACATGCATTTATACGAGTGTTTTGGGTAATGCATGAGATTCCCTGTCTTTTCTCAAAGTACCTGCACAGACAGTCCCTGGGTACACCAGGCCCAGTGTTCTTCCACGGCCTGTCGAAGATCCTGACTGCTGCCGTATGGTCGCCAGCGCATCGGAACCAGGGGGAGTGTGCCGAGTGCACCGAGCGGCACAGACGCCCTCCACTTCGGATACCCCACACGCGGAGACGTACTACCTCACCCGGGTTTGCCTCAAAACGGTATGTGCAGCTGGAAGGCAGTATGTTCTTTATTTAACAATTGGTATATTTGCATAGAGCAATTACAGATTTATGATCCCTAATCGGCAGTGTTTGATGCAGCAATCTTGAAGGAGTTCCAATTTATTTAATTGAAAGGTTTTAAAATACCTCGATTTTTTACCAGTACTCCAAAAGCGAGGCAACCTAACATAAGTATTGTATTACTTTTTCGGGATGTCTCAACATAATGTATCTATGTATTGATATATTGAGCAATAAAAGTATTTTCGTTTTATTTATTTAATGGTTATGGTTGCTTTGAGTGTTTTTCTGCTCTTAATCAAATTTATATTTTTTCATTCAAGATTGTCTTTTTTTTTATAAATATTGAACAGTTTTATTGCGTATTGCGTGTTCGTACATATCTAGTATACTTTTTCATTCTTACCTAATATTCCTTGCCCCACCTCGTCCATACAGGAACACATCCCTTGGTGACGAAAACGTTACGGGCGGATCTGGTGGCGCTTCTGGGAAAGACCGGGAGGAAAACCGTCGGGAGCACGGCCCGCGCCCCCACGGCTCGCCATCTTGGTGCAAGTCAACGAACTCGTACAGGGCTTTAAAGAAAACTGGTCTGAAATAGAGAAAATAATCACTTTTATCATATTATCATATATCTGAGGTTTATAGACCTCAGGTCGGAACAAATACCAATTTCATCAACAACAATGGGATCAAATTACTAGGTGTCAAAGGGCCATGGGGCATTAATGAAACTGAGGCCCCTGGGTCCGGCTACGCCGCTGGATCCAATCTACAAAGTTAAATCATCCGATGGTAGTTGTATACGCCTATCTATAAATAGTTGTCATCCTGTAAATAGTATAGCTGTCATCTTATCTTAAAAACTGTATTTTAAGACTAATTTATTGAAGCTTGGTGTGTATCTCTTCACACCAGCACGTATATATATCTTCACGATACATAGGTAGGAAAAAAGACTATAGAAAAAGAAGAGGACGGTTGCATTTTGGTGTTGAATATTGTCAAACTATATATCATCATGATTAGATATAGGTACCTACAGCTAGTTACGTTGATTCATCTTTACCGAACAATGGTGAACATAGGCAAGGGGTAACACAATAGACTCCTTCACGTTGACGGCATCTAATAAGATAAGATACAAATACGTCAACATGTTTCCTGTAGTGGCCTATCTCCTTCACAATAGATGATTGGCAACAATTCAGCTTCAAAATATAGAACATAGTTGCAAAAATTAAGATATAAAACGTACTTGAGTGCGGTTCCTTGAGTTAACTTCAACTCTAAAGTGAGCGAGTCTCCTTTTGAGAGGAAACTTTCGGTTCTTGCACACGCCCGCGACTTTCTGAGGAGAGCGTGCTCGCACGTCCTGGGTGCACGCTCGCGACAAAATCGCGCGACAAGCGTCGCGTTGGTGGGGGGGCGGCCGACGATGACTGACTGCGGGGAGGTGGCTCTTGACATCTGCACTGATCGTTCTTTATCACTGAAATTAATTAATATCATAAGTAGGTACACAAGTTTAAAATAATACATCATTCTTTTTTTTAAGACTAAACGGTGGTAGCTCAATGGTAAGGACATGCGCCTCATAACCGAGGGGTGCGGGTTCAAACCCAAGCACGGACTTCTGGATTTTTCTAATCTATATATGTATTTATACCACTAGCTCAGCGGTGAGGTAAAACATCGTGATGAAACCGGCAAATTCTAAAAGCTATGGTTACAAACCATGATCCAAAAATTGGTCCCCTATCTTAGGGTTACGAAGGTCAGATCGGCAGTCACTTCCGATCATAGTCCAAGCGGACCCCGTCTAAGCACGGGACATAACGTTAGGAAGATGATGATGAGCATTATTCTTTTAAGACGCTCCTTAATTATCCATAATTGCAAATATGCATTTAATGACATCCTCATTAATTATTAAAATAAACGTTTCTATCGGAAAAGTAGTTAACGAATTCCGCTTTATAAATTATAATAAAACATTTTTCTATAGTATTTTCGTATATTATGTTTTGTTTCACATTAAAGATAATTGGAGGATAATAACTGTTGTTACCGGGTGATATTCAGAAAAAAATACTACTATTACTACTTATAAATTCTGAGTTCAACTCTGTGTATATATCTGACGCAATTTTCAATTCTCTGAAGTAAACGCGGAATGTGACGGCAGAGAATTTCCATGTCCGTATATGTGAATAGCAAATTTCATTCGGAATCTCACCCTCGCATTCCGCGAATACATTTCTTCATTCACTTACGAAGTTCTAAACAAGAGAAGCTAACGAGATCTTAACATTCTTACTAAGCTCGTTATACCGTTTTAATTGTTTAGTACTAACTATAGATATATTATTATGAAAGATCATGACTTCAAAAGTCATTTTAGTGATAATAGTAATAGCCCTTATGGTTGTTTCTTGCAAGCACATTATCGCTGATAAGTTACTTTAATTCATATTTAGATACCTGTGTATTGTTTCAAAATACAACTTACGTAAATAAGTTTTACAAAAAACTATACGCTCTTCTATCCAATTAGCCTATAAGATACTATAAAATATCCTTTAGAAAACTCTTAACTCTTGTATATTAAGAATTGTAACACCAAACTAAGAAAATAATTAAATAAATAATCTATACTAATATTATAAATGAGATATCATACATTGATTAATTCATGAGTTGATGTTAACTATGTAGTTTACTTGTCTATGTATATTGAAACTTAACACATAAATCAACTGCCTTATATCAGCGGGAAAAACATCTAATCTAGAAACCGCGTACGACTTACCAAAATATATCGTTGCATCCAGGCGATATCCTCATCGGACCATCCCATATATTCAAATGGCTTCCACAGTACTCATCCTCCGGCAAATTCGGATTGAGAGCATTTGTCACATAAAATTTCAATACTGAGAACCAGACTCTGAATCTGGGAGCCGAAAACGACGGTCTCCTGTATATAATGTTTCTCCCGGAGGGTCCGGAAGTATCGATCCCTTGCATGTGATACAGGCATGTTGTGTTCGGAGGCAGCGAATGTTGCGGGTGTTCCAGAATCCCTCTTCCTGTCCCTCTGATCCAGAACTCGCAGGCCCTTTTGTTTTTCGCATATGTGGGCGACTGTTGGTCCACAAATCTGACCTGAAATCGATTAATTATATGATAACCGGATCCCTTGAGAGCGTTAATCAAGGCTATCAAGGGAGGTGCGATAACGTGGCATTGTTTTCGTGAGGCGGAGGATCAAACCGAGATATTGAACGAATTTAGGAAGCTTTGTGCTAATTTTAACGTCATTTTACAAGGACTTAATTTAATCTCAAGGGATTTGTTTCCTGAAAAATATTTATTTAATATAACTCAATATTTGCATTATCTTTAGTTTTATAGCAGTATTATTTTTAGTAAATGCGAAAGCAATTTTGCGAAAGTAATTTTAAAGGATTTTAAAAAATAAGCAAAAACATTTTTATAATTTTTATACAAAATAGCCAATAAGCTGATATACTTTAGTATGGAAAATAAAAAGAAATTGCTTAATTCCTTTAAATAGGGATGATGATTGCATTGAAAAAACTAAATTTAATTTAGTCCGTCAGTTAGATTACACAACAATTAACAAAAAAATCACAAAGATAAAGAACATCAAAGTTTTGGAGTGGGGGTTTGCGAGGTCATAATTCAGTAAACATTTCACGAAAGTGTGACGTCACGCGCAACCTATCTACGTCAATGTTTGTTTGACAAATAATAAAAAAAAATACGTGTTCAATATTTTTTTATAATCTAACTGACGGATTAAACAGAATTTTTTAGTCACCTTGACTATTTATTCCTCAGAATAATGATTTATATAAGTAGGGAAGTGGTTTAGTTGAACTAAAAATAACCTTGTATATAACACGACCAGTCTATAGAAACCAACATCTTCAGATACTGTAGGGTTATTGATAATGTGCTGATGTCAGTAAGGGTTTCCTTTCGGGCTAAAAAGGTGACCCTTCGTCATAATTTCATAAGTTAAAACAATGTGCGCATAAGTTGCCTCGCCCCATTATTGTGACCGAGCGAGCCTACGGTACTAATTATACTTTGGCAGGGACCCAAGTGAGGCCTCCCGGGCACTGCTTGATTTATTATTGTTCACCGAGAACGAAACACTTTAAATAACACTTCACAATGATATATGGCTCCATTGACCCAATTTCAAACACAAACGAATTAGATGAACGTGTTGTACATTAAACTAGTGCAACGCTACATTATAATTTAACAGTATTCAAATTAATATCCTTCTAAGATAGTTCGAGAGTAGACATGGGAATAAAACAGTAGCAATAACGATTTTAAGTGAATTAAACTCTGCAGTTGTTAATTCCTTTAGCAAAAGCAAGAACCTACTGGAAACTTAAGAGTACAATACTCCAATGCTAATAGAATCTGAATAATGAAAGGCTTTTAGTTAATGGGTCTTGGCTCTTCTCACTAATTATTTACTACTTACTTACTTTTCGAATAGAGAATAAGATAATTAGTTAAATTTGAGCTCATAAGTTATCTAATTCAGTCAAGATTTTAGGATACCTGTGTTGGTCTGGGACTTAAAAATAATGTGCCAAATGTGCTTCTTGTCTAGCATGTCGTAAAAGGTGACTAATGTTATATGGTGTTTTGGGTATGTGATTGTGTAGGCGACAAGTCAGCCACTTGTCACTACTTTTTCACAATTTTCCATCTAACCCAGCCCATTGTCCCGTGTTGGCCTGGGACTTAAAAAGAATGTGCCAACTGTGCTTCTTGCCTAGCATGTCGTAAAAGGTGACTAATGGTGTATCGGGTTTTGGGTATGTGATTGTGTAGGCGACGAGCTAGCCACTTGTCACTACTTTTTCACAATTTTTTATCTAACCCAGCCAAGTTTTATTTTTGGCTGAATGTGGTTTAAGGGGACTGCAGCTGTCCCTTTGACTCTGCCTACCCCTTCAGGGATTACGGGCGTGATGTTATATTTGTTTGTTTGCTTGTATTGTAAGATACGAATATAAATTTTTGAAGCAAGAGTTTCTTATAACCTTCTTCTTTTCTCTATAGGTAACTAGTTTGTAGCAATGCCTCAAAATGTACATATTTTGGTGTATTATATTAAAGCTTGTTAATTGTAATTTAGGCATCTTGTTTCCCTGTTTGAAGAAAAATAAAACACGACTCTCCCCAACGTTAGCATTCCACCGATGTCTCAATTTCGCCGGCAGTATTTGCTAAGAAAATTTATTATCATTAGAGCGCACCGGACGAACGTGCAGGCCCCCGTTTATTGCGTCTCCCATACTGCTTATGTGGAAATTTTGCCGTAAAATTCTTCAATGATACCTTATTGTGTACGCCGGGTTTACGACAACGCCATGGGTCCCCTACCCCTGGTGTTATTTCCTCTATTCCGGTTTTCATTGCTGAATTTGTGCCACTCAATTATTTTGGGATCTCACGATGGGTTTTTATTTATGAGTCAGGTCCGGAATTAAGCTAGTGAAACGAAGCTACATCATGTTTAAAAGTCTAAGGTTTTAACCTGTTGCAAATAAATTCAATTTAATACTATATATTGACGTAAAAGGTCACGCCCTCAAACAACTTGTTAAGACATGCCCAATGAATAAAATGTATTCCATCAAAAGAATAATGGAAGTTTACGGATTTAATCAAGCTACGATATTATTATCATAATACGCAATTTATCATGCTAATGAGAGTCCACTAGGAGATCAGTGCCCAAGTTTCCCGGCGAACTTTTTAGTCGCTCCGGGAACAAAGTTGGAACTGTATAAATTAGTTGTATCCGAGAAACGGATATGCAGATAAACGCGGAAGCAATTACTGAGCGTGAAGCGATCTTACCTCTACTTCCAGCTGAAAGCCGTGGAGTGATTGCGCCGTCGCCGGCTGTAAGAACGTCCCAAAGGGCGAAGTTGTGAATTCCACTAACAATTCCGGTCCACTGGATATCGCCTCTGGCACTGACACCCCGCCGCCGCAGAATCTCAAGACGACGGGATCCCTAGTCGTGTAGCCGTCGTACACAGTCACGTAATCTTGAACCTCGTCGCATTGTTGCCAGAATTTTAACTCGCGGCCGTTGTTCCCTCTCTCTTGTTGCGCGGCGTAAAGCGCCTTCTGACTTCTTATCGACACGAGTTGCCCATTAGGCTGCTTTACTACAATTAGTGCGTGTTTTCCTTGAGGCACTTCGTGTTGTCGCACAGCATAGTAACACGTTAAATTTCTTGGGTAAACGCCTGGGAAATTTGGCGATTGCAGCCTACAGTTTTTACGGTCGCAGTCGCTGAAGATCCGCGAGCAATAAGTCCCGGATATCAAATCCCCGAGGTAATACTCGGCTGTTTTTGTCGTCCTTGCAATGTTGTTATCTTCGCCGCGTGATATGTTTACGGGGAAAGGTATCGGCCTCATCTTGAAGAAGGGGCGTTCTGAAAAAGATACATTACGTAATATTCGATAAATCTTTTCCCAGTAGCCTCAATGGCTCCCGCCACATTGCCAAGGAATCAACTATTAGCTAATTAACCGTTTTTTTTATTATTATATATACAAATAAATTAATATATATATCACACTACATCACATACATTGATCTGACTCCGAGGTAAGTAGCTTAAGCACTTGTGTTACGTATATCAGAAACAACAGTGGTATTACAAATATATACTTAAATATTGGATATTAACACCCAGACACAGAACAAACACAAGTATTTATCATACGAATATTTGTCCTGAGTGGGGATCGAACCTACAACTCTTGGCACTTGGGGCAGGGTCACTACTGAATGCGCCATCGAGCTTGTCAAATGTGTTTAATTGAGATCAAATTGGTATATTGATATCAGTCTGAATATAATTAAAACAACATTATCTGTTAAACAACTTTTATATGCATTTATTTTATCCTCTGCAACTAAAACAAATAGCTATACTTAGAAATGAGAATATTTAACTATCCTAGTCCTAGTTTTATATTACCACGCTTATGACACTGGAAGCTTCCGCGAAACCTATTTACGGCAAAAATTAAATAAAAAATCTCCGATATCGTATCTGGATGAAAAACGTCGCTGGCACAAGGCACATAAAATATGTGGAGGAAATATCCAATAGGGAATCATTCGCTACATTTTATCCGATTTACATACCCGATGGCGGCGTGCCTCCGTAGCGTACGGTGGCAAATTCTCTTCTTAGCACTTTGTAAGCCATTCGGAAGTCGAAATTGTAGTTGTTCTGTTCTTTGGAGAGGTGCAGGAGTCTTATGATGAGGGTGATTGATTTGGTTTCGCTAAAGAAAAGAAAAAATCTCGATGAATACATTTTTTGGCAGTGCGGTTTTGTATGCAGTTAAATGTTGAAAATAAAGTGCATTTAGAGAAAAGCTTTCCTCTAATTTTGTGTTTACAGTTCAATTGCATATTAACCTGTAATAAATGGAGGGCCCCCATGAAGTTCCGCACCAGGATCCCCCGACCTGAGGTCTACTGGCTTCTTGGATCTGCATGTAGCCGTCTGGACAGCCGTCTTCTGTGAAGGATGTGAACCGGCCCAGTGTGAAGCTGTCGAATAACACCTGAGGACAAAGAATTATAGTTTAAATTAAATTTTAATGGTGATAATATGATATCAAATATTTAATGACTCTTGTCGTGTTGGGTCAAACAATTTATTTGCATGGCGACGCGTACCAATATTGATATTAAAAACGATGGTGGCATGAAACATAAAATATTCACGCTTAAGCCCTGACACAATACTCAGAATCAATAATATATTATTTAGTTAGTTATTAGTAATAGTATTTTCAATTTTATAATTACTTATTATGAAATACTGAGAACATTTCTGGGTAAAAAGTATTTTTTTTAGATTTACCTATAGGTATATAGCTTTAACAAATATAACAAACTAATTGTAAAAAGGACGAAGAATAATGTTTGTTTGTATTTCAACACATTTTTATTTTATTCAACTTTAATCCTCAAATGGATATGAAAAGATAGCTTTTAGTAGCACGTAGTAGTTTTATTCTAGATAAGATAGAGTGAAAAAATGTGAAATAAAATCCAATGCATACTAAACAAATACTTCCACATTCGTACGCACCCCGGGCTACATTATTTCGCGTATATTTCCCTCCTTGTATCTTCCGGCAATACCCGGGATGTCAGAATTAAACTGTACAGACGATGAAGGCAGTGAAATGTGGCACCCTACTATTTGATATCAAGTAGATCGAATGGCCATAGTATCTTATGTGCTAAACCGAGGACAATCTGTGAATTTCGTTGTGTTAAAAACTCAAGTTTTGCTCTTACTCACAGTGAAATAGAGAGGTCCGATTTTAATGCTAATTTTGTGTACTGTGTAGGAGCAAACTGTTTTGTAGTAATTTTTTTGGCCTAATCCAGTTTTGCTAAGCTTATAGACGGTAGATACATTATGATCATACTAATAATCTAAAACATTACAGAAATTTATTCTTAAAGTTGTTTAGTTAATATAGTCTATTTAGTCTAAATCACCCGTTAAATCCTGTATTAATTTGATTTTTAATCGATAAAATACACACCTACATACTTTTGTACTATAGGGATTACTTACTTAATAATATTTTAATCTCTTTCCAGTTTTCACAAATTTACAATTATATCCCTTTCAATGCTTCATGTACTTTCTCAGTGACACCCCCCAAACTGACACCGCCACCCAACTCTGGTGTTAATGAAAGTAAAATTTACGGCGTCACAAAAACAATTAGTGCTAAATTGCTCCATGATTCAGAAGGGTTATTAGCAGTATACCTACTTTTACCTGCAAACAGAATGTCCGGATAGACCCGTCGAGTAGGGAAGCGAATGGGATTATTTCCGCACACATTATACCAGCTTTGGGGAATTAGCTGGTAGCGACCGACGTAATGTTCCGCCTTTATGGCTATTATGGTGAATATTGGCATTTGTGTGAATGTGCTCCTTTGGAGTAAATAACATTTTCCTATTACAGCGTTTTTCCTGTCATGTATTTTCAATAGAGCTTTAATTTATGTGTATGTTTAGTATATTTATTTGGGATATAAAGTAATTAAGTAAGGGGCTTTTGAGAATGTAAAGCCTACCCCCATGGGAAAACGGTGTGATATATTAAGGTAATTAATATACAGTTTAATTTGGATTGTGTAGGCAAAAAGCTAGCCACTTGTCACTACTTTTTCACAATTTTCCATCTCAACCCAGAAACCAAAAACCCAAACCCATACCCAAAAAGCCCAGTTTTGTTTTAGGCTGAATGTGGTTAAGAAGAGAGAATATTTCGTTATGAACGTGTCAATCAATAGGATAACAATTACGATAACTGCCCCTACGTCAAACAGTGCAATCACATTTTTATACAACTAGCTTTCCATGCAGCATATCGCGTGAAATTCGGTCCATTACAGGGTCTCGTTTGTATTCTCAGTGACATCTATGAAATAATAAATAAATAAATTCTCCAGACTGACACACCAATTCCCTAGTTCCAATCTAAGCTTATAAGCTTGTGCTATGGAAAATAGGCGAACGGATAGATATACTTAAATACTTTTATAAACATCCATGACTCGAGTGTAAATGTCCATGTTCATCACGCGAAGCATTTGCCCCTAGCGGGTTCCAAACCCTCGAACCTTGGTTTCGTGGCCAGGGTCTCTGACCACTCGACCACCGGGCCTGTAAAATTTATGCGGAATAAACAATCTGTCTCTTTCTGGGTTTAAAACCTAAAGTGAAGCTACCAAATTAAATCGTAATCGGTCCAGTCCAGTAGTATTTTAGGAGTGAAGACATTTTGAATGTTATACATAGGTACATACAGAAAATATATAGTATAATATAGTAAGATTAGTTAAGATATCAAGGACTAGTAAAGATTACTTTGTAGTCCAAATGTAAAAGAGTGCGTGAGAATTGGGCGATTTGCCGATCTGAATTTACGGCCAGTGCAAGACCGGGTCCGGCTACAGATAAAGTGGCGATAAGGTCCTCAGGGCCCTCAGGGAATTTCCCAGAGGCCGAATCCTCAAAGGGATCTCAGTTAACAGTTAGCACCTGGAAACGGAGAGTAGGGATCGTGTGTAAGAGAGATCTTTGGCTGTAGGTGAGCCGAGGTGAAGGCAAACATAAATGTTCGATATGTTTAGTACCTACTAGCTGTCTCCGCAGTTTCACCCGCATTTATAGTTTTATATTATATGGCTTTCTTAGATAAATGGGCTATAAAACACTGTTTTTTTTTAAATCGGACCAGTAGTTCCTGAGATTCACGCGTTCAAACAATCAAACTAACACTTCAGCTTTATAATATAATAAAAAAATAAATATTAGTATAGAGGTACAATACGTGACTAAATGGCAATATAAAAATCATACATATAGGTAAATAGAATATTTGTCAGATCAGACTGAAATTTAATGTTCACATCCATCAAGACCATAATGAGTAAATGGTTTTATATGTACGAGTAAATACGATATATTTTTTGTGAAAGAATGTGCCAACTGTGTTTCTTGCCTAGCATGTCGTGAAGGGCGACTAATGGTATATGGGTTTTTGGGTATGTGATTGTGTAGGCAACGAACTAGCCACAACTTTTTCACAATTTTCCATCTAACCCAGCCCAGTTTTATTTGTGGCTGAATGTGGTTAAAGGGGCTTGCTGCCCCTTTGACTCTGCCATAGATTTATAATTTTTTGACTACGCTATAAATCTATGGACGTGATGTTATGTATGAAACATAAAAAAGCTGCAGAAAAAATAATGTTAGTTATAAAATAATAGAGATGAATGATTTATATATAAACGGGTTCTCAGCAGATGTGTTCTGCGGAGTAGAAATAAATTTCTTCAGTTCACTTAATAGCAATAACGTGTTCGGGATCAGTGACAAAATGTCATCACGCCCAGGGAGGCCGATAGTGAAATATTATTAGGAAAAGTACCCCGAAACCGTGTAAGACATCTCGTTACATCCGCTCCGCTCGTTCAGAAAATACAATTTGGACCGCAGGGCTGTCCCGAGCCGTTGATGAAATTTAAATGTGACGCCCGTCGTCGCCTTGTGGCATTTCAATTTATTCCACGGAAATATACCGGGTAGCGTAACTACCAGTCTGTCTAGACGCCCTATCTGAGTTTCTAAATTTAATATAAAATTTCACATTAGAATTCTTGTAAATCCACTTGTTATTTTAGTCAAAATTTTATTATTGTAAGTGGATGTAAATTGAACAGTAAGAAATTTTGAAGCAAATTTTTAGTTTAAAGATAAATTTTCTGGTAGCGAAATATTAAACATAGCATGGTAATTATTTTGCTCAACTGTCAGAAAAATGTTTTAGATCCCCTAGAGGTATTGTTTCACCTTTATCACATTGCCATGGCAGTATCAATTATCAAAGATTTTCCTTCGGATTTTGAACACCTTTACTATTTTACTATATTTTGACGAGGTGGTCTCTCGACAAGCTATAACGATTACTTTGTGACATACAAAATCACATTATGAATACTCTCATCACCTTCGCAACGTCATATCCTATACCACCACAGAATCCGCTTAATGAGTTATGTTATTACATTGAAGCAATAGCCACTCAATCTTCGAACTCGTAGACAGGGAACCAAACTAAAATAATGAGGGTTTTCAAAATACAAAAATCGCCAGGTTGCGCGAGTGAGTCTCGTGGTCTTATCAATGTCACTATTGGCTCTTTGTTGACAGCAGCCTTCATAATATGACACGTATGTCAGTTTGTTTTAACAACTAACCAATGAGAAGACCGCACGTCATAGTTACGCCATCTTTTGGATGTTTTAATTCAAAAAGCCCTCATTGGACATGGTTGCATGTTGTAAAATTCCGTATTGAGATTTTTTAAATTACAGAGGTTTTGAACTAGCATCTCGCATTGAGTGTGTTTTTGCTAATTGCTATTGAGCTACCATCCCCTTCGTCGTATCATTAAAGATGAATGAAACTAATTATCTCGGTATTAAAGAGTAAATAGATTATTAAAGTAGGATAGATTTATATGAATTCTTACTTTTTACATGCTTAGATTATATTATATACTTGTTACTATGTTAACTTACGTTTACTTTACTCGGTATATCGCCCCAGATGGCAGATGAAAGCAGAAATGTCTTAAAATAGATAGACAGAATCAACATCCGAACTTAAAGCCTTCGATTTCAAGCAAATTATTATTATTATTCATAACTAGGAATTTCACAGCAATACGGACAAGTTTTAACTAATTAAGTATACAGTTACTTACTATAAAAACATGTAGGATATTCTTAGGCAATTTACATTTAATGTATCTTAGAAGAATTTATTTAAAGTTTTTTTCCGAAATTGTTTTAATGTTTAATAAGATACGATATTCTGACACCCCTGAGCTGAGCGAGGATTTGTCTGTTACTGTCATCGTCTGTCGACCAGCGATGATAGATATTATTATTTACTGTAACTAAATTCACCTACTTTACCCATCGAGATATATGTACAGTCACCGTCAGATATATTGGAGCAGACAAAGAGACCAAATACTTCTGAACAGTTTAAAATGTCAATAAGTTGTATACCTCCACTACAAGTTAAAATTAATATCTGAACATTGATTACTTCACTAATATCTGAGCAGATGCTATTCAATAACTTCTATACACACAACTAACCAATAATATCTGAACACTCTTACGTACTACATATCTCGATGATTTTACCACAATTCTTTTTATACAGCTCTTTTAAAGTGGTTTGCGAATAAATAGTAATAAATAGTAGCTGTCTTGATCTTCAGTTAGATGTTAGCATAAGATAATTCGTTGATAGATGGGATTTTTCTCAAAACGCTTTAGCAAGTGTATTTATATAGATAAATTTTAATGAAATAAAAATAAAAATATTTAACTTCCTACAGACTTGAATACAGCAGAAGTAAATCGTCAGCATGAAGATTACTTACCTTCAGCTTGGTTAAGTTCGACTGTAGAACCAGGAAACCAAAGGTTCCATAGCTTAACTTTAAGTGCCTAGTAGCAACGAAAACCGTTTTTGATGAAAGTTATTATTATGTAAATACTTGTTCTTAATAGTCATTAAACCAACAAAGTACCTACCTACAGATAGCGCGCTAGTTGAATGCAGTCGGGGCCTGAGACGAGACATACCTGAGCTCTGCATTTAACTCGCGCGCTATCTGTATTTATTTTATTTGAGTCTCGAGATTACAGCAGAAAATACCCCGCTTAGATTGAAATGTAGCGATCCCGCCCAAAGAGGTTAGTTGGCGGCCCCTCTAGCAGAAAATCGCGGTACCTCTCATAAAAAAAAATATGTGAAAATCATTCGCACTAAAAAATATCCAGAAAATTGTTTACATACATATAAAATGTTATTTATTAATACATATTTTTTGTATTCTCTCCTTTAGGAAAAATATCACTACAAAAGTTAATATGTTTAATACCCTACCTATATTGTAGATACTTGCACACTTTGGTAACTCTAAAAGTACATAATATTATTTAAATAATTTACAAGCGGACCCGAGTGAGATTACAGCTGAAAACACCGCGGCCCGCTCAGAATGCAACGATCCCGCCCAAAACGGAGGGGCCCCGTTGTCCCGCTATCGCATCCAAGGGCCAGTTTGAATGCTAATCGCGGCTCCTCTCATTTAGCTAAATTGGCCTGACGCGGCGTCCACGCCGAGTGCACTGTGTGCACAGCGCAGTTGTTTGTTTGAGCATTCCACTGACGCCGGATATTTGCACGCGGGCAACTTTGCTATTAAGCGGGCTCGGTGTTTAAGGAGTTTTTTTATTTAAATGAAAGTAGCAGTGGAAGTAAATTGAAAAACATAAATACTAAATAGCCCTGTGAGAATATTCTTATGATGCAGTGGATTTTTTATTAATTTTTTTTTGCATTAATCCCTTATTACAGGGTTTACATAAGCACTTGCCGTTTATACTCGACTCTTAATCTAAGCACATGTCATTATGAGGGTTAGAAATGTGGCGAAACTTGCAAATTTAGATAATTGAGGATGTGTAACTATAAACCGATTTGTCTAGTTCCCTATCTAATGTTACAAAGGACAAATGGCAGTCATTTCAATGTAACAACGTTTAATCTAGAATGAGATATAATACCAGAAATAAGGAAACGTACTATTAATGGTAGGTACTCTGAACTGTCTTCGTCATACTACGAAGTTGGATATAATTTTAAAGATTCAAACTTTTATAAACGCTTTCCATTAGAGTCCTCGTTCGGTGCAGAAAGTCTGTCGGTACAAAGTGTTTTCAAGGAAAAACTTGGGTCTTCGTTTTTCCTAAGAACTTTCCGAAGACGCGGAGTTGTTAGCAGTGCAGCACCTCTGAGCGTAATTTTTATTTTTAATGTTAGAAATAGAATTTACTGATGTCCAAGTTTTAATATTTAACTTGATTTTCTCTAGCTCTGCAGACCTGTTACCATGAAAGGCAGTTATAGATATTTATTGCACTTAAAACCGGTAAATTTAAGCTTTATTCAATCCTAATAAAGTCAAACATGACGGTTAAGGTTTTGTTAGTGGAATACTGATATCTTACGTTCCATGGGATCAATAAATTTTTCCGTGATAAAAGTACTTATATTTTGTTAGGTTTCAAACTTTTGTCACACCTTTCATTCTAATCCGATAAATGGTTTAGGTTTGAAATTATAATAGACAGCTACTTTAAAAATTTTATTTTAGTAAGATTGGTGTAATATACAAAGAGGCGATTCAGTTTCGCGGAATTCATCTCGTTTTAAACAGATGAGAAATTTACAGTAAAACTGTTTACATTAAAGATCCTAGAAAATTCTTTTTAAAAGTGGTTCCTTTGTAAAGAGAGCAAAAGTATTGCGCCTAAGTAGGTTTGAGTATATTGTTTGAGAAAAGTATTTTGGGACTCGGAAAAAAGTTACACAAGTACAAAGAATTTTCTCTTTCAAAGCAAGGTTTATACATGTTGTAAGTCCTAGCCAACATGCTTACTCAAAATATTGTCTCTGTTTATTCTTTTGGGGCCGTTCAAGTACGTAAGCAGATTTATTACAATTATTCACCCCCCCATCCCCCTTGTCAGCAAAAGCAAGCATAGCTCTTACCCTTCCCTTCATGCTTACGTAAACATTTTTCAATTAATGTATTTTTTTTTTAATATTATAATTATAATGTTATAATTATAATTTTATTCAAGCAAAGACAATGTGAGGGTTGCCAATCGTGTAAAAAAGTAAATAGCTACCGATGACGTAATCATCATCTAGACTCCCCTACCCCCCATGTCATCCAAAATAAGCAAAGCAAAGACCCCCCCGTCCCCCCATAGTGCTTACGTTATACTTGAACGGCCCCTTTTCACATTATTTATACATTTTCATATTTTATTACGAATTCTATTACAGCATACGTGACTTCGAACGAAAGCAACGATAACTCATATGTTAAAATCTATCAAGCCGTTTCAGTTGCAACTACACGTTTTTACACTTTTTTTTTATATTTTACCTAAAGATTTTTATAAAAAATATTTTAATGTTACCAACACTATGGACCAGGTCCGAAATAAATGAATTTTATTTTATTTTATTTATTTATAAAAAAGTAATAATACTGGAAATAACCTAAACAATAATTGTATGGTATCTTCCGAGCGTTGTATTCCTTTATTACTCAAGTTCTGCTACATGGATTGATATTAATAGTAGATGGGATGCCATCTACTGTTAATATCAATCCATGTAGCAGAACTGACGTTTGTAACATGATGATGTTACAAACGTATTAAACGCTCCAATTTAAATACCAGACTCGCTACATTCTGGATCATGGCCTAAGGTCCAACTTTCAAATATGCTCCCGACCAAGCACAGGACATAATGCTGATGGTATCGAAAGTATCGGTACTTTAAATGGAGTAGCCGATTTTTTATTAAAACTATCGCTTTTTCGGCATCACTACTCTATGTAGATACTTTTTGTGAGGGATCTCACCTCGGGAGGACAATGAGGCCCTCTCGCGTCCAGCCGCGGGATTTGTTTGCGCGGGGTGCTAGCTGGGCGCTGTTTGTAACGTGCTTCGTTTGAACGAGTCTTGTGTAGAACTGACTTTTGCCTCCGGCTACGACTCCGCGAAGGAATATTTTTCACACCTTTCTCCTTTGATTCTTATAAAGAATTATGGAAAGTACTGAAGTAGGTGTATTTATTATATCGGATAGCATTTAGATGGACTATTTTGATCACACATTATAATCCAGATTTTGAGAAATAGCTTCCATCACCTTTAGTCGCCTTTTAAGTTACGAGTATGCTAAGTAAGGAGCCCAGTTGATAGGTAGTAGTACATACTCTTTTGAAATTATGACATTAAAATATTAAATACATAAATTTATTACATATAACGAATATATGATTTTAAACTTTCGCGTTGCATTTCCACTGGAAATAATACTGATGGGACTAAACGCGATATGTACTACATAATTGATATCGCGTTTAGTCCCGTCAGTATTATTTCCACATATAAGGAATATCTCGGCATCTTTGTTTCTTAATCCAATAGCTGTCTTACCTTTATTAACCGACTTCAAAAAAAGGAGGAGGTTCTCAATTCGTCTGAATTTTTATTTATACCAAGCTATTGTGTAGGCCGACTTAGCTATTCGGCGTCCTGTCTTCTCGGCGTCGCGCCTCAGCAAGGACAATGTGGCTGCTCTTGACGTCTCGCCCGCGAGATTTGTTAGAGGCGCGCCGAGGTGCCAGCGGCTATTGTACAGTCCGTGCCTCGTTTGAAATAGAATCTTATTTCCCATTTTGAGAAGATACCCGTAAACGACTCATCTCAGTTATGCTGTGATTAGTAAATATTGTTGTTAGGGCCGGTTTTTTAATGGCCAGATATGAATTAACCGACTGATAAAGTATAAAGTCACCAATTTGCGGATGTCATACGGTATTTTCCTCAGGAAACCGGCAATGACATTTTACAATCATCTGGATTGTGATTTATTCGATGTTATCTTTTATCTGACTCTCGAAAAATCAGTACTTAATGATATACTAGAATCATCATTTATTATATGTTGTATTTGTTTGAATTTACACAGTAATATTTAAGGTAGGTACTGGAAATAATTTAGACATCATATGAGCAGAAATAATATGATGTAGATGAAATGCTTTGTTAATTCTTAATCCAGTGTTGCCAGACCAAGCAATTTATTCGGCGTCCTGTCTTCTCGGCGACGCGCCTCGGCAAGGACAATGGCTACTCTTGACGCCTCGGCCGCGAGACTTCTTAGGCGCGCCGAGGTGCCAGCGGCCATAGTGTGGCCTGTGCCGCGTTTGAACTAAATGTTTAACTTTAAAACTTTTGGAGAAAAACTGAGGCATGTAGGTAGGTATGACTAAACAGTCCTTACTACAGTAAAAATTAACATTTGACAGGGGTGGTTTAAATTTTTCATATATTAACATATCATTAAAAATATCCGACGATATCACGTACATTGATCTGACTCCGAGGTAAGTAGCTTAAGCACTTGTGTTACGGATATCAGAATCAACAGTGGTATTACAAATATATACTTAAATATTGGATATTAACACCCAGACACAGAACAAACACAAGTATTCATTACACGAATGTTTGTCCTGGGTGGGGATCGAGCCCACAACATTTGGCGCATGGGGCAGGGTCACTACCGAAAGCGCCATTGAGCCATTGGAGTTAAAACAGTAGGTAATCGATATAGCTGAAATTTAAATCTTTATTTAGCAACATTAACGTTCTAACGGGTAAACATAGACGTTCTAATTTATTTTCGTTAAAAATATGCGAAGCTACAACACAAACATTATTACAGTACAGTCTAGACTAATTTAACGAATTAGGTTCTGAAAAGTTTTGAAAGAAAATACACAAGAATAAAACTCGTCAAAGTTTACTCTCTTGAAGTAAAATCATGTATTTAAACACTAAAGTTATATGAACAACACAACTTCATTAGGTATACCCAACAAAAACACGGTTCTCAAACATTTAATCCCGCAGAAGCATTTCTCGCGTTTTTATTCTAATTATTTCGCTACACATTCCGCTTTATTAACGTGTGCCTGGAATAATAAAAGGAGAACAAAGCGGGCACTTCACGTCGGAATGACGCGGCTATGCTCCTGCGGGAGTGTGTTGCCAAGGAAAATGTTTTAGAAAGTATGGCAATGAATGGACGGGGAAATGTACTCTTCGGTGTCTATGCCGAGGTCTTTTATATCGAGACTGTGAATGCCAGGGATTCGGATGATACTCATTGATGTCTTGTGTGGGAAAATTATGTATATTATTAGAAACATTTTTGAAGCTCTCAAATTATTTATGGAATCATTCAACTATGTATAAACATTTTAAACTTTAGGCGGTCTTTAGACAGTACTTATTTTTTCAACCGACTTCAAAAAAGGAGGAGGTTCTCAATTCAACCGTATATATTTTTTTATTTCTTTCGGATGAAGAATCCAAATTTTTATTAAGGTAAAATAGTAGCAAGCACGATGTGTATACATTAAGGGTCTGTATTAAAGTACTGGATATTATGTATAAAAACATGAAAACTTACTTCAATCTCACAGGTACACTACTATTTTTTATTTTATGTTGTGTACAGAAAATACTCGTACAATATAGACTCTGCTCCATTGTTATTACTGGGGCAACATTTTTCATGTTATGTATTAATATGTCTTTTGTAATATATCCAAGCGAAAGTAGTCATCATCATCATCCTAGCGTTATGTCCCGTGCTTAGATAGGGTCCGCTTAGACCATGATCTAGAATTTAGCGATTCTGGTAATTACATTAAAGCGACTGCCGATCTGACCTTCGTAACCCTAAGATAGGGGAACCAGACAATTTTTGGATCATGGTTACAAATTCAAAGTTGTTTGAATTTGTAGGTTTCATCACGATGTTTTCCCTCACCGTCGAGCTAGTGGTATAAATATGTACATAGATTTTTTAAAATCTAGAGGTACATGCCGGGGTTTGAACCCGCACTCCTCGGTTAAGAGGCGCGTGTCCTTACCATTGAGCTACCACCGCTCCCATCCATCCAAGCGAAAGTAGTAGCTTAAACGAAATAAATATTTACGGCAGTAAATGAAAAAACAGTGGGTTGAAAAATATTTGGTTCTTATAAACTACGGCAAATACAATAATCATTTACCTTAATGGAGGAAGTATTTTTATATATTTCTACAACAAAAAGCAATCGCAGTAATGGGTTTTCCTCGTCACAGTCACAGCCATTATTTTCCGCGAAAGATTATAATTAATCCCAATGCAATAATCATAATCCCGGAAAACCACACCAACCCTGAACCGGGTCGCGGAGCCAGCTGCCGAAAGCATTATTCATCTTTTTATATTTTGGCAGCTTATAGCACATTCGGGGACGCTAATATTGCGACGGCAATTTTTCACGTGAGATTGCCGTTTTTTTAATTTTCCTGTGCGATTTTTGCGACAACCACAAATGATGGTGTTAAAATTACCTCTAAAATGTTATGATATTGTTATCGCTTCAACTTTGGTGTTTAGACGACAACGCTTAGCTAGCGGTTACCGGTATCTTAAGCTAACGAATATTTAAAAGATAAGCCAGGAAATACACCTCTTTTCCAACTCTGGTCAGTGTTTTTAATATAAAATAAACAGTTGACTAGAAATTAGATCTAGTTCATCATTTCTTGGGTCCCTTCACCAATTAAGTTAGTTAGTCTGTCATCCAAATAAAAAAAATAAAAAAAAAATTATGTGTATTTTATCTTTTCTCTAACAAGCAAAAAATTAGGAAGATCCAACGCGTGACGTCACTACGTGCTACAAATTATCGCAATTACTGACGCCAAAGTACTGCACTCTAGAACTACACTGTATTTTGTTGTGCTGTATCTTTGACGTTTTTTTGTATACCTATATAAAGCAAAAAATACGTGTTATATTGTCTGATAATCAGAAAATATGCCTATTGTAAAAAACTTAAATGAAGTAACCCACGAATTGCTCCGCTTGTTAAGATTGCTTGTCGAACAAACACCAGGAAATGTTCCTGTCCCTCATCATAAAAAGCGCTGCATAGTTAGCGCTGCACTATAACACGTTATTGTTGCGTAGTCAATAGCCGCGGCACTCGACTGCGCTTTATCCGCTTCACCGCGTCAACCCTCCACGCGAAATGAGCGGCCGACGTCTAGGGCCGAGAGTACCGCGGGATTGAGATGCCTCTTCGCCTTAAGATCACTGGGGTAGGTAATCTTTCAAAAGGAATTCGTACGTCGTACTCCAGACATGCTCCTGACGGGAAAGACATTTTGTACGGATTTATCGCTTAATTTTCCGTCGAGTCAGATATTTCGCGGGTAATGAGTGGGATTAGGATTAAAAAGATCTTCGCTTCAAGTATCTCTTAGAGGATTCTTATACTTGTGTACTTATCTACAGGTTGAGAAGTGAATAGGCGCGTAGGTAGGTGTTGTTTAAAATATTCTTTATGTACACGTGAGAGACGAATCTTGACAGGATTATTTTTGCTGTCAGTTGCGTTTCTGACTAAAAATATATAGCTGCATTAAAAATTCCAAATATGTATAAATTAAAAAAAAAAATATCGAAATAATGATAACTTTAACTGTCTTTTAAAATCAGTTTGTTAAGTTAGTGTGTAGTATTCTCTTCTATTTTCGTCTTTGAAAGTGTAATACCGACATATAAACCTTAACCAACATGCTTTCATATTTTTGTCCCATGTTGGTCTGTGATTTAAAAAAAAAGAATGAGCCAACTGTGTTTCTTGCCTAGCATGTCGTAAAAGGCGACTAATGGTATATCGGGTTTTGGGTATGTGATTGTGTCAACGACAAGCTAGCCACCTGATTAGGGTAAAGACTTTGAAATTATCGACCTGCTTATAAATAGATAGGTAATAGAAAGCGGCATTGTTACAAACAACAACATATTTATTGTTGTTTAACTACTTCTTATCTCCCTGGGTAATACAGGTCAAAGTTAAAGAAAGCGCTTTGTAATTAATAGACATTAGTTCATTTATTGTTGGGTGTACAGTCACCAAAAACTCATTAAAAATTATTAGAGTAAAGTAAATTATATTATTTACTAGCTGTGCCAGCGGTGTCACCTGCGTTTATGGTTAATATTATGAAGACTATTTCCGTCATACATGATTTCTATGTAACTTTTACCATTAAGGCTGCACACGCGACGGAAGCTTAAAAAATGGAGTAGCTTCTCTCGTTTTCCCAACATTTCCCTTCACTACTCTGCTCATATTAATTGTAGCGTAATGAAAAGTATACTATAACCTGCCCAGGAGTATGAAAAATAATTGTACGAAGTTTCGTTAAAATCCGTCGAGTAGTTTTTGTTTCTATAAGGAACATACATACAGACAGACAGACAGACAAAAATTTTACTCATTGCATTTTTGTCATCAGTATCGATCACTAATCACCCCCTGATAGTTATGTTGAAAATATATTTCATGTACAGAATTGACCTCTCTACAGATTTATTATAAGTATAAATTATCCTTCTAAGGAGTTTGACATGAAAATAAACTAACCTATTTTTTTTAATTGAATACGTGCCTATACATTTTTTTTATAGTTTGAACAAAGTTAAATCCCACTCATAATTAACTATACATATGTTATAATCTACGTTACGGTAATCTACTGTCTTATAAAAAACCTGTAAACCAATTATGACTTTGTGTGAATTTTTGTGAAACTAAAACTTACCAACAGTGTTAAATTTACAAAATGGTCGTTGACACATTAACTTTATTAAATGTACCCCAAATTTTCGCACAACTTCGTTTACGTTATCAAAACCGAAATAGCCTTTACTTAATTCCGCAAGAGAAAAGTAAGTCTTTTAATGCCTATTATTATACTATCATATGACTGTTTTGTAACATAACGTTAAACTGGTACTTGCGACATACACCAACCAGTTAGGTTACCTCATTCAGTACCTAGCTAAAAGCCCTAGGTTTTGCACGACTGTTTATTTCAATTTATCAATAATAACAAACAATATTATCATAAAAATCAAAATATATCTAGTGTCTGCCGCTGATGACGGTACAAAGGAGCCGTATTCATTTACAAGTGTTATCAGGCGATAACGCTTATCACAGCAAAATATTATTTTCGTGTAGCGAATAACTATCGACACCATTCCGAATAATACTTTCGACGCGGTATGCACACAATATTGACGAATATTCTCTTACCGCAAATATCAATTATCAAGATATGATAATATTTAATGTCCATAGATATAGATAAACGATAATTGATTCGAGTCAGTGTTATCACTAGAAAGTGCACATAAAACATTTCAAGTCTTCGATTACGCTCGTGTCATTCGTTCTAAGGCGGTGAATGTGTTTAGTGAAGTGAAAATGGCTTTAAGTGAAGTGAAAAAATCATCATTTGTAAATGACAAAGTGATTTTAGTGACTGGTGGTGCGGCAGGCGTTGGAGCTGGGCTCGTGAGGAGATTACTCATGGAAAATGCTCGGGTGAGATATGGTTTTTCCACAAATACATAACTAGATGCAGATTAGAGAATGTTATTAATAAGATTACACTACAGTCCTATATTTATTTTAAAGTTATTATAACTGAATTTTTAAAGTAGGGAAGTGTCGTGAAGTTTAGTTATTTAGTTACGTTATGAAGTTATCATAAAAAAAAATAACCTTGACAATAACTGTAACTTGCATATTAAAACCGATCAGCGTATCTTTTGAAGCACAAAGTAGGTTTATTTTATTTATTATCTAGTATCGCAGCAAGCATGTCTTAGAGATTGTTCGCCGTGTACTATCTTCTATTTGATTGAATTATCTGCTGTTGTTTCAGTATGTGGCATTTCTCGATATTGCCGTGCGTGAAGGAGGAATTCTAGAAACGGAGCTGCTAAGGAAGTTTGGTGCTTTAAGGTGCAAATTTATAAAATGCGACATCTCTAACGAAGAACAGCTGGCTGATGCTTACAAACAAGTCTTCGAGAAATACCGCAGGCTTGATGTTGTGATAAACAATGCAGCGATATTAAGCGCAGACGATTGTGAATACAAAAAAATTGTCGACATAAACTTTGTAAGTAAATATATTTATTGCATGGTCTTCACCTATACGACCTATGGAGATAAATGTTCACCTTTCGGGTTATACCAATTGTTGTCTTATTATTGTATGTATACAGTGATGTTTACTTGGCATAGCTAAAAACGTCTATTCAAAATAACTGTCTTTTAAAATAAATCAATTTGTTAAGTTAGTGTTTGACTGGCCCGTTGGTCGAGTGGTCAGAGACCCTGGCCACGAAACCAAGGGTCGCGGGTTCGAATCCCGCTAGGGGCAAATGTTTCGTGTGATGAACATGGACATTTGTACTCGAGTCATGGATGTTTATAAACGTATTTAAGTATGTCTATCCGTTCACCTAGTATCCATAATACAAGCATCAGCTTAGTTTGGAACTAGGGAATTGGTGTGTCAGTCTGAAAGATTTATTATTATTTATGATTATTAGTGTCTCTTCTATTTTCGTCTTTAAAAGTGGAATACATATAAACCTTAACCCAAACCTTTGTCCTATGTTGGTCTGGGACAAAAAAAACTGTGTTTCTTGCCTAGCATGTCGTAAAAGGCGACTAATGGTATTTGGGGTTTTGGGTGTGTGATTGTGTAGGCGCCAAGCTAGCCACTTGTCACTACTTTTTTATACCAATTGTTGTCTTATTATTGTATGTATACAGTGATGTTTACTTGGCATAGCTAAAAACATCTAGGTATGAAAACTTTAGCATTGCTTTAGATAATAGGTAACTTCATAAGTAGTGAAGGTACCTTAAGATTTTCTGGGACCTAAACATTGTCATATTCAATTTTACTCGTTGGGGGAAACTCAATGTTGCACGTACCTTCATTGGTATTATTACACTTTAAGATTCTTTAAAGCCACTGCTTCGAGATTACTTGTATCTACAACAAGCCAACACAATTAACAACAGGTCTCTAAATCAGCAAACGTTTATATCAACTTGAAGCGTCTATATTAACAACAGACCGTCAACTTGAAGTTTCTATATCTACTGTTTTATATTTAGATATATATAATGTTTGATCGTACATCAGTCGCAGGCAATTTGTATGATTCCGCCGTTTACATACGGCGTCGTCAGTTTTAAAACGCTCGCAGTTATGTATATGCCAAAGACAATAACTCGATCAATTGTTATAATTTCGACGTTGGTTGTTCTTCTTCGGTTCTGGCTGTAGGGTCGCAGTTGTATCTAACACTCCTTCTCGCTTCGCTCGTTGTCGTACCTATTTATTTTAACTACTACCTAACCTGGCCTAAACTAAATATTTGCGGCATAGGTATTTATATAATGACCAATGATATGGTATTTATGAATGAATAACTTTTTATGTTTTTGAGCGTTTTTAAACTGACGACGCCGTATGTAAACGGCGAAATCATACAAATTGCCTGCGACACATCTATGAAGATCGTCGCTATTAATTTTGCGAGTTCACTCCTGCATACGACAAGTTTCAAAAGTTCCGCGCAGTTATGTAATTCGATTACTTTGTCAGAGCCGGCCGAGTTCGTAATAATGTTACTAAACTGTATTGATATGCGCATATTAAGTTTGCACTTTGGAAATATTTGACGCAAACATCTTTGGTATTAATCAAAACATAACTTATTATTGGGAACTCAGGTCTACATTAGTGTTGTAGTTTCTACACCGAAACCGCAATGTCTAACTAATAGTAACTAATAATATAAATGCAAATGTGAGTTTGTTGGTAACGCATTCACACCTAAACCTACTAAATCAATTTTAAGAATTCTTTAACCTATAGATAGGAAGCTACATTATTGCGAGTATCATAGGCTATATTTTATCCTTGTATTCCCACGGGAACGGGAACTAAATTATAAATGTGAAAGTTTGGATGTTATATACAGCTGATTCGGAGTTCCTGACAGATTACTTGCTTTTTTAAACAACGGTCATTTTGACCCGATAAATACTAAATGATTAAACACCATAATACTAGTATTGCGTGTTAATTAATTGTTAGCTCTTAGCAGCGATCAACAATTTCTTTTTACGTATAATTAAGATGTTATGAATATGGTTGATTTCAGTCAGCAACGGTCAACAGTACATTGATCGCTCTTGACTTGATGGCGGTAGACAAAGGCGGTTGTGGGGGGAGAATAATCAACGTTTCGTCTCTGCTGGCTCTCCGGCCGAAACCCAGGCTGCCGGTCTACGCGGCGACCAAGATGGCGGTACTGCACTTTAGTAATTCTATCGGAGTAAGTATTATTTTATACTAAAAATATGTGTAGTGGTTTAACGGGCTCGATGTTAGCAGCTCTTACAAGTCTACAAAATGTTTACTGGGAATATCTCAAATTGTAGGTATTTTAATAACATAAAATTTAAAAAGCTGATGATCTCAAATTAATATTCTCTAGTATATTGTCACTTAGCGGCCAAGGGATTAAACAAAGAGTTAATAAAGCATACGACACATAAAATTAAAAAGAAATTGAAAATAAACACCGGTATAGAAGCAGTTGTAACATACTTATTCGTATTAAATAAATATTTATGTTGCAACAATGCTTTCCTTCATGAAATTGACATAGTCACACTCCAAATAGGTACCAAATAAAAAAAGTTAACTAAGTCGTATTTCATCGAAATTAAAATTCTTTTAAGGAAATTAACTGTCTCATAAAGCACGCAGCACCTATTCACATAAGAGGACATTATGAAGGCGAGCCTTTTCAAGTTAAGTCAGACGAGCGCCGTTTAAAAAGACAGTATTTTTCGAATGCAGGATTTTTTAACAAAGTTCTCTTATAATTTATTCTATTCCGTTCCGTTCCACCTAAATTGAATTGTTAGTAGTTAGAGAAGTCCAGTTTACTTTAAATTATTAACTCGACAGGCGGAGCTTTATCATTCGAAGTCGCAAGTTCGAGTCTTGACCGTGTGTTTGGGGCCCACTGACACGGCTATTCTGCAGAAACCGAACATTTCCAACTTCGACAAAGATTACACTCAGAATCTTACTTCGAGAGCACTGGTGAGGCAAAGGTAAAAGTGAACTCGTTATCTTAATGACATTAGTTCTACTTTGTTTTGTAAAGCCACTTTCCTAATCTTTTAATTAATTACGTTAAATATGACTGTGATACTTATTTTGCTAGTTTGTATAAACGCACTAAATCTGTTCTTCGTAGGAAATAGCAAACTATAACAGTAGTACCTACTTAAAAAAATGGGCCATCATACAAAAGTTTCTAAATGTATGTTGTTTATTTCATTTGATAGTACATTGTTTGTCACTCTAGATAACGTTTCAAATTGGCCATTCCATAGACAAATCTAGTTCAAACCAATCCTAATTTTTTTGTAGTAAATTTGATTTTATTTTGTACATTGACAGTAAAAAAAAAGAGAACTCAACTGTGTTCTACTACGGCACGGTAAAAATATTGCGTCATACCAACATAAAGAAAAATGTGTCTATGCAAAAAAAAAAAAATTAACAAGTTTAAAGAGTTTATTCTCATTGAAACATATAAGTGTTTCTATATCATTTGAAATTCAAATAACATGTCAGTCATTACGTATTATTTTTATATACCACCTACGCAATATCATAAGAAAATGTGACGCTGTAGGTACCATTTCCATATTTCATATTCACATTGACAAAATTAAATTTCGCTGAGGCGTGGGTGTTTTGCATACAAAAGCATCTTGCCTGATAAAAATTCATGAATCTAAGATATTTTAATAAAAGTTTGTTTTCAGGGTTGACTCGGCGGCAAATGGAATTATTGAAGTGATCAATAAAGGAGAAAGTAGTTCCACGTGGATGATAGCCGACGATAAACCGCCCGTGGATATAACTAACAACATTTTGAATGGTTTCGAAGCTATGTTTTTAGGTATCGACTGTATAATAGAGTAATTACATTTTAAGTATAATGAAGGTTTGTTTTCATTAGCTAAAACAATGCAAATATTAATGTTTATAATATTAATACTCGTGATTAATAAATAAAAAAGTATTTATTTACTCACTATAATAAAAGATAGTCTAATAGCGACCCGCAAATCCAAAATTTGAAATTGAGCGTGTATAGACTTCAGGTCTGTCTATACAGTTCGATACGATTACATAAATATAGTTAGTTATTGCAGACTTAAACACTAAAATAATAATACCAACCTGTTTCAACAATCTATTTCCAACAAAACTTGTACAAGCTTCAAGTTTCGAAGTAGCCATAAGACTCACAAAATAGTTATGAAAACAGAATTGAAAGTGCTATCTGGAACTTTGGCGTTGAATTTATTATTCCAAAAATTTTCAATAAAGGCGAATTTATGGGTTGTTTTGAACCAACCCCTATTAGTTTTGGATTCGGGTCGAGCGGTGAACGATTGGCATCATCAATAAAATGTCTGAATTCAATTTCTCTTTGCAATGACATTTCATGCATCGATGTCGGTGGCTGAAGAGTATTTTACGTTTAATCTGCTGGTGTATTGAAATTAACGTATGTACCTACATATTTTATTATTTATCATTCAATTACAATTATTTTCACTCATAGCTGGTTTAAATTGTCAAAATATTAACAGACTCCACGAGTGTTAATCCTTCATTATTTTTCTATATTAATGAATAGCTGTGCCAGCGGTGTCACCCGCGTTTATGGTTAATATTATAAAGACTATTTCCGTCATACATGATTTCTATGTAACTTTAACCATTAAGGCTGCACACGCGACGGAAGCTTAAAAAATGCAGTAACTTCACCCGTTTTCCCAACATTTCCCTTCACTACTCTGCTCCTATTTATTGTAGCGTGATGAAAAGTATACTATAACCTGCCCAGGAGTATGAAGAATAATTGTACCAAGTTTCGTAAAAATCCGTCTAGTAGTTTTTGTTTCTATAAGGAACATACAGACAGATAGACACACAGACAGACAGACAGACAGACAGACAAAAAATTTACTGATTGCATTTTTGGCATCAGTATCGATCACTAATCACCCCCTGATAGTTATTTTGAAAATATATTTCATGTACAGAATTGACCTCTCTACAGATTTATTATAAGTATAGATAAATAAAAAGTGATAGATATACATAATGTAAGCAAAATAATAAGTTAAAAATATTATTAAATAAACATTTAAATACATACATATAACTAACCAGAACGTTAGACTTATTAATTTTTGATAAATCAAATATAAAAAGTATATAGTATATAAGTTACGTACTTATGAAGTAATTTACATACAATCAAAATATAAAGCACTTTTCACACACACTCGTATTTAATTCAATGTTATACCTTAATGACTAAAATATAGGTTCTTATCCATAGCTAGACTCAAGTATAGTCCACTCTTTTAAAATAGCTTTGTTAAAAACTTTGAATAAAACGAAAAGAGAAATGGAATCTCTTTGATGTTGAAAACGGAATTGCGCCCTTTATCAAATTATGTCCATTGTTACTCCGAGTGAAAAAGGTTGTTATGTTATTAAGTAGGTACTTAGTAACAGGCTATTTAATATCTAATTACAAGGAAAATGTCTCCGTTATTGAACCCGTTTTGTACCAAGCCAAATAAATAAGTATCCCTCGTAAAAAATTAGGCCGAGTTCCTAAGATTGGATGTAATAGATGGGATCACATCTGTCGAACAACTTTTTAATCTCGCAAGGGACAGAGAAAGGTTTAGGAAACTGGCGGTCAACCTTTAACATTAAATAGGCACGCGAAGAAGAAGAACTTTAAATTATTGCAAAAAAATTAACTAAAATCCTGTATCTTTTATTTTATATATTCTTAATCTCTAGTTAACTCTTTAACTGTAGATATACCTACTCACCTTAGATACTTTTGTCTATTTATCTATCAAAGGGTAAAGATTTTTTATACTCTTATTTATTAGCAACCGAACATATAGAATCCAAAATTAACAAATCTAGTACACGATCGATCTACATCATTAGCATAAAGCAATCAATTTTTTTTTTAAATAGTAGTTACATATATTTATTATTTAATGGTTTTTACAAACAACAAAGAGAAAAAAGAAATAGCCACCTACAATTTACGAAAAAGGGGAGTTGTCCGTCATGCCGATCAAGGTGCTCTGAATACTGGGAGCGTTGCCCCTCTGAATCACTAGTATAAGTTCCCGAACACTCTTCAACAATCCCAATGTCACGATTTCCATCAGGGACGAAATAAACGGTGATCATTAACGATAGCAATTACGCGATTATGGAAGTAATTAAGTGCCGGTGTGGCCAGCGCTGGCAACGGTGGCACTTGGCAGACTAATGCCTGGATGACACCGCCAGGGACCATTAAATTATGCCTTAGTCCGTTGATATCCTAAATTGCCTGATTTAAAACCTAAAAGTCTCATGAGGAATGGAGCTCTGGAATGTTTCGTGGTAAATATTATACATACATAACATCACGCCGATACTTCCCGAAGGGATAGGCAGAATCTGGGCCAGGTTAGATGAAAATTTTAAATATTTTATAGACGATTAAAAATATGGTATAAAATTTTCTTTTTTAACCTAAGATTGAGATTAAAGATGCTCAAACTTGACATTTTCATATTGACATTGCTCTTTATTGAAGTTGTATATTATATAGGTAACTAATTGTTACATACGTTTTACATTGAAAAGATAAAAATCTCGAATCGATAAAATAATTTGTTTGGATAAAGTTAAGCGATGACAAATTATGCTAATTAAGAAAAAAATTGTAGCCTATTTTGAACAGTGGGCAAAATTAAAAACGCCTATTTAGGCCTATAACACTGTTCCGGTTATTAGTATCATGAAATAGTAATGAGTAGCCGACCGCAGAGTGAAATCTTGTCACATATAATTACTATTGGGGACTTCGTACGAAATTAGTGTGATAGCCCGTTATATCCACCGCATCTATTAATATTTAACAGCCAACCGGATATAATTAACGGAAGCAATTATGCAATTATGGCGGTAATTTAATGTTGGTTTTAGGTAAACCACGTGATTGGCACTAAGCTTTGAGGTTCTGAATTTAACTGCGTAAGAGCATAATGGAACGATATAATGAAAAGAAACAGCGATGTGTGAAACAAAGGTTAAGTAGTAGTAAAGTTATTTCAATAATTGTAAATGATAAACATTGATAATTAATTAATTAATAGCAGTATGAAAATCACGCTAACAAATAAATGGGGTACATATGAACCATTGCAAATTTGTTCCAAAATAATACATATTCTAAATTAAACTTCATGTCACTTTCCTAGCGGGAAACCTAGTCAGAGAGAACCGAACGCCATAATATGATCCTTTTCATACGAGTTCTACGGTTGTTATGAAAAATTTATTATGAAATTTATTAATTAGTAATTTATTATTTATTTTGGCCCATGTTGATCTGGGACAAAAAAAGAATGTGCCAACTGTGGTTCTTGCCTAGCATGTCGTAAAAGGCGACTACTGGTATATCGGGTTTTGGGTGTGTGATTGTGTAGGCGACCGGTTAGCCACTTGTCACTGCTTTGTCACAATTTTTTATCTAACCAGCCCGGCTTTATTTATGGCTGAATGTGGTTGAAGGGTATGCTGCCCCTTTGACTCTGCCTACCCCTTCGGGGATTATAGGCGTGATGTTAAGTTAAGTTATTATTTATATTTTTTATAAAATAAATATAGACAGAGATAGGCAGAGATATATTCGCTCATGTAAATTTTTTTTAGAGTAGATTTTCCATTGGTAAAAATATTGTTCAAATGGTCCAGTAGTTTCAGAGCCTATTCAATGCAAACATACAATCAAATCATTTTTCCTTACAATACTAGTGTGAATGTAGATATCAAGTAGATTTTTATGTTATGTTAGATATAAATAAAAAAAAAATCCAGACTGACATGCCAATTCCCTAGTTTTAAACTAGGCTGTCCCTGTTTTACCACTGGAACTACGCGGGTAAAACCGCGGGGCGCTGTAAGAGTATGTTGAACGAACTCGAGGTTTATTATAGAAATACTAAGAGTCAAATATTTCATAGTCAGAACAACCTCACACATTTGCACAACAGCTGCTCTGGAAAAAAATTAATCCTTTAGCCGTTTTTGTATGACAATGCTGTCCGGTCCCTTATCAGCCATATAAGTCTGATGGGCTAAGTGGCTTTTACTACTTCAGGCCACTATGGACGTAACTCAAAAAATACATTCATAGGAAGGATCATAGGAAGACGAAGAGTGATCGATCATAGATGGTTGTCGCTCCTCTTTTTACTGCATAAAAATAGGTACTGTTTAATATAGTCTCTATCGCTGAAAAATATTGAAGATGATTAAAAATGATATGAATTACATATTATAAGTTAATTACTATACTATACTGTTTTCTTTTAACGATATTTATTGTAAATTCGAGATATTCGGATGTAGATTGCGTAATTTTATTGTATGACCTTTGGAAAACCAACAACATGTACCTACCTACTATAGAATCACACATCTGAATATATCCCTAAAATCTGCTCCAATTGACGCTTAAAGTAGCATAAAGTACCGGTTAGCTAAACATGAGGTCGTTCCAACACGAAATGTAGCGCTGATAGTATCGGCCGCAGTTTACCGCCGGATTCCTGGCAGTCCGAGGCAGGCGTTGGTCTGACAAATGCAGTTGTCAATGGGTCCACTGGGAACCGGCTAATTTGCGGCCAGGATTAGGTTTAATCCGTTCTCATTGCGCTTGCGTGAAATCTAAGCTACGTTCAAAAGTATGGATGAACATTTTCGTTGTGACTTTTGCTACGCTTTTTAATCCTTTTGAATGCTAATAGAACGGTCATTTAGTGTTTACAAAATGTAACGTGTGTAAAGACGTGTGTAGTTCAAAGTATTATGGTCAAGAATAGATATTGTATTCATTCCAGTTAAAAAGAGTACGGTCATACATATTATGTATGAGAAAAATCTTGAAATGCCATAACTTGAGACACAAATAATTATCAACAGTACAGTAGGTAATATTTTTACAATCAAGTTACGATTTTATCAGACAATCACAAAAACTGGTAAGATTTTTAATTATGTTGCAATAATGCAATGTGCAAAAATATGACGCTTTCTTAGCTTGAAAACAGACTGATGATAATCTGTGTAAATAACAGTATTCATTGATATAATTGGCTCATATTAGAGGGTTATACTAATAATCCCTACGATTAGCTGACTGATTATTGCAGTAGTCTTATATTCTACGATGTTATTGTTTGATTTTCATGTTTAAATACCTTTCCACATAGATGGCGACCGAAATGAAACCAGTAATAACAGTGTTACCTGCTCAAAATTTATTGCCCAATGTAAGTAAGTATGGAGAACTGCACTGCAGTACATAAATCTTCCTCCGAGCTTAAACTGGATAAAAGTTGGAGCCAAAACGTTATGAGAAACCGTCGTAAAGTTGTATTCTAATATTGAAAATCTCATATTAGAATTTTTATTTATGACGGTCCAGTAAGTATTTTGGTTTATACCTATAGTAAAATAGGATTTTCGAGAAAATTTAGTTTTAAATATATTTAGGAGTTCTTGAGAAAAATGTTGCAACACCATTTTTTTTGTATTGTGATATTTTTATCTGCTGCTTATTTCTTTTAATTATTGACTCTAGTTTCTTTTTAAGAATTCTAGACTCGAGTGTCAGTTAATCTCTATTCTATAATCTAAACATAAAATAGTCAGAATATAGACGGAAAAAATAGGCCAATAACACTAACTTTTTCCATTTCAATTTCAAATATAAATGGATGCTGCCATTTTCCCATCGACAAATATCAATATTAAATCCTTATCAGTGGATAAGGATTGTAGAACTAGCCATGGTAGTGACCATGGCTAGTTCTACAATAATTAATAGCTCACCGGCGTTAAGCCAAGCACATCGCATGCAGGACAGCTGAACATTTGCCAAATCCGACCCTCGCGTTTAAGTATTCACCGCCGTATTTCAACGGATCCGAATGAGAGCTCTGATTCTGAATAAACTGCACGCCTAAGTGCCGGAGAAAATACTAAAGAGCCCAGACACTGAGCCGTTTAGAGTCAAATGCCAAGAGATTAGTTTTAGCAGTAGGTCAGGATTTAGCCCGAGGCTTGTTCTAAAAACCTTTCTGTGTATAATTGTTGATGAAAAGAAGATGAATCCTTTGGAAGGTTCTGTTAAGTTTATTCTATATATTCGATAACGTATCGTTTGATGCCAGTCGAAAGACATTTAAAAGACTAACTATGTGATTAACAAACACAAAATGGGTGTATTTACAGAACTTAAAAAACAAGAATTTAAAAATTACAGAACTGCACATTTTATACGATATGCTTTCAAACATTTTTATATGTTTGTTATATACTATATTTGTGTCGCCTATCGCTACTTGTTATCTCTAGCTACTGTATATCTTCAGTATCAAGGATTAGACTAAACCAGACATAACAAGTGGAGCCGATAATACAAATTATCAATAAAACACTGTTTTATTATTACTCAGTAAACTATAAAAATAATTTATTTGATTTTAATATATTGAGATAAAGAGAGTACCTTTAACCTTTAAACCAAAAGTTCGAAATTTAAAACTTTGCTGAACAGTTCTATTTGTTTTTTTTTTTTTCAATACATGATAGGAAAAATCATGATATCTATTTTTAGTTTTACTACACACAGAGTTTAGGCTATTAGTCTCGGTAAGAGAAGAAACCTACTTATATTTATTAATCTTCCCAGGAATATCAATATCCCAGAACTCCATGCAGAAGTTACCCTAATAAAAACTAACGAAGTAAACGTAAGTCGAGATCTAACAAGTAAACACGTCCTGCTAAGGCTGCGTCTGAGTCAGCACAGTCTATCCGGGAAGTAAACAAATTTCCGTTATTGGTATTACATAAACTTGGAGGACGCTCGTGTTAAAAACAGGTCCATAAAACGGAGAAAATATGTAGGTATTCGATTACCGCGGTGCACGCTCCATTTGGAAGGGTAGCGGACCCGAAAATTACATCAAATTACGACATGGCAGTCCTGTAGAATCTGTTCTGTATTTTAAAATTAATACAGGAAGATGAGTAAGATATCGGAATCGACATTCAATGCTTTTTTTATCTATGGCGGAACGTTTATTATTTCAGTGTGATAGATTGCTTATTGGTTTCTGTGAGCACCTGTATTTTCCCATAAATCTCTATTAAAGATGTTCATCATAATCTTTGTTTAAAAATAAAACAAGCGTTTTAAATTAGATGAACAGCTTTATAGACAGCGTAACTTATTTAATTTCTATTAGATATCACCAATACTAACCAATCTAACAAAAAACTTAATTCTCTCAAGTACTTGTAGTCCTGCAAAAAAATATATACACGAAAACGTGCTTAAATACAGCAAGTTTGACAAAAAATCATCCTATTGACAGTAATGTAAGTAACTACCTTTAATTTGTCTCGGTACTGAATCTCTCAAACTTCCATTTCCTATTCACAAAGGTTCCCCAATAAGTTGGTATGGCTTGAGGACGGACCGACATAAAACTTTTACTGATTCGTAAAACGAGTCAAAATATATTTGCAGTAAAAATTTATTCGTACGCAAAATCAAGCCTTTGATCCAGCAGAAAATTTTAGTTATTTTCGAAGTAATCAGTTTACTTTTTACTGAAGATCAAAGTAAAATCTTTTTTTTGAGATATTGTTAAGGATGCAAATAGAATATCAAGTGAATTCTATTCTTAGGCCGTGAATTAATAAAAAGTAAAATTATCCACGTTATTTTATCTAAGTAAAGTAACGTTATGAAAAAAGTAAAAAATTCAAGTAATGTATACTTGAATATAATTACTGAGGGAGTTATAGTTTTTTTAATATAAAAATTGACTGTGGAAAACTGTGAACATCTATCTACACGGACCTAATATGCCTCAAGTTCAGTAAAGCATTTATTTCTGCCCAATCCGTTCTATTATTCGTAGAATTGCCTTGGAGAAATATATTTTCCTACATTGTTACCAAAGCCTGTTAGGTTCTGATCAGAATATGTCCAGCTAACAATAGGCTGCAGGCCACATAAAGTCCAGGCGTCCCTCAGGAGCGAAGCAGGTCAGCCGCCCGGGCACGCGCTGACCGGAAATTGTATTTCTTTTTGCGTTTCAATATATTTGCTTTAGCCTGGATGTAAGGTATTCATCAATGTCAAGGTTTTCTCCGAAAGCTGCGCTTTGAATTTTTAATTACGAATGAAGGAAAATGCTTGCAATATGTTCTTTAATAGCATGACGTAATAAAAGGTATCCTACTGATGAATGCCAAGTTGAAATTTAACTACAAATTGTTGAAGTAAGTTGCGTACGGGTTAAAAATAATCCATTTGTTTTTTAAGCCCCTTTATTTAACATCAGTAATTATAGGACTATATATAATTATGTGTAACGCTAAGTACCTAAACACTCTTTAAACATTGTAAAAAATATAAAAAAGCAGACATGCATGCAACCGCAACCAAAACTATTTAATTCGTAATCTGAGTGCATGCGTCAGTTCAGAATAACAAGAAACGTGATAAATTAAAGTAAGTTAATATTTATCTTCAAACTACATGTCGAGTTGAATAATCGGTACACATTTCAATTGTTAGTTAGCGAGCGTTTCGTAGCTGAAATGTTTGCAACATTTACAATAAAGTTTGTAGCAGAGCTACGCATGAGGGCACTCGTAGCAAATTTTGTCAGAAGCACTGGTTAGCACAGTTACACATACGACTAACGAAACTAGAGTTGAAATATTTGAAGCCGTAAATTCAAGCATAGTATAAACTCCTGTTGTGCACCATATAGTTCACAAACGGTGGGTCTACCATGATTTCAATGGTTATGAAGCGAATTTCATTTCATTAGACGCGTTTATACAACGAATTAGAAATTTCGTTTTACCCCCCGTCCGTTCGCTTGTCTGTTTTTCTGTATTGTTTTTATGATCAGTAAATTATTGAATTAAAATTAAAGGACGCCTTCTTACCATAAGTGTGTTTTTACAAAGGATTTAACTTAAACATTATACGCATCCAAGCGCTTAAGTAAGCGACTGACTAAATAAGTGTCCGCCGCAAATAAATAGGTTAATTCATCACAAACAAACCTAGCCAAAGGAAGTTTTATAGGAAAGTCGGGTTGCAGTAATTAGATGTAAATTAAAGAGCGTCCTTTTAAACAATCGGGCGGGAGGTCAGATGGAGGCGGTAATTACAAGGCAACGAGAAACTTATAATTTTGACTAAACAATAGTGAATTATGAACGAGTACTTAGTTTTATATAAACAAAGACAATTTTTCTTCTGTATACATAATTATGCCCTAAAAGATAATTTTATATTTATTCCATGTTTCAACTAAGAACTAACCATCTACATTCTACTTAATCTAATATCCAATATGATAATTATGATCAACATTCTTCGAAATATCTAGAAAATTATTAAATAAAATAATTTAATACATTTACCTTCATGTATACAAATTTCATTTTATTCATTCTGCTGAAGTAGACAGTTATTTGTAAGCATATACAAAATGAAATGGATACCTTCAGTTCGCCTATATAAAGAGTGATGGCAAGTAATTTCCCCGGAGAAATATATTTGAAACCAATGTTCTCTATGTCACTTTTGTACATTTGTTATGAATTATGTACCTACATATTTTTTATCCAAAACAGAAACTCAATAACTTTATCTTTACCCCAATTTGAGTGTGACACGTATACGGTTTGAGGATCTTTAAAAAATTACGCGACGTTTGTTTATTTTTTAATTCAATAAAGGCTTTAATTATGTAAAAAGTTTTTTATACGACATAGTATTTCGCAGTTTTGTTATGTTATATCATACAATTTGAATATGAATAATTTATATTTGTAGTTATTCACATATTATTTTATGATAAATTAACTAAATGAAGTAGAATGAGGTATGAGAACTTGTTGAAACAGAAAATATTATACTCTGTATGCGAATAATATTTTCCGTTTCAACAAGCTTTCCACTTAAAGCAGTAAATAAAAATAGGTAAAAGTCCTTTTCTTTCCAAGTACAATTTTCATAGGTAATAAATGTCCATAATTTGGAGGTGAAAGGCAAATGCCATTTCCTTCATCAATCATTTTGTAGCTACGGAACAAAATGTGTTCCTCGTTTATTGTGTTCTTTCAAATTCAAATCAAATTTTCGAAAAGCGATTTTCCTAGGAATTGTATTATTTTGGACATACACGTATACGTAGTCGTACACGTCTTAAAATGGAAAAAGTTTTGCAGCAATTTTGAAGAATAATGTTATCGCCCATAACTTTGTCCAGTTAGTTAAAAGTGACGACAAATTTTTATTAGGAACAATAATTTAAACTAGCGACTATAGAAGCCATGAATAAAAAAATAATCCTTCTTGAATTGCCAAATTCAAATATATTTAAAAAAAATAGTGTTTAAACCTTAATACATCACTTATTTAAAGCCTTCAAAATTTTACAGTAGCAAAAAATATGCAGCTTGTTCTAAGGCACTACCCAGATTTTAATATCGTCAAGAGCGGTGGTGGTAGCTCAATGGTAAGGTCACGCGCCCCATAACCGAGAGGTGTGAGTTCAAGCCCGTGCACGTACCTCTGGATTTTTAAAATCTATGTACGTATCATTAACTCGGCGGTGAGGAAAAACATCGTGATAAAACCTGCAAATTCGAACCATTTTGAATTTGTAAGCAGGATGCAAAAATTGTCTGGTACCCCAATCTTAGGATTACGAAGGTCAGGTCTGCAGTCGCTTCAATGTAATTACAAGACTCGCTAAGTCCGGAACATCGTCTAAGCGGGCCCCGTCTAACATAACGCTAGGAAGATGATGACAGATTTTGATATCGTCAACTCTATGATTTTATGATTAGAATATAATGCATTTGATAACCACAATAGTCTCGTATATTTACATTCATGAGCAATAACAGACTATCTAGTTCAACCGCAGAACATTGCACTAGCAAATTCATTCGTAAATAAACCTAATTGTGGTCGCTGCACCACTGACAGTACTAAAAGATGCAGGAATAACGTTGAACGTGCTAAACGATATATGTGGTCAGGAGAATGATGGGGCTATTACTCGCTCGTGGAAGTGCAACAACCGCGAAGAGTTATGATCCCGCTAAATTGTTTGCGTAAAAACGCTGGCACGTTTCCCTCGACGCGCATAAAACAAATAACTGATAGGTATTGAATGTTTTAGTCCGACACACTACCGATATCGGAAATACACTTTTGCGGATGCATATTTTTGTTTTCCGCGCTCAATGAATACGCTTTGTTTCCGCGTTTCTTTGATGTAAATTGGAATTTTACTGCATCAATCGTTATTACAAATTTTGTGATTGCGACGTGTATTTTTTTGTAGATTTACGAACACGACTACAACACGGATTAGTCAGCTAGTTCTATGGGAATGCATAGGCAATAAATCTCTAATCTGTACATACAATACGTACGTATGGAATAGAGATTTATGAGAGCGTATATACGTTCCGTTGTCAATCCTGTGTACTCTATTATTCTTTCTACCTTAACGGGTATATATTACCTATGATATTTATCATGTATCTACTTATTATATTGTAAACCAAAACCTGCTAATTTTATATCAAAATTATAGTTTTTTTTTACTTTTATCTAGTTTTCTCACAGTCTATTTCAATTTAATAACATATTTATTTTCATTAAGACATTTTGGTGTGACTTACACGAAAACTTAGATCTAAAAATGAAGTACAATGTATCAAACACTATTTATTCATTTTTATAACAATAAATAAGGGGAGCGGTGGTAGCTCAATGGTAAGGACACGCGCCTCTTAACCAAGGAGTGCGGGTTCAAACCCGGGCACGTACCTCTGGATTTTTCAAATCTATGTACGTATTTGTACCACTAGCTCGACGGTGAGGGAAAACATCGTGATGAAACCTGCAAATTCAAATGACTTTGAATTTGTAACCATGATCCAAAAATTGTCTGGTTCCCCTATCTTAGGGTTACGAAGGTCAGATCGGCAGTCGCTTCGATGTAATTACCAGACTCGCTACATCCTGGATCATAGTCTAAGCGGACCCCGTCTAAGCACGGGACATAACGCTAAAAAGATGAAATAAGGTAATTATAAGACAAGAACACCCGCATGCAGACATTATTACTGCCGGCGCGGTAAGCAATGCAAACGGATCGAGTACTCCTTCAATACTGTGCAAAATCATCGGTTGTGGTCCAAGTTATGGACTGCTTACTCATACTTGCTAAAAAAATAATGATTCTTCATTAAATATAAAATCAAATATTTTTCTCGTAAATATATTAAATGAGCTCGCATTCCTTACAGTTTCTGGAATAGAACTGAATAATTGTGCTCCCGCAAACGTTATTGTATTAACAGATCTTTGCCATGTTTTGGTCATACAATCAATCCGACAAAATTTTTAATTCAGGTCAGCACTTGTACTGACAGAGCTAGCCTGTAAAGAGTTTTGAATACGTTTTGTCGATGGCCACTAGTCGCAGGGTACATTCGCACCGGGCACTTGACATCAGTCACGAGTAACTCTTTACATCTTTCTATGGGGGCTTTTTCATATGTAGCCAGTTAAATGTAAAAAGCACGTACAAATATACATTTTAGTATAAAATTTATCTTTGTAATTCAATAGTTTCTACCGGTCGTAAAAAGTACCTACTTAAAGTGTGTCTTTGAATTTAGTTTTGTGTTGAGCCTATATAATACCATACATATAGATGTCTCTGGCAATCATATTCAAGCTCTCTCCTCAAATATTTTTAAAGCTCAAAGAGGCTATACGCGTGAGTAAGAAAATAGATGTAATTCCTCTATCTAACTAACACTGTTTTTCCATTTACTGAGCACCTTAATATTTGATCCGCTTATCTTCTAAGACTGTACATACGATATGAACGGCTGCCTCTGGCAACGGCACCCAAACCCTCACCTCGCGTCTTGCATGGAGCTCTCAAGTGCTGTACACGGGGGTAAGAAAATAGATATACAATATCTCCGTATAATTGAGACTGTATTATGCTACACTTAGGAATATAGTGTTTGAGCTGCTTGTGGTCTAAGCCTGTATATTACGATACAAGCAGCTCTCTCTGGCAACCGCGTTCCAGCTCTCACCTCTCGTCTTGCCTGAAGCCCCAAGGGGCTGTACACGTCTCGTAGAGACGCGAAAACGTGGCGCGCTAGTGCATTCAACAGACGTCACTTGCTTTGGCAGAAGTGTACTTGCGGATGCAGTCTAGACGTATGTTTGTGTATATTTAAATTTGTAGATATTTAAGTAATTACTTTAATTTTTGATTGGTCGTGTATTAACAGAAGGTGATGTAAGGAGTCATAAAAACCGTAGAGCTTGTATGAAACGGATCACGAATGTTTAAGAGGCGAGTGAGGTGTCTATGGATCGTGCCATATGGCGATCGGTTCTCTCTGCCTACCCCGCTAGGTAAGTGGCGTTAAGTTTTTAGTTAGTTAGTACTTTAATGTATTCCTCTCTGTATGTTAATACACAAGTATGTATGTATATAAATTACCCAATAGAATAACTACATAAAACTACGTACCTTTATGAATTAATCTATTCCTTAAAAGGCTACAAAACATGTTACCTAATAAGTTTAATTATATTTACAACATAAACTTGCTGTCCCAAAACTCAGACTTGGTAAGATAAGGAGCCCATTTGTAGGCCTAAGCATATTTTTATTAAATCATGTTTAATGATAAAGTGTTACTACAAAGTAGAAGATTATTTAAATGATGAAAATATTTGGACACGATAGTCTGCTCGCATGTAATGTGAAATTTATATTTTTAATTTATAGTATCACTAAATTAGATATATAAGTTCATATGATTGTATTTAAAAAAGGCCATCTGTTGAGTTTCTTGCGGCACCTCTTCTCAGCAGGCTATTCACGTCAAGGTACCGGTAGGGCAAAAATAATGTTTGACGTGCAAAATTATTTGTTATGAATCCACTTGCAGAAATAAATCATTTCATTTAATTAATTGAAACTAAGCAAATTAGTTCTCACTCTATTATGATTACAGCGCACGAGTCCCAGTCAACATTTACGAATGAACTAAGGTTTCAACTATCTTGGCTTTGCCAACATATACACTGTGACATTTGAGTGGTTGTTTTCCCACAGCAGAACGATTTACCTTTAGTAGTACTATCGAATCATGCGAGTTATTTTATGAAAATAAAAATATTTTTGTTCTCAACTTATTAAAAAAAAATTTTCATCAACTGGTAAGCGTGAGAAAAAATAGTTTATTTTACGATATGTGACGTATTTGAGTACTGCTTGCCGCATGAAATCGATGTTAAAAGTAAAAGAAGCTCCCGCACTAAGTAATAACAGCATACATTGCACCGCACGCGCTCCTCACAACGAACCGCCTCGCAACAAACAATAACACAAACTTCACAAATATTGTGCTACTAAGATAGAATCATTATACTGCCACGGTGTATATATTTTTCTTATACATACCTTTATAAAGACGACTGCTAAAGTGTGTATTACTTGGTAGGTACATTAAATGCTTTGTTAAATGTCATTCAAATGCCAAAACTGCCCTCGGGTACAAGTCTACCAGTAATCATAGCTCAAAGGACGGCAGCGACTTGCTGACAGCGCATTTTTCATATTCCACCGTCCCCACCGCCGGAAAAGGCTCAACTATATTTTCTCCCCCTTTTTGGCACTCGCCGACGACGTGAAATGGAATAATTTTCAAAAGAGTGCGGAAAATCTTTGTCAGTTGGGTGGAGAGTTTTTTGAAAAATGTCTCTGACTGTGTGTGACAAAATTATGACTTATGGAATCTGTGCGGCGGAAAATTTCAAGCACGATAATAATATAATCAGTTGCAATGCTAGCCGAATATCGTAAATCGAAATTAATGGAACTCAATGGTTTGGATATTATGTTTATTAATCTAAAGATTTTCGATTGTATTTTTATTTTCGTTTGGTGGAGTGTAGATTACCGGACAGCACGGTAAAATTTTTTTTAAAACGGTATTCTAACGTTGGAAATGTTTTATTGTCCTCCTGTCTATCCTGATATCATCTTCCTAGCGTTATGTCCCGTGTTTAGACGGGGACCGCTTAGACCATGATCCAGGATTTAGCGAGTCTGGTAATTACATTGAAGCGACTGCCGATCTGACCTTCGTAACCCTAAGATAGGGGAACCAGACAATTTTTGGATCATGGTTACAAATCCAAAGTTGTTTGAATTTGCAGGTTTCATCACGATGTTTTCCCTCACCGTCGAGCTAGTGCTCTAGTATAAATACGTACATAGACTTGAAAAATCCAGAGGTACGTGCCCGGGTTTGAACCCGCACTCCTCGGTTAAGAGGCGCGTGTCCTTACCATTGAGCTATCACCGCTATCATCCTGTCTATCCTGATAATGTTATAAAATATAAAAATTTGACAATATGGATGTTTGCTACATAAATGAAGAAACTATAAAAAATAAAATAAATATTAAATAAAACATAAAAGTAAATAACGGATTTCAAAAACTTTTATTTGGTCTAAACATTGGCCCTGACTAGGATTAGTCAATAAGCCTAGTTTCAACGAAATAGACGGTATCCAATTTTGAAAATAAAAATTGAAGGTTAGTCCCAAAGTCCCAAACTAAGGATAACTTTTTCACGCCTGTCTCAACGCTTCCCCTAACTTACTTAAAGTGAATCTGTACTTCTATCATTATGAAGTATGTATGACTAAGTAAATAAAGCCGTTCAACTCGCCTGGGCCGACCCACGTACGATGTTTATCATTCCGCATCGCGTAATACGTACGCGTGAGCCGAACATTTAGCTAAGAGGCACTAAAGTGCAGAACGTCTGCGTCGACAGATTTATTTACTTTAGTTTGAATAATGCGGGTCGTGAGTTTATTTATTAGCCGATCGGAATATGGAGGGAAATGGTAGATAGCAGTGTTTGGTTTCTTGCCGATAGTATTTCCAAAACCAGATTGAGAGTAATCGCTTCGTGTTTGTGCATAGTTTCGTCGCGATTCTATTTCCAAGTCGTAATTGTAAAATCTTGAAACTAAATTCTATCTGACTGACCTCCGAATAGGTAAAGTTAGTATTTTCTAGCATTCGACTTTAAATATATTTGAGATATTGAGTTCTTGTCTGTTCTTTTCGATACAATGAACCTCGTCAATCAAGTTGTCATTTCATTTAGGATTGCTGACGATTAGTAAGTTATTAATTTAAATTAAGGTGCTTTTCCGTTGCGTAAATCCAATCATCATTTTCCTAGCGTAATGTCCCGTGCTTAGTCGGGATCCGCTTAGACCATGATCCAAGATTTAGCGAGTCTGGTAATTACATTGAAGCGACTGCCGATCTGACCTTCGTAACCCTAAGATAGGGGAACCAGACAATTTTTGGATCATGGTTACAAATTCAAAGTTGTTTGAATTTGCAGGTTTTATCACGATGTTTTCCCTCACCGTCGAGCTAGTGGTATAAATACGTACATAGATTTGAAAAATCCAGAGGTACGTGCCCGGGATTGAACCCGCACTCCTCGGTTAAGAGGCGCGTGTCCTTACCATTGAGCTACCACCGCTCTCAGTATAAAATGTGAAAATATCTAAAAGTGATGAAAGAGCCGTTGTACCAACCTGCACCAGATCCCCATGGATGCCGCCTGCTGCGGTGATGGTGATGAGGCATACGTACGGGACGAGGTCTTCTCTGGGTCTATGCAGCTCCAGCTCGTAGGTCCGGCCCATGTCGCCGTAGTAAGTTCTGTTGCAGCCTGTCGACAATTAAATATAAGTAAATAAATATCAGACTACATCACATATTTCGATTGATCTGACTCCGAGGTAAGTAGATTAAACACTTGTGTTACGGATATCAGAAACAACATTTATATTACAAATGTATACTAAATATTATTTATTAACACCCAGACACAGAAAAAAACAATTATTCGTCACACGAATGTTTGTCCTGGGTGGGGATCGAATCCGAAAGAGTTGTGTCTTGGCGCATGGGGCAGGATCACTACCGAATGCGCCATCGAGACAGTCAATGTCAAAAGAAGTCAAATGTTAACCCTTCAGCAGGTTATAACTTTCCGTCTAACGCACATTCATTTTTTTTTTATTTAAATGTGGTTCTAGTCAAAGGGCTTAGCTAGGAAAAATTCTCCAGACATACAAAAATTTGCTAACTTTGTGTATGTCTGACGCTCATTTATAGATGCTAACTAAGCATGTATCATTGTATTTACTACATTACTAGGTAACGGATACATAGACATACTTAAATATGTTTATAATTTTTTTATGGAATTTGTCCTCAAGATCAGTTCTTTCTGTAACGACATATTTGCGGAAGTAATCACAATTGAAATAATAATTTGAAACTTGAAAGATTAAGCACTAGCTGTAGAAAGAAAAAACATTATTTACAACTCATTATTGGCTCCATGATTAATTCATCAAGTTTATCAGATAACTTCGTTATTTGAACAGCAGTCATACAATTTGAAAACAATCCAGTAATAAATGTAGATAAAATTCACCATCACTTAGTTAGCTAATTACAATTTGGATATATAAAACACGCATTAAAAAGTTTAAATTTATAATTGATGTGTGCTTCTGTGTTTATTTAATCATATTATATTATTTGTGATTGTTTAATCACACATTTAGTGGTTGACTAAACACGGAATATGCACATATCAAATATTAATATGCGCCAAAACTAACAAAAAATATTTTTATGTACCTAAGTATGTAAATAACAAAACGGAATCGTGCAAAACATTCATAATTTCTACGTTTGCGACCACAGATTAAAAACAAAAGAGAACAACGAAACCTCGAGTTTAAAAAACTTTTAAAAGCATTGTAGGTACTTCTAACTGACCAGTCTGTTTACAATTTAGTAAAACCTTTTTTATACTCTTAACAATCATAAAATGTATTACCGTCCATACGTGTATGTACATAGTATACTAAAAAATAAAAATAAAATTACGCTCAATTATACGGACAAAAAAGGTTTCATCCTTACTATTAGTAAAATAACCAACGTGTACCTTTAAGTAGTTCTTATTTGTCTATAGAGGATAACATTGTACTTACTGCATTTATAATTAAATCTGATTTAATTAATGATAAGATAAAAACGGGTATTTTACTAGCTCGCGATTAAGTATGTGTGGAATTCCACTAGAATGTTTTATTTTTTGCACGGAAGCCTAATTATTTTTTTTTAAGTAAAAGTCGTTAGTTTCTGTGACAGCAGATATCTACCTGTAAAGTTCCGTCCGAAATGGTTCAATCATTTCGAAGATTTGCCAGAACAAACCGGCAGGTAAACAATACTGGATCAATGTATACCTACTACAAATATATATATTTGTATACTACAGACAAAATACAACATAATTGTATAATACGAGCTGCATAGCAGCAAAATAACTCCCAAAATAAAAGCCTAAAAAAGTCTGCGCAAATTGTAATACAAACGCATTCCTTCATGAGAGCAGAAATGATAAATCCCCCGACGGAACCCATTCGCCCAAAAGCGCACTTACGATTATAGGCACAATAAATATACCGTACGTTCACAAAACACCCTGTATGCGGGTGAAATATTCGCAACAGTTACAAACAATGGCACGTATTATTTAGAAAAACCGGTCAAGAGCGAGCCGTGCATTAAAACTCGATATTTAAGACAATGTCATGCGATAAAACTGACTAGTTAATTTTCATCTTTTAAAGACTATTCCTTTATCCAATATTGCTGTATGAATTGCATAAGTTGTAGTTTTAATTATTTTCAAGTTTTATTGTAATGTAATAATCGGTTTTTTCAATTTCTAACTGTTCTCATGTTGCCCTGGAGCTCAAATTCAAATTCAAATTTCAAATTCAAATTCAAAATTTCTTTATTCATGTAGGCCTTAAAAAAGCACTTATAAATCGTCAATTTTACAAAATCTTTAGAGCAATGTGAATCTACCACCGGTTCGGAATGCTGATTCTACCGAGAAGAAACCGGCAAGAAACTCGGTAGTTACTCTTTTCAGCGTCAAAATATACATGAGTAATATACAGTTTTCTTTTAAATGTTTTAAACTAAATCATACAATCAATGACTGCGGGAGATGACATAATATGATTACTTACAATAAAAGTGTAAGATTAACCAGAGCAGACCAGCCCCCAAAGGTGGCACCTGTGCACAAGCATGACGTATGTGTCAGCCATCGTTTCACTCAACCATATCAGAGGGAATGTAACGATCCGCCACATAACGCCACCACCCCAGAGGCAATTAAGTGAGCATGACTACTCAGGCTATCTCAGCAATTAATTAAAAAAACTAAAAAGAAAAAGGTCACAAATATCCAACATCAGCCACTAACCATAGGAAAAGGTGTACAAGATTCAGACTACCCTATTAAAAATTTCACATTAGATCCCAATGGAGATTCATTAACCCAAGCTGTCTTATCGTTCAGATAATCGTCAGTAGTATAATAACCTTTTTGTAGTAAGGTATTTTTAATGTACTGTTTGAACTGAATGAGAGGCAATGTTATGATACTTGCGGGAATTTTATTATAGTAATTTATACTTTGTCCCATAAAGCTACGTGACAACTTTTGAAGTCTGAAACGTGGTATTGCTATCTTAAACTTATTTCTTGTGTTTTTATTATGCACATCACATTTTTTAGTAAACAAATTGATGTTTTGATGCACATATAAGATGCAGCTATATATGTACTGTGAGGCAACGGTGAGAATCCCAATCTGCTTGAATAACTCCCTAAGAGAGTCTCGAGTGTTTAGATTGTAGATAGACCTAATAGCTCGTTTTTGAAGAAGAAAGATAGTCTGGATTTCTGCTGCCTTTCCCCATTATTTTCCATAGCCCAAAATCACAACTAACACAATACAATTCTAATGAAACCTACAAATAATTCGAATAAAGTCATATTTTTTAATAATTTAGGATAAGATTTTTACCTCTACTCCATTCAAATATATAAACTAGTCCTATAATTTTACCAAATAATGATAACAGACAGACAAACGTAGCTGTTTCTATAAATGGGTTTTATCTATTTCGACACGGAGGCGTAAAACGCGAGGCACGTTTGCGGGCGTGGCACGATTTGCACAATGTATCGGCAGTTCAATGTTTAAATAACAGGAGGATTACTCGAAACAATTCTAATCCGCTTAGCGGTTAGATAGTAATGTTTGCGGTAGTATTTTAACGACAAAGCTGCTATCTTTTCAAATATAGGTAATACAAACAAAACTGCAAACAAAACATATTATATTTATATTATACTAGCTAACCCTGCGCGCTGTGTAATGCCCTGTTCTCAAATTTTCAATACCCATTTTTTTTTACCGCGCAACTTTTTTATTTTTTGCTTCCATATTTTCAAAATCGGTTCAGCTGTTCTCGAGATTGCGCCTAGCAACACATTCAGCGATTATTTTTTATATTATAGATTATGGATTAGATAACAGATCAATCAAACACACTAAGCATTCATGACTCAAATACACATTGTTATAGGTTGTATATAGAAGGCCTTCATTTAAACATTTTATCTATAAATTAATACGTGAAGCAAAAACTTTGTACTCCTTTTCATGAGAATTACGCAGATGGAGGAGTATGAGATTTGGCATAGTTAAATTTTATATGGAGAAGAAGTGCAGAAAGCTAATATTTCAATAAATAATAAAAAAAAACAAACTAATAATGGTCGAATTTCGACCAGTAAGTAGACGATCACTAGTATGATTAAGATATGAAGATGATTTCGCAAAACTGAATAGCTTACTGAGAATGTTCCAAAAATGTGGCGAGGAAGTGAATGGAATGTTTATTCAGTATGGTACTAGAAAACTGACATTTACTGATTCGTAAATGTTATTTCAACTGATTATTGTACACTGTTATTGTACATAAAGAAAAAACAGAAACTCTCAAGCATTTAAACATTACCGAGATAAAACCAAGTAATTTAAAAATAATATCCTTAACAGTGGTTGCTAAAACAGCAACAGAAGAAACAACAGAATCTATCACCATGTTACAAACTAATCTACTAAATGCTAAACATTTCAAACCGTACAATTCAGACAAAGCCAAGTTCTGTTTACGGCTGTACCGAGCAAAACTTAGCTACAACTTGCCGTCGCGAAGTTCCAGATCCGACAAGGGGCTTTCGAGCTGATTGCCCAAACAATAAATTCCTTTCTAAAACTTGAACAGTGCATCTTGAAAAAATTGCACGAGGACATGTATTGTTTTGAAGAAGTAACATAAAAATAAAAATAAAAACATTTGTTAAAGGGAGCTACCGCTACGCTAGGGAAGATTTTTTTATAGCTTAGCGATTGTGTGGGCTAATATAATAGGTTTTTTTATTCTAGCGGAATAGGCAGAGATAACCGATAGCATAAAGCTAATAAGTTACTTTTTATTTTTTAAACCTTCTGATTCTTGTGAGTTCTTGAGACTCTTCTTCTGAGTTCTTGAGATGAGCGCCTCCAAACAGCAAAACTCGTCCAATTTATGATATCGGTATAGATACCGCTTAACTTATAACAATTGACAATGTGTTTCGTTCAAAGGCGGAATACGCATTGATCCATAACTTAGCTAGTGGAAATTTCCATATAGAAATGATGTTGAAAGATTGCTATTGGGTAGTTTGAGACTTTCAAATATTGAACACTACTTCTATGAAAAATATTGGTATCAAACTAGAATGTAACTTGTCTCGTAAATTCCAGACGTTAGAAAGTTCTTTTATTTATTAACCGGCTTCAAAAAAAAGGAGGAGGTTCTCAATTCGAATAAATTTTTTTTATTTTTATTAAAAGGTATTTAAAGCCAAATAACTTTAAATGTTAAACTGAACATTTCTGATCTCCGTAGAAAATACACTAAAACAAATAGAACTCTAGGTAGTATAGTGTTAACAGCCAGTAATCTAGACTCAGCAAAGTTCTAAGCGCAACGGAAAGTTCGCAGACAGAGTGCTTTCAAGTTAATTGCCCAAACAATAAATACGTGTCTATGAGACTTCAGCTGCGCATCTTGAGATGAGCACAAATGTGAATGAGCAGTTACTTTTGCTTGCGATTTTTATCTTTGTAGGGCGTGTAAACAATATAGGTACATAGAAAAGATGTCACTTAATGCAATATCGTAAAAATATTTGTCGAAATAGTTTTGATACATAAGAAAATTTTGAAGAAATTAGAATATATTTAAACTCAATAAAGCAACTGACAAATAAGAAACATTGATTGTCTGATGTTTATTTTAATAAATGAGCTATTCGTTAAAACCCGCTTGATAAATATTTATAGAAATATCGATTAGGATGACAGGAAGTTAACATGAAATCCGTGTTTTATACGTATTCATTTTATTTTTACCACGTAATAAACCACGAATGAAGTAATAAATCAAAACAAAAGAAGGGCCATATTTCGCAGTCGCAATAAAATGCAGAAAATAAATTACTGTCCAACGCCGCCGTATGTAAATTTGGGACGCATAATAAGCGGCGCGTCCGTTGTAAACGCTCAATGTATGTTGTAAATGCTCATCAGCATCGTATTTGCTCGCTCGCAATCATTTGCAACGCTTGTAAGCGTCGCCCGCATGCCACGTCACTAACGTGTCGTAATGGGCAAATGGAAAATGTAATTTCGGGTGGGGTAGTTATTTGGTTACCAACGTGATCCAACGTGATTATGAATCCAGATCGAGGTGATGGTAAGTTAATTATTGGATGGGAGATTAGAGCGATTTGTATGAAACATTCAAAATTCAACAAATTAGTAAGAAAGTTTGTTAGTTGCTAAAGTAAAAGTGTCTTATGCTGTTTTATGGATGCAAGCGAAAATTTGGCTTTTCGATTTACCTACCTCCTAACAAAGTTTATGTACATCTTGTGATTCTGGCTGCAATCATTTCAAACGTCTATTCGAACATTGGTCAAATTGGAAAATGTTAATTTGAATCGTCCATACTTGCATAATCCTTGCCTCTTATATTATGTAAAGATTCATAACAAAATAATGTTGAGAGTATTTTAAAAATATACCCAAAATTATAGTTACACGAAGGGCGTACCGTATATGCACTCGTGTGGGATGTTCAATTTATTCATTGCAGCCGCATTCGTCGGTGGCAATCATTTGCAATGCAATGCGCTCAAAGCCAAGTGGCGTATGCCTCTCACTAGTATATCGAAGTAGAGAGGGTAGAATTGATGAGTGGTGGTGTGACAGCTGTTCAATTATTGGAGTTCAGTAATAACACATGTATTACTTATTAAATTAATGTTATGAATGTATTTGAAGCCTACTCTATTATAATATTTATAATTTTTAGCACAGTCTCGGTGTTTTTATTTTGAAAAAAAAAACACCTATTCATTTATTAAAGTTCTGTAAACAAACTTTGTCACCCCTTTCAATCGTTTAAGTTATGTATTAAAATCTATAATAGTTTTTGCTTCATTGCATGTAATGAAAACTCAATTATAACTTTGATTAAATGGCACATCTTTGGTCTGGAGAAAACGGTGCATCTCTTTTAATGGGCAGTTACAGATTATAACATCTCATACATTTTCTCTATCAACCAAATAAAGCGTCAAGTTAAATGCAATTGCTTAACTTTTCACTTGTATATCCAAAAGCAATCACGGCACGAGAGGTGGCACGTTTAAAACGCGCTATTTATTCATCGCCCGCTTGCGCTCGCTTGCAATCATTCGCAACGCTCGTTATTGACCGCAGGCAACACTGGAGTGGGGACAAGTGCTTGAATGATTGCTTTTTGTTGTGTGCTTTATGAGTATCGGGTTTGTCGGATTTTTATGAAACATTTTACAAATGTTTTTTTAATGTTTATTTGAGTTGGTGCTAGAGCATCATGTAGACATGACGTTTGTTGTATAGGTAAATAAAAGGCTTATTAGTAGAATGTAGGTAAAAGGAAAGTCTTGTAGGTAAATTATGTGATTTTTTTGTAATTTTGCGTTTGGCCGTTCACTTAATTCGTAAAGCTTCTATTGTGTTTGAAAATACTTTTGGCAAAATAATTATGCAACTGTATAATTACAACTAAATGGTTCTCAAAAAACTATATTTGTAATCATATTGCATTTCCATAATGACAATAGCAACGTATGCACAGTTTTTGATAATGAATGAGCTTTAAATAGTCATATTGCAAATGATTGCATCAGTTACAAATTAATTCAATAATTATACGTAATGCCGCAAATACGAAAGCATTCTCTATCCACACGAAATAATTCATTTGTTAATATAACGGTAATTATTTTGATACCGAATAATAATAATTATATTGACGAATAACAGCAAATTAAATAAAATATTGCTTATTTTAAAACATTTTGCCAAAGTTCATCAGTGCAGGTTCCATTTAAAAGGCAGAAACTGAGTTTTCGCATTTTAAATTAAGTAAGCCACAATGGTCTGGAAATAATACGTTGGAAATTAATCACTCGATGTGCGATGAGAAGCAATTAACTGATTCGCTTTTTTTTATTTTAGTGTTAAAATATTCGAGATAATCATACTACGATTATAATTGAATTTACCTATACAAATCATAATTAAATTTAAATCAATTTACCGAGATCATTTTATAAACCTTGCGTAATTTTCCATTCGTAGTAAAACAATGTTCCTAGATTTATAAATATATAAATTTATTTGATTTATGAATTTACTGACTTTTCGTAACCCGATAGTGAAAGCATTGAAGCATTCCATACATTTCATGACAAAATATTTCTCACTGTGAGACGAATATTGCACCGTTCATTATCCGTATGTAATCGCTATCATGTTAACCAGTAAATTGGAAGGTGTTACATAAAAACAATTTGTTTAATTGTTATATACATATTTTTTCAATTAAAGTTATGTTTCATGTTTTATTAAGATTTAATGGTCAGAATACGATGAGAAAGAAGCTTATGATTTACTAGCCACGCCCCGCAGTTTCACCCGCGTACTCCCGTTCCCGTGGGAATATGGGGACAAAATAATTCCTATGTTACTTTTATATTTATATATAGCCTATTTACTGTTGTTTTCCCTAGATAAAGTAGCTTTTTATTGGTCAAATCGGTCTACTAGTTTCGGAGCCTACTCAATGGAAAAAAACAATCAAATCTTTTCTCTTTATAATATTAGTAAGCATTAGACCAGTGCTTCTCAAACTTTTTATGCTATGGAACCTTTTTAGGAAGCGGAGTATTTGACGGGGACCCTAGAACAGCGCGGGCGGCAGTGCGGGGGGGGGGGGGGTAATAATCGCCTTTTAACGGATTTTCCCAATGATAATTTTCGTGGAACCCCCAGAAAGGCTTCACGGAACCCCAGGGTTCCGCGGAACACACATTGAGTATAGCTGCATTAGACTATTGCATGCCGTTTTATTTGACGTCAACAACTCACTATTTACGTTGAACCGTTTATTCAACGTAACTTCAACGTAAATTCAACGTACATTGGAGTATTGAGATACTCTTTACCGTTAGGTTAGTTATCGCAATACTCCAATGTAAAATTCCACCAATTAAACCACTCTTTATGCAATAAAAAAATTCAGTCGAATTGAGGACCTCCTCCTTATTTTTGAAGTCGGTTAATTATCATCTCATCTTATCTTACGATTACTGTAATAAGTATTCAAACGTGATGCATAAAATATAATGAGTAGGAAAAGCACGTAAATTTTACGTTAAAATGGTTTTAACGTAAAATTTATTTTGTCTGTGGGGAAACTGATTACACGGAAAACTGTTCTTGAGAATTATTTACCTATAACACACGTACGGTCTCTAAAAGTTGTGTACATTTCCATTATGATTCGAACCATTGCAACAACAAAATGACTTATATCCATTAGATTTTATCAGGAAAAATGCACAGTTAACTGCATGAAAGACTAAAAAAAATCGTTATGAAAACATGCGCTGCGTGATCACAAAAAAACAAATAGGGCATGACTGCTAGTCAAGCACCAAAATGCATCACGGTTAGTCTCACGGCTGTAAGTGGCGCGTCCTACAAACACTAATACACAATGCAATAAATGGTGGTGAAGCAAGTCCACCACTTTTTCAAATTGCGGCTTATACTCGACTAGCTCGATGGCACATTCGGTAGTGACTGCCCCATGCGCCAAGAGTTGCGAGTTCGATCCCCACCCAGGACAAACATTCGTGTGACGAATACTTGTGTTTGTTCTGTGTCTGGGTGTTAATATACAATATTTAAGTATATATTTGTAATACCACTGTTGTTTCTGATATCCGTAACACAAGTGTTTTAACTACTTACCTCGGAATCAGATCAATGTATGTGATGTAGTCCGATATATACTTTTTATGTAAGCAACGATCTAAAACTTTAATCACTAATCTGTGACGTGACTATATATACATACATAACATCACGTCCGTTATTTCCGAAGAGGTAGGCAGAGTAAAAGGGGCAGCAGGCCCTTTGATCACATTCAGGCAAAGATAAAACTGGGATGGGCTAGATAGAAAACTATGAAAAAGTAGTGACGAATGGCTAGCTCGTCGCCTACATAATCCCAAACCCAATCCCAACACCATTAGTCGCCTTTTACGACATGCTAGGCAAGGAACATAGTTGGCACATTCTTTTTAAGTCCCAGACTAACATGGGACATAACTTAATAGCACAAATTCATTATTTACCTTCCCGTTTAATAGAGAATAATACGAAAAAATTCAAGTCATTTATAGGAAAACACAGAACTTGTTTACGTTTGAAAACATAATTAATTACTGCTCAACAAGCCATAATTATAATAAACACCCGCATCAATATTTATATAACATACACCCATTATATTTGAATTTACTTTACAGTAACCTTTCAACTTAATAATAAAATATATTAATATACTTATTTTGGCTCAAGTTTCTGTAAACATAATAAAATATTTTAATCTTCTATATACTACTAAAGGCAACAAAGAAATATACGACCAGCAATTACCTTAGCCTATAGATAGGTGCTATACCAGAGACGACATTTAGATTGCCAACCAAACTTTTCGATGACCATCATGCATATAAAAATATTTTCCGAATCTACTAAGAATTTAGCACTTCTTCACTGTCCTCGGCTAAACTGTGATTAGGAGTGATACGCACGCGGACACCAAAGCGACTACGAAACTACCAAGTACCACATCGCTGCAATCAAACTGAGAGCTTTCAACGACGGATTCTGAAAGTTAGTGCGCCTTTGTTCCAAGGAGTTACAACTGGGACAAAAGTATCTACGTATCGCTAGCTAGCTCTGATACGCCCCAAATTGAGTGGTTTCGGAACTATGTAAACACGAGCGGGCTTCGTTCCTTTTATGTTGGTTGAAATTAAGCTATTGTACATTGTAAACTTAGTGTCCGAAGCTGCCGGTTCAATGAGAATAAGAAATAAAATATTGGTGAAAGTAATTTATATATGTTTGCTAATTGTACTGTAATGTATTATTAATGGTTATTTTAAGTTGACTTTTGTTTTAACTTTTATTATATGTATACATATATATATATACTGGCACTTTGTACTTAGTAACAGGCTGAATATACAGTCCCCATGTATGTAAGCTATGTGCATATGTTGTGCTTTTTCAATAAAATTCCAACTACGTCAACAAGTACGTTAAACAGGGTAAAGGAAAACGTATTTTACCAATAATCGCACCAACATGTAAAATTTTTTAAATCGGAAACGTTCTATTAGGTTTTTAAAGTGGCACGCATCGGCTCTCAAATGACATTTGATATTCCTACACTGATTGTCTACTGTCAACAGTACAGTACACATAACTCGCACCTCTGAATGTTGGAACGTCCGCGGATTGTCGCATTTATCGGGTCCGCTTTGTGCGAATATCGGCGGCTCTAATAAAGGTGCCCCGTCGCGAATACGCGAGCGCTATTGTTCGAAGCCACGGATTTGTTGACTGTGAACGGTGGCATTTAATACAGATGTGAATGGTGGAACTGAATGCTGTGAAAGGTGATTGGATGGTAATTGATCTGCGGTCGTTGGTTTGTCAATTAGAGGGAAAGTAGGAATTGACCGACCATATTCGTACTGGTATATATACGATATTATTATTGGATAATATCTCATGTATACAAAGAGGCTAAATTATAGATTTTCATTTACCAGAGATTAAACCCTATTAACAGAGAATTGGAAATGGGTAACTTCCAAGATATCAGAATGTGTAACATTTATCTTAAAATGTGTGATTAGTTAACGCACTTTAAAAAACTCATGGGACTTTAAGTACTCATTTCTTAGTTGTCTATTAATAAAAATCAAATGTCAAATCAAACAGAATTATCCACATTATGGCTGATTTTGTGAATAATTTACTGTAATTAATTGTTGATTACTGTGTATGTTTTATTATTTTTAAATAAAACAAACAGCAATAAAATGGTGTATTTATATTATAATTCGTTTACATATAGATAAATAAATTATATTTTTGAACAAAACATTTGTTCTTTAATTAGTACCTTAGATTTTTTTGGTTTGACTGTACAGTTTTTGGCTTGAACAATAGATTTTTCTTATTCATATAAGGATGGTCCCAGTCGCCGGAAGAAAATTTTAAAATTAAATTTATCCGGCAACTGGGCCTGTGGTTTCAGTTAATTGTGGTCCCAGTCACAGGAAACTTCTTCACAGTTGTGTTTGGTAGAGCCTCGTATACGCCAGTCAGTGTTACATAAGCTGGGTCAGTTTAACTGAGAAAAAATTGGCGTAAAAATAGCGCAGCTGTGCTGCTGTGTTTTGCTCGGTGAAAGTAATCAATGAGTAAGCAACTCATTAGGCTTGCAGTTGTCCTTGGATAACGGGGTTTACTTATAAACATTTGAAGACAACACATGACAGTTGATCAAGATGCGGTGGTAGCTCAATGGTAAGGACACGCGCCTCTTAACAGAGGAGTGCGGGTTCAAACCCGGGCACTTACCTCTGGATTTTTCAAATCTATGTACGTATTTATACAACCAGCTCGACCGTGAAGGAAAACATCGTGTTGGAAACCTGCAAATTCAAATCACTTTGGATTTGTAACCTTGATCCAAAAAAAATTGTCTGGTTCCCCTATTTTAGGGTTACTAAGGTCAGATCGGCAGTCGCTTCAATGTAATAACCAGACTCGCTAATTCCTTTATCATGGTCTAAGCGGACCCTGTCTAAGCACGGGACATAACGCTGGGAAGATGATGACATAACAGTTGCTCAAGAAACCATTCGAAAACCATCCTTTAATATTGAGCTACCACTACTCTACTTGCAAACACTTTAACAGTTTGAAGAAACCCTCAATGCACTCTATATAAATTAGATACCGAAGTTCGATCTGGAAATGTGTGTTGAATCGGAATACCGTATTTACAATCAACAGTCCCATTTCAAATACCAGTGTCAGTACAATATCGTAGACCGGTCATATTTGCGGACAGCAATCTCGACAAATGCAAATGCTATTGAAACAAGGTGAAGTTAGGATGGTAGTAAAATATAGCTTAGGTTTCCCCCTTTGATTAAGAGGGAGAAACAAAACCTTTCGCTGGGAGTTTGACAGATATCAAACTGTTTATAGGTTTAAGATAATTATGATAGTTGAGAAAAAGTTATATTATCTATCCATCATGATCGATCATGGACATGTTATATAAACCAAAAAAAACATGCAATCATAATGTTTCGGAAACGGTATATGATTTCTCTCTTAAAAAAAATCTCTATATAATAATGCATTTTTAAGTAAGTACAGGTTTTTTTCAAATTTAAAATCTCTTTTAGGCTTCAAAAAAGCACTTATAATATAGTGAATTTTAAAGAAAAAAAAATATCACCGGTTATTCATGATATCTTCGTTTTGTTATGATAAAGTCAGTTGGTTTCGAAATATACAAGTAATTTATTTCTCTTAACTAACCCAGAATTCGCCATGATCGTAGTCGTCTTGACAATTAGACAGTACAACTAAATATGTCGTATATGGTATTAAAAACGTATTGATTTAGTTTTTAGACATGCTTTGTAATTTTTTAAATCCCTGATAAAAAAAACTAGGCTGTTAAACCATAGGTACGACTGCCACAGTCCTCTGGTGTAATCTCCATTGAAATACTGTGTACCCATTCTGTACGGAAGTTCCATCGGCGAGTGTATATCGGAATGCCGTGTTCACAGTCAACGATCCCGGCTCAACACAATAGCATCAGTGCAGTATGTTTGTCGGGACACCTTTGCTGTAGCGATGGGTCGCTCAGTGTATCGTAAACGAAGTAATTTGGAAACAATAAAACTAAACATTACGTCATTTTGCTCCCTTATTATCTTATCAATCAATACATTCTCAGCTATATGTGCATAGAATCCACCATGACTATGAATTTTGACCACGAGATGCTTTGACGTGTTGCAAGCCACATTAAGCATAGTAATTTTATTGTAGTAATAATACAATTAAATATTTGAGGATTTATAAGTATTTTAATCATTTGTTAAAGGAGTCATTATATCCCTCGCTTTAAGTCTCGTGTATGTCTACTCGAGGTACGCTTTGACCATGCTCCAAGATTTAACGAGTTATTATATTGAAGCTAACCCTCGTCAAGCTTAGATAAATTCGACCATGGTTACACATTCATACTTATTTGGAAATGCAGGTTTCAACACTATGTTTTCCATAACCACTGAGAAAATATTATACCACTTACTAATCCGTCCATAGATAAAAAAAAATTAAAGGTATGTGCCCAGGGTTGAATCAGCACTCCTCGCCTAAAAAACCGCGTATCCTTACTATTAAACTACGCTACCATTGCTTCTGTAAAAGGCTTCTTTGATAAAAACTAGTCTACTACACCTATTTTACAGGTGCCACACTAGTACTCTAGTGTAATCTCCTTCGAAACACTTTGTATGCATTCGAGTGTGTATCGAATCGAGCCGTGTTCACAGTAAACAGTCCGGCCCAACACAATAGCATCAGTGCAATACATTTGAGGGGCCACCTTCGCCGTAGCGATATCGCGAACGAAGCAATTTGGAGACAATAAAACTGAATATTGCGAACGACAGAGACGATTTGCCTCGTATCGAATGGCAGCACGTTGTTTAAAATCATATTATGTTTGACTTAAATTTCATGACGGTAATATACTCACTTCGGTTATATCGAAAGCTACTGCTTTCGTGAATGTGCGATCTTTTAGGTATCACTTCGAGTTTGCCGTTTACTTCATCTGGATTAGTCTTTTGTTGTGATTCTTTTGTTTGTTCTTGATGACCAAGCAGTTTGCATCGACCGTAATTTGTTTTCAGTATTACATTAAAATTACTATTATTGTTTATTTATTAAGACACCATTATTTAAAAAATTATTTAAAAAGTTGCGTGAAGTTTAGTTAGTTAGTTATTTCAAAATAATTAGGCTCTTAAACTAAAAGCCCAGAAAGTAATGCATTATTAAACATTAAAATTAAAACTAAGCATTAAGAATCTATTTGAGATGTAAACCTATCTTTAGCCAGTATAAACCATTTTATTCTTTACTAGCAGCGCCCTGCGGTTTCACAGGCATAGTTCTCGTTCCTGCAGGAATATAGGGATAAAATGAAGCCTATAATAATTCCGAATAATGTAGCTTTACAATGATGAAAGTATATTGGAAATCGGCACAGTACTTTTTGAGTTTATTCATTACAAACATACACACACACACAAAAATACAAATCTTTCCTCTTTATAATACTTATTAGTATAGATATAATTAGGATGACAATTGATAAAATTTACAGGACACAAAATGCGGGAACGTTCGATCACAGCGTTCGATGAACCGTTTGCATCGCAGGCCACACCGTTTAAATAAAGTAACATTGTGTGAATTCAGTAAGTAATAGGCGATCGTAAAAAGGAGGATTTAATCCAAAATCTAGGACTAGCAGTAAAATGGTCGCAAACTTCGCAATAAAGCTTAGAGCTGCGGTAATAAAAGTGACATGACATTACGACTGCGCCTATTAGAAAGCACTAGGTAAGTTTAAAATTGCTCTTAAAATATATCGTAAGATATGTTCGTAATGCTGACTCTACATCATGTATTGTAAATAAGAGGATTATATTTTTCAGCAGTTCTACATATAAGATCTCCTATGCAGTCCCATTTGGTCTGGGACTTAAAAAGTATGTGCCAACTGTGTTACTTGCCTAGCATGTCGTAAAAGGCAACTAATGGTATATGTGGTTTTGGGTATGTGATTGTGTAGGCAATAAGCTAGCCACTTGTCACTACTTCACACATTTTCCATCTAACGGAGCCTAGTTTTATTTTTGGCTAAATGTGGTTAAAGGGTCTTGCTGCCTCTTTGATTTTGCCTACCTCTTCGGGGATTATGGGTGTGATGTTATGTTGTGTTTTGTTAGATTACGCAGCTGCGTAATCTAACGACGTAGCTACGTCGGCATACATAGATCACAGAACAGAAAAAAACAAGTAGAAGTGGCATGTCACAAAATTACTATGAGAACCGAAGAAGCCAAACTCACACAAATACGGGACTAATCAAACATTATACTACAGATAAGCAATGAGCAGGATTGGCTATTCTATTTTAATCAAAAACAGCTTATCACGTTTGTTGCCGACGCTGGCTCTTTTAGTTTTATATTGATACTTTTTACACCTTTTATTATTTTTCTATTCAAGTATAGAATTCCAATTTTATTTTGATATGAAGCATCTATTGTTTTTCTACAGTCTTTTGGAAAATATACGTCTGTTCACAGCTTGGCAGTTTTATCATTTAGTCCTACATCAGAAATGTTTTCTGATGTAGGACTAACGTGATAATGTTTTAAAAAACAGTTTTATTTTTTTTTTATTTACGTAATCCAAGTTCAAATGTTTAGAATATTTTTTTGTTAATATATGGCGTCGTATTTTTTGGAGAAAATATAACCCTAACACTAGCAGGAATAGAGTGTACATTTAGATACAAGCAGTCTACTTGTTCCGTGGTAAAGATACTATCAATGCTCTGTAAATAGCCTAATTCAAAATTTACCAAATATTTTTGTCCTAAGAAAAATAATTCCAAAGCAATTTCCGAAGTGAGTGCAAATTACCAAAACATGTTCCGCCTACTTCGTAAATTTTTCTTTTGTTTCGACAACTATGAGTAACTGTTTTGTATGTGTCTCGTGATTGACATACAGAATAAACGAATGATTTACAGAATAAACGTTTTATGTTCTATCTTAGTTAATCCTGGGTCGGGCCAAAAATTTATGGCTGGGTATTTCAATATCCAAATTACTCAGTAACAGCCCGGAGTCAGAAAGTTGACGGTTTAATCACCCCCGTGCCTCGGAAAGCACGTTAAGCCGTTGGTCCTGCGCCTGACTTATCTCCGGTCATGTGGAATTGCCGTCTCACCGGACTATGAGAGTGAAGGAATAGAGAGTGCACCTGTGTTAGCGCACACACTTGTGCACTATAATATCTCCTGCGCAGATGGCTAATCCTCGTTGCGATTGGCCGCCGTAACCGATATCGGTTAGGAGGATAATGTAGTTAAGACAACAAGGCGACCGATACAAAATTCAGACGAGTCATACGGTTCTCAAAGAGAAACGTAAAGAAAACACTCAATATCCATTTTTACGGTCACGGTACCTATTCATCTTATCTTGGCGGGTTTATGGGGGTGAGGGGGAGGGGTAATGGTGTTTGCCAAAGGAGAGCCGTTATCCACTGGCTCAGGAAGGCGAATTTTTTTTATTTATTTATTTGTAAAGTATCTTCATTATTTGCCACCCGCTGTTTATTTTGTCCTGCTGTGTTCTGCTTAGGGTTGCCACACTTTTGAAAATACTACGAATTTTGGAGTTAAAATCAAGGAATACTAATAAAGAGCTGAATGAACTTTGTGTTTGATTTTTTTAATACACAGTTTTTATATTCCTACAGGATTTTTATTACCTTTTTCTTTCTACATTTTAATACTCGATACGTGGTAGTCTATTTAAAAAAGCATCGTAAAGAGAAGTCATATTTTTATGGCATTGGGACAAAGCTCTTGATGATAATAATATAAAACTCGAAAGTAAAGTAAATTTTGTTAACTTTACTACAAGATTTGTTACATTTTTTTTTTCTTTACAATTACTGTATTTCCTTTAACATATTTCTGGCAACCCCACTCTGTCTACGACACTTTTATTTGATATTTCGTGGGTTCGTGGGGTAAAAAGGTCTATCTATTCCGGGAGCATTTATTTATTCTCGCCCCAACCCGGGTCCAATTATGTCGGATTTTAATACGGAAATGATTGATTTGTGGGTTAATCGATAAGGATGCCCCAGTTGTTTATTTGAGTTTGTTTTTGTTTCCATTTCGATTGAGTTATCGGTTCATATTATAAATTGGAGTCCCTTGTCGGATCTGTTTGACTTTGCGGGGTTATATCTGACTACAGGGAATTTTATGCCGTCCCCTAATAGAGAGATGTGAAAGTTGGCGTGTTCGGATTTTGGTACGTAATCACGAACTGATTGGATGGAATGAACCGTATTTACCGATATTTTCACACGTTTATATTTAAATTCTGTTTTAACTTTCCATATACATAATATGAGCATGTTTAATTACCTTCTCTGTTGCTGTTGGGCAATATCCCGGATAGTAATATAATTTATCGTTCAGTGGAATTCTGAAGTTAGTGTGGACAAAATCGTAGACAGCAACTAGAAATTAAAAATATCAATTCATTCTACTCGTGCAAAAAAGGCCGTACTTACTACATAAGGCTATAATAACACAAAAGTTAACCTTAATAATGAAATGAGACGCCTTAACTGCAGGAATTTTATAAGACCTGCAGTTAAGGCGTGACTACACTAACCCAGAAGTCATAAACACGATAATCGGCTGCATTCACCGTTTATGTAGTCTCAGCACTATAGTATTAATCAAAAACAGCTTATCACGTTTGTTGCCGACGCTGGCTCTTTTAGTATTGTAATATACATACATATATCAATGTGGTGTGTAGTGTGCGCTAAGCCAGCACCAATTATACCAACAGGTACATACGAGCCAAAATTGTGAACCACCGTAGCACGCTACTGTACTTTACGACCAATATTTACCATATTGCTGCCTTCACTTAGCTACTAGCGTTGGCCCGTGTCTTCGGCCAATGGTTATCTTCTTCGTGTCTAACTAATGAGCCTACTAATCCTACTATTGTACTAATATTATAAATCCGAAAGGTTATTCCAATGTGTGGAAACTCTTTTACGCAAAAACTACTTAATGGATTTTAATGAAACTTTTGAATAATGTGGTTTATACACCTGAATACATATTGTGTACGTACTTAGATGTAAAAAATTCAGAGGAACTCTCTTTTAATCAGCACCCTTTGTATAGGAGGCACTTATGACTGAACTTTCTGTGCCCAAAATAAAGCTAGCCTAATGCTATTAAACGGACATTTTAAGTCATTAATAAATAAACAGACTACATCATATACATTGATTTGACTCCGAGATAAGTAGCTTAAGCACTTGTGTTACGGATATCAGAAACAACAGTGGTATTACAAATACATACTTAAATATTGGATAATGACATTGACGCAATAAAATAATAATAAATAAATTCTTCAGACTGGCACACCAATTCCCTAGTTCCAAACTAAGCTTATAAGCTTGTGCTATGGATACTAGGTGAACGGATAGACATACTTAATTACGTTTATACGTTTATAAACATCCATGACTCGTGTACAAATATCCATGTTCATCACACGAAATATTTGCCCTTAGCGGGATTCGAACCCGCGACCTTTGGTTTCGTGGCTAGGGTCTCTGACCTCTCGACCAACGGGCCAGTCAAAAATAAAAACAAGCTAATAAACCCAGTTGTATTAGATGAATGAGTACTGAGTCTGGTTACTGATTCTCAGTGAGGTACCGTGCACCGCAGGAACCACCTGAAATCAAAGCTATGACCGGCATTACGACGTTTTGTTTACAACTAACATATAGAGCGTTAGTAGCTCAATAAATAGTAAGGACACGCGCCTCATATCCGAGGGGTGTGGGTTCAAACTTGGGCACACACCTCTGAATCTTTCAAATCTACTACGTATCCATACCACTAGCCCAGGGATGAGGGAGAACATCGAGATAGAACCTGCACATTCAAACAGCTATGGATGTGAAACTGTGATCCAAAATATCTGGTTCTTTTTTTGCGAAGATCAGATACCTATTTTTACCATCTTCAATGTAATAACCAGACTTACCAGAATCGTGTTGTTTTTTTATTTTATTTTTTATTTAACCTATTGTGTCCCATAGCTGGGCACAGGTCTTCCCCAATTCCTTCCACTTCTTTCTGTCCTGGGTCAGCTCTTCCCAGGTGGTGTGGAATTCAATTATCTCTTTGCGCCATCGAGTTGGTGGCCGGCCCCGACGCCTCCTCCCATTAGTCGGCTCCCAATTGGTGGAAATCTTTGCCCAGCGGTCTGGATGCATTCTGCACATATGACCTGCCCATTCCCACTTGAGCCTAGCAGCCTTTTTTCCTACGTCAGCACGCCTGTCATGGAACGCAGCGTGGTGTTACGTTGTTGTATGAGATTAAAAAAGACGAGTGGATAGCTCGTCTCCTACCTAATATCTAACATACCATTAGTTGCATTTCACATCATGCTAGGCAAAGAACACATGTTGTGCACTCTATGTACTAGAATAACATGACCGGGCATATAAAGGGCTGCTTCCATTATATCCTTTTTGCAATATAATTATTCACGTTGATTACAGACATCGTTTAAATATTCATAGTTAAAAATTTGCAATTAAGAAGAACAAAGGCTCTATAATGAGGGAATTTCACCTTTATTTTTGTTCAAAGTAAGCAGAATTTCCAAAAGAGTGTTTTGTTGAGCCCCGCCTTCACAATGATACGCACCGATGCAAAGTCTCTTTCCATTAAACTGAATGACAGGTCAAATTTGTCTTTGTAGTTTAAAAAAGTTAAGTCTAATTGAAATTATTGATGCCGACAAATTCATTAATTAGTTGTATTCAGTAATTAATTAAGTTTGGAGTAACTTGAGAATCAATAACGCGATTAGTTATTATGATCAAGGAAAAACAATCAAGGTAAATTCATACCTATTAATTATTTTAAACTTTATTTATTTCCTTTTGGTCTGGGACTTGAAAAATGAACCAATTGTGTTTTTTGCCTAGCATGTCGTCGAAAGCGACTAATGGTATATTGGGTATTGGATGTGTGATTGTATAGGTAACGAGATAGAGATAGTCACTACTTTTTGACAATTTTCTATCGAACCCAGTTTTATTTTTTGGCTGAATGAGGTTAAAGGGGCTAGTTGCCCCTTTGACTCCTCCGAGAACGCGGGCGTGATGATAATATGTATGTAGGTATGTATGTTATTTAAAACATTGTGCATTTTGTTAACGAAACTATCTAATTCCCTAGCCAGCATCTACCATGCACCAGCTCTGTTGTGACTAATATTAACTTGGCGCATATCCAACTTTTTCCTAGATGACCTTTTCTCAGTCGCTGTATAGCCTTTTTTCAGATCCGCTTTGACCCGTTCATATTAAAAGGTACCACCTAGATATAAACCACCTGATATTTCATTGTAATGTAGGTATGGAAGGAAGGCATCGTTTTAATTTATTTGGTGGCTAATATAGCGGCTAAACCCTTTTTTTTTACGCAGGGAATTTGCACACATTCACGCCGTCCGGGGAAACGGCGAACGTGATGTGTGGGACTCACCTCGCCCTGTAAACGAATACAAGGATACGAATACCCACTAAACCCCGCAGCGATCCTCATCGCTCGAGTGGTGGGAACCGTGGGAATCGTTATATGTCCATAGTCCCACCAGCAGCGGCTAAATCCCTGAGATGTACCATCACATACCTACATTGATTTGATTCCACGGTAAGTAGCTTAAGGACTTGTGTTTCGGATATCAAAATCAACAGCGGTATTACAAATATATACTTAAATATTAGATATTAACACCCAGATACAGAACAAATACAAGTATTCTTCATACGAATGTTTGTCCTGAGCTAAGATCGAACCCACAACTCTTGGTGCATGGGGCAGGGCATCGAATGCGTCATCGAAGGAGTCAATGTCTTGTAGTTCTGCTTAATACCTACATTTGTTACTAAATAGCCAACAGCTGCATATCAACAGCTTAAACTAAATATAACGTTCTACTATGAATTTAAATTACACCAACGGATAAAAATAGGATAAAATATTGACTTATGTTTTAAGTTGTATCAATCATAAAAGTCAAATTTTTAGCGAATTGCGTTCAGGGAAAGCCTTATTGTCGATTGAGTGACAAACACACACTTGTTTACTAACACATGTTATTTTTTTTATATTGACGAAACACAGCATTGGCGTTGAATCCAAAAGGTTGCTATGCGATACTAAATAACATTAATCACTTAGCTCTAGCCGTTAGGCAGCTTGTCATATAAGTGGACTGTACTAACTATTGTAAAGCGACCGCTGACTTAGCTGCAAGGTTCGCTTTACAGCGCTTTACAAGTTTGATCAGGGTTATTGATGAGTTTGCTGTTTCTGCAAATCTATGGGTAATGTATCGTCACGGAATAATTAACGAGGGCTAACGAACCGAGGTATATGTAAGCGGGGATTTACATCCCCTTTACAGGGGATCAAAATTTATTTGTAATCATCACCAAGATTACTAAAATTGGTGTAATAGAAATACTTCATAGCTTTTATACAAGTTAGTCGATATCTAAGTTTGAAAGATATAAAGCTTATGCCATAATGTAAATTGTTATGGAAATTTCAGCTGTATTCTGTAAAAATATAATAAAAGCCACGCAAGTGTACCAATATATTATAAAAAAAGTTAAATGTTTCTGCACAAAATAGCAGATTTTTTTAAATTATTGCCAAAAAAAGGACATAAATATAAATAAGATTTATAACAGTTTACAGCATTAGAATTTAAAGAACTGAAAATAGCATGACGATTTAAATATTTTACGTGTTCTAATGCTCCATCCTTTAAATCTGATGGTGCTGCGGTCAAATTCGAGGCAATTACTATAGGTATCAAGAAATTGCGCAGACTATAATGAATAGAAAATATGCATTTTCCTGCGTTAGACTTATATATATTTTACGGAAGGCTTTACGGGCGAGTCTGTCTCGGCCTTGCCAGGTTTTATTTTTCTTTTTAAGTTATACAGTACTGGATAGGCGCAGGTCTTTCAGATTTTCAATTTAACTTATAACAAGTTGAGCAAGTTGTCGAAATTAACTTGCGCCATATTCTGCAAGTTGTGGATTTGTGAAATAAAATTACAAAAAGTAACCAAGTTTCGTTTATTATATTTATTCAAGAAAATATTTTCTTTGTTCTGCTAAACTTGAGATGGTGTTAGGTGATCGAGATGCCTAATGAAAAAAAATAAGTAATGTTTATAAAAATATATTCATTGTAAATATATTAACGAGATTTATTGAAAATATACTTTTCAGTTTATACTACTGACTAGGATTTATTAAAAAATACGTGTACTCCCTCAGGTAATTGTATGCCCAATTCTTCCTACTTTAGAAACAGGATAACAACCATTTTTCTTTAACTGAAAAGGATTAGCTGAGATTTGGCAGACCCATTGTTACAAATATAATTACAGGGTAATTTCTTTTCAATTTACGATATTTAATCCGGGACAGTCTTTTTTACCTTAATCTTGTAGTCAGCGGAGCCGGCAAAGCCGTGGACTGGTTCCATTTATGAAAAAAATATACCGACCGACAGAACTTTTAGTTGGAGTATAAATAAATTATAGCAAACTAGTTTCTGTCCACGGCTTTGCTCGCGTGGCACATCGATAAATCACAGCCTTTATGTTATTCGGTTGTATAAGCAATATTATTGTAAAGTTTCATTAAAATCCATTCAGTAGTTTTGCGTCAAAGAGTAACGAACACCCATTCATACTTACAAACTTTCGCGTTTATAATATTAGTAGGGATATCTAATTAATGAACATCAAATATTATATCACTAAGAACCGCAACCGCGAATTTCTAAGTAAGATGGTGAAACCTCTATTTTCATCACGGCACTGCGGCAAAGCCAACACGAAAATATTTGTTTGAAATCAAACTGCATATTTAGTTTTTCCTTTACAGCGCTCATTTTTCATGAGCAAATGCCGTTTGGTGGTTTACAAGCTCAGTCGAGGCAAACAAACAAATAAAATAAAAGAAAACTGTGGACGGGGTCAAACAAAAAATAAAATTTATTAAAACGAATGCGGTTTGCCCGTTAAATTTATTTATCTAATAGCCCATGTTTTAATATTAGAGTACGATAAATGAAAGTATCATATATTTTAGACTGTTATTTGGTATTTATACCACTAGCTCGACGGTGGGGGAAAATATCGTGATGAAACCTGCACATTCAAACAACTTCGGATTTGTAACCATGAACCAAAAATTGTCTTGTTCCCTTATCTTAGGGTTACGAAGGTCAGATCGGCAGTCGCTTCAATGTAATTACCAGACTCGCTAAATCCTGGATCATGGTCTAAGCGGACCCCGTCTAAGCACGGGACATAACGCTAGGAAGATGATTTGGTATTTTACTCATACAAAAAATATCCTAAATATTTTTTTCTGAGAGCTGAAAAATAAGTAAACTGATGTCTAGTTCCCGGTTCAAAAATACAAAAAGTAACTGGAATTTATAACACTGCTGCAGCGCTAAAATGAATAATTGTATTTTATTTCAGCACCAGATGTCTGAGTTATGACAACCATTAATTTAAGGTTGTGGCCAGTGTAGTCAAATACTGATTTATTTTATACGGTTGGGTGTAAACAAAATAAATACAATATCTATCTGATAAATGTATTTCAGTGTTTACCATAACATATCATGACATGAGCAGCTGTTTATTGTGCATTTCCCATTAAAAAAAAAACCAGCTTTAATTAGCAATACTTTTTGTATCCAGTTTTTTAAAGAACTGGTGTCCTCTTGCCCTTCTCCCAGTTTATCTGGGGTCGGCGAACTGGTGTCATTTTAAAATTTATTAACCTTAATCTAAGATTATCTTTAGTCGATAGTCTTAAAACCTACAGTACATGTATAGACTATTGAAGACTCCACATAACGTGTGAATATCAAAAATGCATTAAAATCCCATATACGTTTCATAAACCAATTTGCAATACCAGATCGAGGTATTTTCGGAGTGAACTAAAGCTGAAATGATCCAGCTTAAGCTCATTCCAAATCACTCCTAAAGTTGAAATTCCGAGGTATAAAACTCCAACACTAACAACTGGCGGTCTCGTCCCAACAGCCTCTCGCCAACTTGAGTTAATTCTGCATCGGATATTTAAATGAAACCACAATTGCGAGGCTCCGTAGCGCACACGTTAATTTTATTCGGAACATCCTCACGGCACATTACCCGCGCCGGCCGGCGTAGATGAATATTTAGCCAGTCGAGCCGGTGGAAAAAAGTTAAAAATTGTATAACATAGATAGGTACGTTTATATAGAGCGTATTGAGAGCTACAGTTTTTTTTTTATTTGAAGAATATACCGTCAAGGACGGATTATCAGTTGGACAGAGTAGGCAAATGCTTGGATCCTGGGTTGCCGGTGAGTCGAGAAAAAAAGTTTTGTGCAAGAATAAAATATATCGGTATACAATTTGTTTCATGAAAGAATAGAACCAATACAATTTATAAAAAAAAAAAAAACGAAAAAGAGAAGATAACCATAAGCCGTGTTACCAACGCCATACATAACTAATTCGGTACAGCATACCATATTAGTTGATAATTATTTGACTGCGCAGGCTTTCGCATTATATTTTTTTACACCACCGAATTGGTAGTATAAATTCGTATGCAATTTTAAGATTTTAAAAGTTCACCTCTATAATATTTTTATCTTATGCTGGACACGATTTTAGGATTACGAGTACAATGAACGACACTCATATCTAACTTATTAATACATACTCCCCGAAGGGGTAGGCAGAGTGAAAGGGGCAGCCCCCTTTGACTCTGCCCACTCTGACTACTCAGGCCTCTTTAACCACATTTAGCCAAAAACAAAACTAGGCAGGATGGTTGGAGGTTAGATGGAAAATTGACAAAATGTAGTGACAAGTGGCTAGCACCCAAAACTCCATATACCATTAGTCGCCTTTCACGACATGCTATGCAAGAAACACAGTTGGCACATTCTTTTTTAAGTCCCAGACCAACATCCGACTTATTTGTGTGAATTCTAGAAGTATAAGTAGGTTATGAAAGACCTGGGAGGCTCCGCAGTGAATATTGCATTTTCGCCGCGCCTCGCAAACACGTAACATAAGTGAGAACTACGCGTATTACGATAAACGAACGGCATTGGCTTAGTGCCCGCGGTCGGATACGGGCGCTGTGATGTTCACGTCTTGTCACAAAGGCACCAGAAAATGATGAGGTCACCTAAGAAGGTATTTGCAAATGTTTAGATCGCTTATGGAGACATCTGCAAATGTATGTCACTTAAAACCTGCAAGAGAGACCTACAATATATCTATCTAAGATATATTCTTACATACATACATACATACATAACATCACGCCCATAATCCCCGAAGGGGTAGGCAGAGTCAAAGGGGCAGCATGCCCCTTCAACCACATTCAGCCAAAAACAAAGTCGGGCTGGGTTAGATGGAAAATTGTGAAAAAGCTGTGACAAGCAGCTAACCTGTCGCCCACACAATCACACACCCAAAACCCGATATACCATTAGTCGCCTTTTACGACATGCTAGGCAAGACCCACAGTTGGCACATTCTTCTTTTTTTTGTCCCAGATCAACATGGGCCAAGTCCCAGACCAACATGGGAAAAATATATTCTTCATTGCACAAAAAACATACAGACAGTACAGAAATAAACATACATGTCTGTATGTTTACATACAACTGTAACTGTTAATACAATACTTTAATTTAGGCGGTCTTATCGCTAAAAGCAATCTCTTCCATACAACATTACAAAGAAGGATCTCAACCTACGTTTTTCATTAACTAAGTTAATTTTCCTTTTACCCCACTGACGAGTATAAAACTCGTCTGAAAAAGCAATAACACAGCTAAGTTTAGACGGGCTTGAAGCAAAGATTTCATAAAAACGGATTAGCAAACAAACTTAGAGGGTAGAAACTTCCCTGTTACCTCCAAATCTTTGAAACAAAATTATTTAGGACACGTTTTGTAGTTCGATGTTATACAAGATACAAGAAGAGACACACGTTACTACAAGTTAACAGAACAGAATAAATAATAAAGAATTTTGTTTTAATATGTGTGTAATCATGAAAACAAAAAAGTTCAAATAACGAATGATTTACATACATTTTCGTGAGAATAGGCAAGATGACTAAAAAATTCTGTTTAGTCCGTCAGTTAGATTTAAAAAAAATATTGAAAACGTATTTTTTTATTTATTTCTCAAACATACATTGACTAAGATACAATGCATTCAAGCTGCGCGTTACGTCACACTTTCGTACAATTTTTAATAAATAGTGACGTCGCAAGCCCCCACTCCTAAACATTGATGCTCTTTATCTTTGTGGGATTTTGTTAATTTGATAAAGCGAAAAAGTTGTGGCTAGTATTTTTGTATACTCTAACTGACGGACTAAATAGAATTTTATTTTTTTAATGCAGTCATCATCCCTATTGTGTCATCAAAAAAGCATTTAAGGGCTATAACCCGTATCCAAAGATTTTGCAAATTATGTTGTATAGTATCAAAGCAATATGACACATAAATATTGCAAAAGCCTAAAATGTAATTAGCATTTTCATAACAATTTACATCATAAAAAAAAATTATATTAATAATAAATAAATAAATTCTCCGGACTGACACCCCAATTCCCTAGTTCTATCTAAGCTATAAGCTTGTCCTATAGATACTAGGTGAACGAATAGACATACTTGAATACATTTATAAGCATTCATGACTCGAGTACCAATATCCATCTTTATCACACGAAACATTTGCTCCAAACGGGATTCGAACCCACGACGCTCGGTTTCGTGGCCAGGGTCTATGAACACTCGTCCAAAGGGCCTGTCGAATTATTCGTGTAAGGGATAACGTTGCCGGTTAAATGTACCTACAACTTTCGCCTCCACACTCGTACTACATGTACGAGTAGTGTACAAATAATGTTATCTAAAATAAACTTCTTTAGCTCAAGATCTCGTTAGCTAATTATCATTAGAACTCCGTAATAAAGATACGATCGGAAAACAAGCAGAGCAAACGAAATTAGACCATTGAGAATCCAAGTCGAAGAATTTCCGCCAAGTAAATATTTTTCCGAGTGAGAATTGAAATATATAATTGTAAGAGAAAGAGTGAAGGCAAATCTATATTCAGAGCAGCTGGCTTCATTGTAGCTTGAGTAAGCGCCGTTCCATTTTTCATTGTGAATTTTATGATACCCACTCTAATATCTTATTTTCTGAGATGTAGGTTTTACGCCTCGGGCTCCAGTTCGCTGCCGTGACTAAAATTTGCAGAGACGGAAAGGATTTTACCTTAAAAGAATATCAGGTTTCGTTCGGAGTAGAATTTTGTCAATAGATGACAGGATTTCGGCCTTCTTTAAACTTATTTATTGGGATTATAATACACACGTAAGGACAACAATAATGGTGGCTTAATGTTTAGGAGTAGTGTTGCCGAAAATTCTATTGTTTTGCAATCGATAGTTTAACGGCCAAATCGATAGGTAGGAAAATATATAGCATCGTTAGTATCGAAATTAAAAGTAAAAAATATCACTTACTTCCGAACATTAAATACTTAGTTGATCTTGAGTGCTTTTGCAAGAATTTGTATCGTTATAATTACGTTAGATTTATCCTGAGAGGTTGACCCATACAAAGAAACAAGGAATATATCTAAAATGAAATATTGCTTCTAATATTAAAAAACTCGCTGATTTTGAAGATACTTTATGAAAAGCTAATGAAGTGGGAATAATATAAAATGAAAATGATTTTCTATTCTTTTCAAACAGTAAAAATTTAAGAAGCTAAATTCATTGAAACTCGCAAGACCGGCTTTGTGTATGATCAATTTCAACGGATATTACGACTCGCACGAGGAAAAACGTCGTCGCGAAAAGATATTGTAAAAATGCCCTCAAATATTTGGCGAAAACAGAAAGAGCATAATTTTATTCCGGTCACAAGATGCCGATCTAATTCCTCATTCAGATTTGGCCGAAGGGGAGTTAATTCCCGAATGCGTTTAAATGTAGGTCGGGTGTTCGTATCTGTCCGTTGTGGAACTGTGTCGGCTCGGGCCCTTTGTTTTTCCATTGCTCCATTTGGAATTTTCCATTTAAATTCCCACTCTACGGCTTTCAACACCCTTCTGGGTACCTCGGGAATGAACCTACCTATGCTCTTTTATATTCGCAGTGCTGTGATTTTGGTCACTATTTTCTTTTAAATATTCACAACACTTATATTTAAATAAATGTATTTTAAGGATGCACAAAGTAGCTATTGCTCTAGAAACTGCCTCCAAAGAGGGTTTTATCATATTTGTTAAAGTATGGTTTATAGATTTCAGTCTCCTTATTTCGTCAAACTTTTGACATAATGATCTATGTATAAATTAACTTTCTCTAATAGCTCACAAACTATTCATATCCCGATATAACTTATTTAAACTGAAACTATTCATATTATGAACCTACACACAGAACAAGCTATTTTTAGAACGTTCTATCACTCAGCCCTTTAAAAAAGATCACGTAAGCCGCGCAGAATGTTTCACACCCCGTCCACGGATCCAGGTCACAGGTTCAAATCCGCGAGAGTAATCCGATTGCGAAGGATCTGAAGAGCGCTTTGTGGCCCCGCCGGCGCGGCCGCACTAATTGAATTACTATAGATAATGTGACCTAATGGGCCGTATGTCACACGTACGCTAATAAGTGTGAAGCGGCCTTTAGCTAGCCGACCGTGGCTCGAGCGCTTATGTTAAATTGCCCTTTCTTTAATTGAATCTGCAGCAACTGCACGTTACCGACTAAATATATCAGCATATACTAACACATATGTACGAGATAAGCGGTCAAGGAGAGCAGTAGGTCTGACTACGGATTATAAAGCTTGCCACCACTCTTGTTGAGATTTCTACAACCACTCTGTCATGGGTGTGATGTGACAACGAGGAAGAAATGCTATCTAATCCTATACACAATTATATATTAGTGTATGTATTTAAAATAAATTACATTTAGTTAGATATTGGGAATAATCTGGAAGACTTCACATGTTTGTATCATATAACCCGGGATTTTTTAATTCTTTTATTTTTTTATAATAATTAAATATCCGACAAAACACCCAGACACAGAACAAACACAAGTATTCATCACACGAATGTTTGTCCTGGGTGAGTATCGAACAACTCTTGGCGCAAAGGGCAGGGTCATTACCAAATGCGCCATCGAACCAGTCTCTAAATAACAAGGTATTATAATTGAAGACAAAAGAAAATAAGCATGAAGGCTATCTAATGATAAATGATCATGAATGATACACATGATACTTTTTTGTATGACAAATAAACCTCGACTGCCTTACCAATCACCGTAGCCATTAAACTTAACCAAAGGAGATCCAGGTAAGCTATGCCTTTAAGTACGTATCTTACTAAGGGCCGGGCTCGATGGCGCATTCGGTAGTGGCCCTGCCCCACACGCTAAAAGTTGTGGGTTTGTTCCCCATCCAGGACATACATTCGTGTGATGAATACTTGTGTTTCTTCTGTGTCTGGGTGTTAATATCTAATATTTAAGTATATATTTGTAATATCACTGTTGATTCTGATATCCGTAACACAAGTGCTTTAGCTACTTAGCTCGGAGTCAGATCAATGTGTGTGATGTCGTCGGATATTGATTTCTATATTATCTAGAAAGGTTCGATTCCTGAGAGACATCATAAACATCTTCTGTATAAAGTTTATATGAAGGACATAAAGAAGACAGCATATCTTAAACAGCGATTTTATTACCCATCCAGTGCAGTTATATCTATATGGGTATGCAAGAATTTAGTAGAGCAGCCAGCAACAGGTTGGACAGACTATTTGATGAGAGTCACAAGAATGTGCATACTGCAGTTCACACTCGGCTCAATCATCCCAAAAATGTTTGAATAAATATGCAACAACCATTATCAGCTAGTCAGGGTCTGCTGTACTGGTCTGCTCTGGCCTGTACCGACAATCTGGTACCGAATCTGGTTATAAATAAATAAATAATAAATTAATTCTCCAGACTGACACATCAATTGCCTAGCTCAAACCTAAGCTTATGTTTGTGCTATGGATACTTGGTGAACGGATAGACATTCTTAAATAAGTTTATAAACATCTATGACTCGAGTCCATGTTTATCACACGAAACATTTGCCCCTAGCGGAATTCGAACGCTGGCTGGGGTTCTCTGACCACTCGACCAATGGACCAGTCAAAAGGTAAGTTCATAGCGACTCCCACAACCTTTAGACAGAGGAACAAGGTATATTGTATTACGATTCTAACCGCATCCATAGTATCGTAATACAATAGAATAGCTCATAAGGTGCCGTATTAAGTAACCTTTAAACTGTAAAATACAGCCTGCATTTAGTAGTTGATAACCAATTTAATAACCAATTTAAACGTTTCTGATGGCCCATGTGTTCTCTTTAAGAATTAATTATGTGTTGAAAATACATGTGTATGTCATGTACTGTCATCATGGGCAAGGTACCTGGTACCAAGGTACCTGCTGGTGTATTTACTATTAGAACCTATCAATAATTGTATTGCCTTCCCCCCTGAAACAAAAGCAAAATCTCATAAGTGTCATAACCCTTATTATTGTTCCGGTACAATGTTCCATTAGTGACGTAATCAGCGATCAGTTTTGGTCAATAACCCGCATTGTATAACGCGTAAGCGGATAACGAATAAAATCACATTGGAACTCACTCACTCACGTAGCTATCTATTAATTAATCCGGTGAATTGTATTACTGAAATTAATGCCGTAGAGACAAAACAGAATGTTTATTGTTTATAAGTACTTTACTATGCAAGTACGTGCCTTGTGTTTGGATCAGTTCAGTGTTAAGTGCGAACCATTAAAGTGTAACGTTCTCCTTAATATTTTATTACAAATTTACTTTGTTAAATGTAGATAACATTATAAATTTTCTATCTAAAACCGGATAAATCTTAGGTTTCAAGATCAATAACTTTTGTTGAAATATAGCTCGATCCTGTTTATATAAAGTAGGTATTTTTTTTAACGGATGACGTTTTGTTACCTAAAAAATATTTTATTCATAAATAGTTTTTTTTTTATCCTAATGAATTCTAAGTTTGAAAACATAATTTTAACTCCTGAAATTGACACTTCAGCCAGAACCATAAAATATCATATTGATTAAATAAGGATGATGTTAGAAAATAAAAATCGATTTATTATTATATATACACAAGGACACAAGCTAAGCAACTTCAGAAAACATTCAGCGAGATCTTCAAACTACTCAAAGAAAAGGTTTATTTATGGCTCGCATTAATCATTTGATCCATTAGTATTCAACAGTTTTCCTAATTATTGTTGAATTTTCATTAGCGGTAGTGTTATTTGCGACACTTAGATGGACTTAGCTCAAGAAAATAATAGAGCAACAAAAATAACCTTGCATCGTAAAAAGTACTACCGGAAAGCCTTTTAATAGACCTTCCTTGGGTCGTAAAGTGTAAAGTTGCCCTTTGAACATTTCTGTTTTCCAACCGAGCCTTTATTACCGGCAGTAACCGACCACGGACCAGCTACTTCTTTCCTTTACATTTTGGACTTTATCGTGGTCGGAATAAGAAAGCTATTTAATATTCTCGTGACAAAACAATTGTGATGGAAAGCCTCGATACTCAAAATCGAAATAACTTAATCATAGATATTGTTTACGATAACGACAACTAATAAGACTAAGAGCAGTACGATAATGCACGTTTATCGGAATTCGATATTTTGTTTATGGAATGTATATCAAGAACTATGGAAAACGTGTTTATGTTTTGGTTACCTATGAAGAGTATTCACTCTTTTATGATTGTTACAACGTATTCAGGTTTTAACACTCATAGCTTTAGATTTATCTAATTACACTCGGCTGTTCTGCCTACTTTCTAACTGTCTCAACGAATTATATTTTAAATGACATACCAAATTTTTATTTTTTCACCACAAGAGTGATAAATAGAACACGCCGGCTTGATAGTAGGTGATTATTGTACTATGTTGCCGACCGTCTAAGGTTTTGTAAAGGATTCAACGCTGACGGTATAAAGGACAAGATTGTGACAAGCATCTTACTTCCTCCAGCTAACTTCGTATTTATAAAATGACAGAATATAGCATGAAAATAAAAAAAACACCGTAAATGTACATGTTTTAAACATTTTATACTATCGCGTTTACTCTGAAACCACCCGTATTTCGCGCCATAAAATTTTTAACGTCTCCCCATTCTCCATACGGTGTACCTAGTGCTTAAATGATACTGCTAGCAAGAGTAAATGGTGTCATAAAACTCAGCTGTGATGCTGAAGATCAGGTCATTCCGCGTATTAAGCCTGACGATAAAGGTATTAAAGAATAATAGCTCTTGGTTGCAACGCTGGCGTGATGCCAATGCGACGATTACTGCTCTGACTTATAACCAGGCCTTGGTGATCGTTTTATATTTCTGGTTCATGAAGATCTGAGTATTTATTCATCTATACATACGTCAAATTGGAAAAAATAATAATAGGTCATTACTGAATGAGTACAAAAGTATACCTACACAGACTTATAACAACTTTAAAATATTTTGTCTATCTGTTTGTGTATGTTTCTTTGTTCCAGCTTATCTCCGATTACCCCAAAAAGATTTTGACGGAAATTTCACAATTATTTTAGATAAAGAATTAGAGTTTGGTCCGCAAAAATCTCAATTTTGTCAGATTCCAGGTTGATAAAGTCACGAGTAATAGCTAGTTATACAGGGCTATTTGTAAAACGTCAACAAACTGCAGGTACTCCTGATTACTGACATTATAAAAAACGTTTGTTCTACGACTTTACCGATGGACATAAAAAGCGGCTTTCCATGCTTAATGACCAAACAGCTGATGTAGTTTGTATTCGATTTTTTTTGTCCATTAAAGAAAAATCGTAGAACAAAATTAAATGTTGCTGTTTATAATGTCAGTAATCTACTCCTGCGAGGTTGTTGATGTTTTACTAATGACCCTGTATATTATGCTTTTGTACTAACCATAACCCTACGACGATAACGTCAGTACAAGCTGATGCTTGTCATTGTAATTCGCGTTCGAAATTAGGAGTTTAACTCATAGACGGTTGTCGTATACAACCGTAAAACGTCCAACGTTAAGACGTAAAAGAGTAACAAAAATAATAAAAATAAGAACTGATCATAACCAGTTCTTATTTTTATTTTATATAATGTAACACGTCACATATGACGTGTTAAATTATTTTAGTAAATTAAAGTAAAGTCAACTCCGCTTCGTAGATATAATTAGGCTGTCAAACATAGCGGGATACATTTATTTCGGCATGTAGGCTGAAATTGTATATACATTTATTTAGTAATTAGTTAATTTGCATAAAGTGTATGCTTTTGGTCGATTGATAGATAATAGAGATTATATTAAACTTATTATCGTATTTTTCTGCAGTTTAAATTCCCCTGAAGGTCGAGGGGAATTAAATAACTGGAAGTAGCCAATTTAGATAGGTTACGTGTACATAGACTTCATAAGGTACTTCGAACAGGTGACTGATTGCAATGGAAAAAACCTATGTAACCGACATCTAATATTATTATTATGTATTTTTCAAATAAAAGTATTAATTTTAAATAAGTTTGATCATCATTTCTAATATAAATACCTATATAAAACTTACTATATAAACACATTTATGAATTTATATACATCTACTACTAGATAATGGATAGACAAACTCAAAAATATTTTTTTTTAAGCCCAATACAATTGACCGTACCCATCGCACGAACATTTGTCACTAGTGGATCCAAATTCTCAGCCTCTGTTTCATATCCAATGACTCTAATCGCTAGATTAAGTGATTTCTCATATAGAAAGCTTTCTTTTTTTTCATACGTTTCAACGCAAGCTCAGCCTATTTCATCGTCCTAGATTACATTAATTGAAGACCAAACTATCGATCTGAAACACAACTAGGGCGATGAAACCGCAACAGTTTAGCGCCTCAAGATATCGCTCTGAACGGCAAGCGAACTTCGACCGGCGTTATCTAATCGAGGCGATCGCTTTCCTACGGTGTTGGGACACTTCCAGTCGTATGGTGAGATTTGAGTTGCAGCACTTGATACGCCCGCAACGGTTAGTAACTGTTGGTATTGTAGTACAGTTGGTATTGTGGGACTCCCGGGGACCTCTGGAAGTGGAGGACCCTGCTCCGGCCAAGATGGTAGTGGCCTCCCCCCCTGACCCTTCATCGCTCAAGTGAAGGGACGTTATGGGTACCCCCCAGTAGGGGGTACCGTACCATTCCCGTCCGGCAGACGTATAATATTTAACATTTTAATGGTAGGGTAAACAGTTTATAATTGATAACTTTAGTAAGAATTTTCAGGAACGGGGCTCTTCATTAAAATTTAAGTAAAAAAAATATATACAAATAAACTCGACCTGTAATAATTTACTTACAGTAAACGTTTGTTGTTTTCCTCTTTCCAATTCCATTCCATAAACCAATTCTTGTAATTAATATTTATGTAATGTTTGTTAAAAATAACAAAGTTCATTCGCGATATGTTATAAATTATTGTGTTTACAAGTGAACTCAATTTACAATATGCACATACACAGCCTGTGTTGTGAATCTTATATTAGTTAATGATGTGTATGAATTAATGCTGTGTGTGAATGTGTGTGTGTGGTTTAATATATATTATTTTTTTGTAGGCGATAAGCTAGCTACTTGTCACTACTTATTCACAATTTTCCATCTAATCCAGCCCAGTTTTGTTTTTGGCTGAATATGGTTAAAGGGGCCTGCTGCCCTTTTGACTCTGCCTACCCCTTCGGGGATTATAGGCGTGATGTTATGTATGTAAATATTTAACTCTATGTCAGAATTAACCAGCCTATAGGTTTACGGCGGCCCACCGATCATAGGATACAGACTGCCTGGAAACATATGGAACACATGGAATGGATCGACTTTCTTTTTTATAATTTTCAAGATACGAGTTCCGAATACGGAATTTTGAGTTAAGTAAATCTCAGTCAATTTTGGGATTTTAAGAACGGGTGTCTCAACAAAACATGCAACCCGCCTAATCCGTAAAGTTCGTCAAACGATATCTAACGCGACACGTGAATAGTTTGAAATCCAATCAAGCAGACGTAATGCTTAACACGTCACTAAACGCTGGCTTATCGGCTATTGGCTGAATTGTTAACTAGTTCAAGAAGTTTGTAATACACACTGGTGGCAATACTGATACTCTCCTATATAAGCTTTGAGTACAATAGCAGTAATTAAAATATTGAAGTTTAATCGTAGTTAATGAGCTATCGAGGCAGTCTTAAATGTTGATACTCTTAATGAAAAGCAGGGAACAAGCTAAGAGCATTTCATGATTTTTTTGCATACTAAATTGATTTATCTAGGTTTATCTTAAATGCAAAATTTTACTTATTAGGATTTCTTTATGATAGCATATGAATAATAATCATGCATTTTCAATTTATTTACGACAAACAAAGTTATATAATATGTTATTTTTATAATAAAACATAATGTTCTCGAGATCAACGGAAACACCAAAATGTAGCATACTAGGTATTTATAAGACAACAGTCCATTGAAGATTCTTTCAGAAAAATAAAAATAGTGGCCTACAATAAAACAAAATACTATAACGATATTTATTTTTGATTAAAATAAAATAACTTAATCGAATATGAAATCAACCTAGTTTTGCTATCATACCAAGGTACCATATCAAGGTTGTCAACTCCTATTGATTGTACTGTGACCGCTGTATTGTTAATTCCTGTTTATTAGTCTTTAGCTTAGCGTCTAGATTCTATAGGCAACCTGATACACCATTCAATCAGTGTAATGGATCCGTCGCTAAAATAGGCTAATAGACGTTACGACCTATATCTAAGACGTAGGTGAATGGGATGGAGAGATCATTACGTCAAATGCCTACCTTTGGCTATTCAGATAACTGTGACTGTGTAACCATGATCCAATTTGTCGGATTCCACGGTCTTTGTCTTGCTGGCCTTCTGGGTTCGATCGAGTTCATTTTAATGTAATAAATATGTAATTCTATAATCGAAACCCAGCTCAAACCGAAGCTCAATTAGAACGAATCAGTCCTAGACACTAATTAATTAAAGATTGCGTGATATGTGATATATTTTTATTATTTTAAACGTTAAAGTTAATTAGTTTTGAACGTAACTTATCTATTCGTTGTCTTTTTCGTTAAAACTCTAGAAAAATAAGAAAATAAGGTGGTTTATAATATTATTTGGTGTGTTTGAATTATTTCGAAAACAAAATATATAATAACTTACAAGTAAATTTTAGCAAAAACCTCGATGATATCTTTGTTAATGCAACGAAACCTTATTGTGAAGTTTAATGGTCAAATATAACATACTTAGTATATTAAAAGTTTTAGGAATAAATCCACAGACCACACGTCAGTAAAAATATAGTTACAGTTATTACCAACCTTTTCTACAACAGACATGTTTTTCAAAACATTCTGGCTTGAATTCCATATAAAATATGCAACAGTTACAGTTAGTTCAAAAACCCGAGCTCGGATATGTTGTCGGCAAGTATTTTAATTTCATGATTTCAGTAACCGCCGGTGCAGACGAACGCGCTCGCCCCGGGACAGACCTCGGGGTGATCTTATTACATTTTATGTTATTAAAAATAGTAGAACTCGGGTTTTTCATTCCCAACATGAAATATACGACAGCAGTCCCTGCATATGAATAGTCTATTGAGACGTTCTATCATTATTGAAAACGTATTTTTTTTTTCTTTCGTAAGTATTATCTTTTTATGTCTCGTGTTGGTCTGGGCTTTTTTTGCCATTTTCCTTTGAATTTTTTTTCATTATATGACAGACAACAAAAATGCATATGGACAGTCTTAAAATATCACTTTTACAACTTATTGAATATATATAGTAGAATAGATCTTATCAATGATATCGACGTATATTTCTGGTTTCCTAGTTTCGGTGTCATTAAATTTTTAATTACTAACAAAAATACGAACCCGCATAGTATAGGTTTTTCCAGTATTTAGGTATCACAACCTCACACTTTCGGAATCTATTCAAATACCAGCCCGAATATCTACGAATGGCCATTTCGTAAAATTTTACGAAACAGAATAACGAACTCGGGCGACCCATTTAATTCAATAAAGATTTGCACGTCAATGAAGATTCAAGTTATACATTCCAAGTTATTTGTTAAATGGAACCCTTTTTGATTCATTTCATAGATACCATAGACAGACTTGGACAGCCATATTCATTTCTCGAAAATTTGATGAAATTAGATGATACAGATAATTGATTAAGTTAATAAATTAAGTTCATACATTTATTGATGTGTGTTATTGATTATAATGAATGAATTATTATGACCAATACATAAAAAAAATATATACGCGGCAAATAATAACCTCCTCTGTTTTTTCGTCAGCTAATAGGTTGTCTTATTTCTTATATTTTTTAAATAAAATGATTAAATATATTATTAATCGTCTTCCTATCGTTGTGTCCCGTGCTTAGACGGGATCCGCTTAGACCATGATCTAGGATGTAGCAAGTCTGGTAATACATTGAAGCGACTGCCGATCTGACCTTCGTAATCGTAAGATAGGGGAACCTAACAATTTTTGGATCATGGTTACAAATTCAAAGTTATTTGAATATGCAGGTTTCATCACTGTCGAGCTAGTGGTATAAATACGTACATAGATTTGAAAAATCCAGAGATACATGCCTGGGTTTGAACCCGCACTCCTCGGTTAAGAGGCGTGTGTCCTTACCATTAAGCTACCACCTCTCCATTTATTATTATCACTACTTATTATCTATGTTAGTGAATCTAGAAGGTTTGCTAGCAAACATACATTCACGTCCGCGGTCTCAGAAGCAAACTCCAAGGAGCGATTAGCAAAAATTTTTTAAATTTATATGATACTAGCTGTGCCCGCAGTTTCACATGCGTTTATGGTTAATGTTATATAGCCTTACAGCCTTCCTCGATAAATGGGCTATCTAATACTAAAAACTAAAACTAAACTTCACGCCACTTCCCTAGCGGGGTAGGCAGAGAGAACCGAACGCCATATGGCACGATCCTTACACACCTCACTCGTCTCTTCAACAATAATATTAATACTAACCTATCAAATACTGAAATATGTTTTCAAATTGGACCAGTATTTCATGTGATTAGCGCGTTAAGTATATGTTACAGAGTTAAGTATATATTACAAGTACAGATTACAGAGACTATTAATTATCCTGATAATAGCTAACATGTCTTTTCTTAGAGTTTAATTTTTAAGGGTACCTTTCATCGTTATCAACAAAGCGCTTAGGTTGATAACGTAAAAGCTTAACAGACAGACACAGTTACTTTGGCATTTATAATATTAGGGTAGGGTGAAAGGGTGAATATTAACTAAGATTGCCGCCGCTCCCTGGAGACGCCCTTTAGGTAAACTTGGTATAATATAAAGATAATATTTTCCATATTTGCCTTTCGTATTTCGGGCGTAAAGGTAATTAGGAGTATATCCTTGTCTTGGGTAGCAACAAATAATATGAACATGATTCTTAGCCTAAAAAAGGGTCGTATGAGTAGAATATATTCCTGCACACACACTTTTTGAAAGTCTGAGTAATAAATAACTAAATTTCACGCCACTTCCCTAGCGGGGTAGGCAGAGATTTATCTGAGAAATATTTTCACTTTTTCTTTGGGTATCAGAAAAGCGCTATCTTTCTTTCGATTATGAGTCCCATGTTGGTCTGGGACTTAAAAAGAACGTGCCAACTTGTACCAACTGTGTTTCTTGCCTAGCATGTCGTAAAAGGCGACTAATGATGTGTCGGGTTTTGGATGTGTGATTGTGTAGGCGACAAGCTAGCCATTTGTCCATTTGTCCACCCAGCCCAGTTAAAATTTTGGCTGAATGTGGTTGAAGGGGATTATGGGTGTGATGTCATGTAGTGTGTGTTGAAATTACGATCTTGTTTCTTTTTTCCCCATACCACTCCCATTCCGGAAAATTAACAGGTTTTTATCATCAGTCATTAATGGTATCAATAAAAGTACCTACTGAGTAAGTAATATCTAATACGTATTTTTTCTACTTTCTTGCTAAAAAAACGTACTGAGAATACTTTTTTGTTTTTGTTTAGCCAATGCTTACTTATTACTTATCTGAAAAAAAAATTGGTCTTGATTAAATTCCAAAGTATTATTATAATCAAGGTTCGTTTTCAATTTGCACAAGCGATTATAAATGAGCAGGGTTTTATAGTAAGCCGCTACCTCAAAGGGAGAAGGGTAGATCTCGTCAGCTAAATTAGGATGCCTTACTCTGTCATAATAAATTATTTTCTGCGTTTAGACCCGTTCGCAAATACTCGATGAGTCATAAATTTGCGGTTTATAATCCTCACTGGATTGGGATTTGAATAAACTTAGTAGATATTCATTTGGAAGGTACTTTAGATGTCTTTGCATTATATAACCAGAGCTATGTTTATTTTGGTTCATGTTAGAAGCCACTGTAGTTTCTTTTTGTTTTAGACTTACATGTTTTTGATTCAACAAAGGTATTGTATGTCCTATGGGATCTGTCAATATTTTTGAGAAAAGTAGTATTATATGTTATTCCTTAGAGTTTTACTTTCAACGCATTAAAATCCATCGCAATCGGTTTAGTGGCTTGTTCGTTAAACCGTATCATGCAGACAGAGCTATATTCGTATTTATAATGCGGTATTAGTAAAGATTTATACATTAATTTGTACTTTACAAATTAATATATTTCAAACTTCTCAATGTTCCGTAAATTTTGTAACTAAAAACAAAGTTAGCCAATATCAATCTACAGCGAATCTATCTTAATTACAAAATAAAACTTTCCGAGACGTTTCTAAGTAGTTCTCAACCTGGACGCCCACTCGTCTCGCCGAGCAACTGAGAGGGAACAAACTAATAACTAATTTTCATTTAGAACTCGACCCGTGGAAACGGCTAAATGGCATTTAGTTTATTTGCTATAACTGCATCCAATCCAATTTACTTCTTTTTTCTTGAACTGCACGGGAATCCAAATTAATGTTTCTTTCATTTTAGAGTTACTAGTAGGATGTGAAAAAGAAGATCAATATAATAATATGTTCGTTTAATAACTGAGATACAAAAAAATATATTTATCTTTCAGATTCATTTCTTTTTAATTAAGTATTCTTAATAATAGTCTTTAGGTGAATGGTCCGCCGCTAAGTGTAACTTATGATAGTATTTTTAATGGGATTTCAGTTTTTCAAATACGTTCAGAAAATTGATATCACTCTCTCTGTTAACTAATTACGTCATTTAGATGAAATTACCAAATCCGATAGCAACAATAACACAATTGTATACTGAACTAAACAGCACGCTCAAACGGCCAGTTTATTCAACTAACCAAATTGCATAAAGCATTTATCAATTTGGACTATAATATGCTCAATTATTCACAGCGATATCTAATTTGGCGATCAATAAGTTAATGGCCGTGATGTTAACTGTAGGCGGCATTTGTGATCGTTATCTCGCTATAATAGATGAGCAAGCAATTCCTGAACTCGAAAATTGAATTATTGGCTAGACGACAGCTTTTTATGCTTGTTCTAACTAATCAATAAACTAGATACGTGTTGTCGAGGAGCCTTTGACAGGGTCGTGAAATCTTTGAAAAGATTTGAAGGGGTCGCAGTTACCTATTGACCATTTTAAAAGTTGTCCGTCTATGCAATCAATGTAAAAATGTGTGATAAAGTACTTATATAAATAATAAAAATAAAAATAATATATATAGCTACTTAATTCTGTAAAAAAATAGTGGAAGGTGACAACAACATCAAGTGTAACAAGGAAGCTACTAGAATCGTCCTTATAAATTTTAATTAAACGGTGCATTTACAACAGTAGCGCTAAGTTCCGAACTTCGTTTATGCATCTATTTAGTTGTTGGACAATTAAAGTTCACAGTTGTATTTTAGTTGCCCAGGCCGGAACAGAGGCGGTTTATGCATCCAACCCGCACGTAGCATGCGCCAGTTTTGTGGTCGGGAAGTTTGAGTGTGAATTTATTTGATGCTATATTCTCACCTACAATTACATTGTCCTATGTAGGTCTGGGAGACGAAAAAGCGACTAATTGTGAATTGGGTAACGGGTTTGTGATTATGTAGGGGACGAGTTAGCTACTTGACACTAATATTCACTGTTTCTATTTAACATAAATACATACATAACATCACGCCCATAATCCCCTAAGGGGTAGGCAGAGTCAAAGGGGCAGCTGGCCCATTCAACCACAATGAACCAATAATAAAACTGGGCTGGGTAAGATAGAAAATTGTGAAAAAGTAGTGACAAGTGGCTAGCTCGTCGCCTACACAATCACATACCCAAAACCCCATATTATTACCATTAGTCGCCTTTTATGACATGGGACATTATATTTAGATTTTTGGCTAAATGTGTTTCAAAAACCTCCTTGCTCCTTGCATAAGGGGATTAAATAAATAATAATAAATAGCCATGATGAATTTTGACAGTTGCCAATATACTCAATCCGCATTCTAATTACCCAGTAATTAGTTGTATTCATTAATACAGATTAGATTTCCATAATTTTGCAAATTACACTAGATAGTTAATGGCAATTGCAAATTGAACAATAATTGGGTATTGTCGCGTATTTCACAGCGGAGATTCCACATCGAATAATTAGAATCGCACAGTAATTCAAATTTGCAATTCTTAATTGCTTCGTCCCAGTATGCGATTGTGTTCTACAATGTCGGACGATTGCTGGAAGCTGCAAACGACACTTACGATAAGCGATAAAGTTTGTGTTGTACACAAATTAGCGCACAGGGAAATGTATCTTCTAGACTCACTAGACACTAAGCGATTCAGTGGGAATGATATTGAATATAGAACGTAAGTGTAAAGACAAAAGAGCAATATTTTTTGGTAACCGCAAGAAAAATTTAAAAACAGCTTATCGTGGGATTTTTACATTAGGTACGATTCAAGATGATTTTCTGTGAAACTATATCGATGTAAAAAGTGATTGAAATAAATAAAATCATTGCGACTTGTGTGGTCTCAAACAATTCTTGAATTTTTTTATGAATTTTTCATAAGGTTATGCTTATTAATATAAATATACTAATATGTATATTATAACCATGTGATAATTAAGGCAAGTCTACTATTGACATACAAATTATATGTAAGTATTAACATTATGACGATTCAAAAAATATACAAGGATTTATTACGGCTATCAAATACCAAACTGATATTTATTTAGATTAAAGTTCAATTCAGAATATTCAAGTTTAAAAGTTGTTTCAAACCCTTGTTTCACGTTTACGGCCAGTTCAACTCAAATATTTCTCAGAGAAACAGTAAAGAGTATAATATTACTCATGAAAAGAACGCTTTGTTTGTTACAGTGAAATAACAGTTTTATGTTGTAAGAATGCCGCATCTCGTCGGCTGCAGTGCGGCAGATACTTTGAAATCCTAAACGACGCGGCAGTCGCAGATAAAATGTGAGAACAATGAAGTAAAAATGTAGAAAAATTGCGTCTTTTGAACTCGCATTCTGTTTCAAACATATTTGGTGCTGAAGAGTGCGCGAATATCAGTAACTTGCGCTGTTTTATTTCCTTGTTCTATTTTTACATCCAATATGCTTTTATCTTTAGATAACAAGTTCGCGTTGATATTGGGAGATTTTGTATTTCGTAAGGTTTCTACTTATTCCTGTGGTTTGCTTTCTGTAGAACTGACTGAAGTAGAATATTATTAGACTGAAGTAAATATTTGTTTTTATTGTGCTATTGTTAGTTAAACTTCTTAAACTAGGTATTTTGATTCAAATATACTTTATGGATAAAGTATATTTGAATTAAAACACGTGTCCTATGAATGAACTATAAGGAGTATCTAAGTAGACATAATGTCGTTGAATACAAAAAGCGTCAATTATAAATATATTCATAGTTCAATTTAAACAGCATACACATCAACGCTTCATATAAATACAGAAAAAGGAGACATTTCTACTATAATGGACATAGGAACAGGGACTTCTATGCTGTTACTGAAATTATCCCAAATATTATTGATAGCCAGTCAGATGTTTGACTTTAAAACGTATAGCAATCATGTTTTTAAATTTTGCTACATCTGCATCAATATCAACCAACAGCCTACAACAAAACGAATTAATCCAAATACAAAGCATAGTTGAAAACGAAACGGACTGCGTTGGACGGAGTTCGCTCGTTATGATTGAATTGGAATAGCAAATATTTACTCTGTTTCATTTGATTTGCCCTTGCCTACTGGAGTTTAATTAGTGAACTTTCCTCAAATCTGCTTATGATTCCTCATTATTTTCCGTTTGCTTTGTTATACTTCATGTTTATATTTTTTATCGATGTTATTAAAATAAAAGAAATTTAAAAGGCAAAAGTAATTTCTATTCGTTCATCTGGCTTTGACATCATATTTGCTAGACGAGAAAATAGAAACTTTGATCTCTCTATTAATGTTAAGATGATCATTAACAACAGCAGGTAGATAAGATTTGTTTACTCATTATGATCAAGACATTTCAAACGCCTTCGTAACTTGAATTTAAACCGTAGATACACATTACATTCAGGTCGAGTAATATTCGATACAAACAATCACCTTTTTTTCACTCTTGTTGAACAGAGATGCATTTAGCATTCATTTTCTTTTTATTTCAAAAGAAATAAGTAGAATAAATAGCACAATGCAACGTTCCGAATTTTCATATTAACCATTATGGTGTTAAAATTCAATTATCTCAATATCCACTTAATACTACTAAGTTGCAACACATTGTTATGAGCTAAACATTCTCATAGTGTAAGCAATTTGTCCATACATTGTGTAGCAATCCACTACATCCTACGTGACTTTGATGTATTGCTTGCTACCCCGCATCTGATCGTAACGTTCGCTTCATACTACGAAGCTGCTACGGTTCGCTACGGTCTCACATAGACGTCGCTATTTCGTAGTTGTTAGTGGAATACCCGAAATACTACGAAGTAGTAATATATAGCTTCTACCTAGAACTGCTATGACAAGCCCGTTGGTCGAGTAGTCAGAGATTCTGGCCCCGAAATCAAGGGCGTGAGTATGAATCCCGCTAGGGACAAATGTTTCTTGTGATTAATGATGGATATTTGTTTAAAGTCGTGGGTGTTTATTGCCTTCATACTAAAAGGCTGCTACGGCTACGATCTTATATAAATACTACTACGAAGTAATAATATATTGCTTTTACCTACATTGAAACACAATACTTTAACTTAATGCAGTCTGTCGAAATATGTCTACCGCTACCTCACATTGAACTTAATACTAGGCTACGACTACAGTCGTCTAAAGGCATTTCGACAAAACCTTATTCGTTCTCGAACGCAAACGGCGCCGTCTTAATACTCGACGAAATTTGAAAGCGACTCCAGACGTTTCCATTAAACCTTGTTCCCTTTATGTCTGGAGTTATTAAATTTGAACGGCTAAGGTACAATGCGGGGCGGCGCGGGAGACGCCTAATAGCCTGAGTGAGGTGCCTAATAAGATTACGTGGTTCGTTAATTTGCCCCGCTCGCCCCACTAATTTACCAAAAGGTGAGCCGAACTTTAAATGAAATAATAAACTTTCAGTCCTTTCCCTGATTTCGTATAGAAATTTGCGGTGTAATTATGGGGGGTCATAATTTAGATGGGAAATTGAGGGGCACTTAGCTGTTTGAGAATGTCAATTCTTTTGTGAAAGTTAGATAAATATTGGTGAAGAGTCTTTGGCGAAGCTTCATATACTTGTACGTACTCAATAGAGTACTGAACAATGCTAAACTTGATGTAATTACTATGTTCTGTTTTCAATCATGATAATATATGTTGCCCGACAGAATATTTAAGTATATGAATTTATTATACAAGCTGTTTGCTTCTATTGTTTTGGTCAGTGACGTTAAAACTATAATGTTTTTCAATCGACTTTTTAATAAATGGAATAAATGTATATCGGAAAAATTTTTTAGAGTAACCATTGTGTCATTTAGATATTAATAATTAATTATATAAATTCACTAAAAATCAATTACTTAAACCGTAGAGCTAGTTAAGGTAAAACCGTAGAGCTTGTATGAAAAGGATTATGAATGTTGAAGAGGCGAGCGAGGTGTGTAAGGATCGTGCCATATGGCGTTCGGTTCTCTCTGCCTACCCCGCTAGGGAAGTGGCGTGAAGTTTAGTTAGTTAGTTCAATTAAATCTTGCATCACGAAAGCAAAAAACGTATTCTTTGTTCATTCAACATTAGCGGTATGAATCTACCCCATTGGAAAACGTAAATCCCATTAACATTTCCAAACGTGATTGTAAAGCACAGCAAGTGATATAACAAACAATCCCTGTAGCCACAATAAACATGTTCAGTGTCACGGTAGCCTACAAGTGTCCCACAAAATTAACGCTCAAATTGTAGCCTAGTGGACACGCGATTTAAGCTACGCATTAATTGTTGTTGTCAGGGTTAACCATTAATTGACATTATCATAGCAACAATTTAGAGTAATGATCAGTGTATAAATGAGGTTTCACTAATGGTAAACAAGCTGGATTTACAAGATTTAAAAATATCTATGTGTAAATTGACTTTCTATTTGTTATCGTTGGCCGACAGTTCAGAAACAAAGAAACCATGGATATCACTTTCAAGCTATTTTATTCTCATTTTAAATCAATACATTTCCGTTTCTTTCATATATTTTCAAAATCCAAAATTATATATTTCTAATAATGGTTTATAATTATCGTAATAATTACACTTTTCACTTAGCTCCTCATTCTATGGAGTCTCTGAACCGAATGAAAGCGAGTGTACGAATGAATGATTGAGTAAATAAATGACTGTAATAAATGAATCGATACTAACCGAAATGTCGATTTAAGAAATGAAATTATTGATGAATCGATCAATTTAATGATATGAATATGAATAAGGTAACCGATAAACGCTCATATTATTTTCTGTAAGTACGTTTCTTTTTAATCCAGATTTTAAACTACATATTCCAAATGTTATATTTGAAAATATAAATATAATAGTAACAGGAATTCTAATCTTAAGTTATAACAGTATTTTGTGTTGAAATAATTTTAGGTTAACATTGATGATTTAATTTTTTCATGTAGGTTTTTAAAAAAACTAAACGAAGCATACATTTATAATGTTTATGATTACACAAACATAGCGCTAATTGGCGATTACCGCCCCTAATTCAATAAAGGAGATTACGTATGTAGGTGTTCTATAAATAAAACATATTATGTGTCTGTCTATATTAATAATTTCCAAACCAATAAGTTACTTACACATACTTAAATAAGTTACTTCATGTTTACCTAAAAGTAGAAGAAGAAGAAGACAAGTCAGTTCGTTTTTTGTTAACTTGTATAAAGATACATTTTTCATCCATAAATCCCAAAAACAACTTCATGAAAACTTTTATTCAAAACTTTTGGAAATTCACAATATTAAAAATTACGAGTAGTCCGGTCGACAAGAAGGTTGTCGTAAAAATAGCTCTGCTTGTAAATTCCTATCACGAGTATATTTCAACGGTGGAGATATTGGCATTAGTTAGTCGGAATATTAAATGGTATTTTTCAGTTTTCCTCTTACATAAAACGTCCATTTCCAAACCCGCTCAACCGTTAAAGCCCAATTCTTTCCGTAACAGTTCAAAGAGCAATTAATTTTTATCCATTATTTTTTCTCTGAACGAATTCAGTTCTCATCGCCTCAAGTAAGGTCCCAGATGCGCACATGTATTACCTCGCTACCCGACTACGCATACTCAGTAACGGGGACAACAAAGAATCTCCGTAGCCACAATAATACATGGTCTGAGCAAAACGCACCCCACGGCGAATTGAATCCACCATTATTAAGTTTTAATGACGACTACCACAGCTCCAAGCCCGGGGCTATAAACAAAGGATAATGGGCGCTATGTCCCTCGTAATAAGATAAATAACCGCGCTCGCAATCTGGCTTCCCATCTGGAATGTAATCTGGAGGCGGTAGGATTAAATATGAATGGAGTTGAAACGAATTGAAGATGCAGATGTAAGCTAACTAAAACAAAGATATGGTTTCTCGCGGTTAGGTTATGATGATGACTCGTGTCAGGGTACATTTAATCCGTTCCATGTTACAAGTACTTGAGGATGGTATTTGTATGGGAGGTTATTACTAATATTTTACATTTGGCGTTACAGGCACAGCCGTCGTATGAATGGTGGTTAGAAAAACTTAATGGACTCGCCTCAATTCGTTGTTACTTAGGCTTTTTAAATCGAAGTACATAATATCTACACTAATTACTAAGACAATGGGAAAAAGCTTGAGGAAACCTGAATATTAAAATATATCTTACATACATACATAACATCACGCCCATAATCCACGAAGGGGTAGGCAGAGTCAAAGGGGCACCAGGCCCCTTTAGCCACATTCTGCCAAAAACAAAACTGTTTTGTTTTTGTTTCCATCTAAATGGAAAATTGTAAAAAAAGTAGTTACAAGTGGCTAGCTTGCCGCTTACACAATCACATACCCAAAACCCGATATACCATTAGTCGTCTTTTACGACATACTAGACAAGAACCACGGCTGGGTTAGATGGAAAATTGTGAAAAATATCTATACTTACTAATATTATAAAGCTGAAGAGTTTGTTTGTTGGTTTAAACGCGATAATCACAGGAACTACTGGTCCGATTTGAAAATATCTTTCAGTGTTATCCCATATACCCATTTATCGAGGAAGGCTACACGCTATATGACATTAACCACAAACGCAAGTGAAACCGCGGGCACAGCTTGTATGAACAAACAATGTAATCATTATCTAATTAGTTTGTTTAACCCCGACTAAAAGTAACGAGAGTAAATAGTAATTATTTCAATGTAATGATCAAGTCGATAAATCCAGAATCATGGTACACACAACTAAGAACGGATTTATTTATTTATACGCGACTTTAAAAAATCAACTTTTTAGTCTGATATTATACCGAGCAATGTTCCACTCCGGTTAAAAAAAAATCCACATATTTGAATTGAACATGTCCAGTACGCGATCGAACAATGAGTATATTTATAGTTACAACTCTATGCACTTATAATGTGACTCCACTTTTAAAATCTGTTTATTGCAATTTGCCGATATAACGGGTGATATTGAGGATAAATCCGGCTTCAATCACGTAGGTTTAAAAAATACTTTTTTAAGCGTGAAACTTATCCGTTTTTAATTTAATCAATTAGTATTAGTAATATTCTTAACTTTACATTATATTTGAAGAAGTCTTGTTGTTGTAGGTTTGAATTCTTCCGCTTATGAGTGTAAAGCTAATTACAATTACTGATGTGGTTGAACTATGCTTTAATATAAATTCCTTACTTTGCATGCGACACTACGGATTATAATTAATGTTTCCTTTTTATTCACAACGTTTTTGCAGAATATGCGTATTGTATACAGCTAAATTCGTGTAAATTCTTATTTAGCTTAAACTAGGTTATTCGTTTATAAGTATATTAATAACATTAGGTCTAACGTATAGCCATAACTCAAGTAGAAAGACTTTCTAACTTGTCCCATTCTTTCCGCCCAGGAACAGTTTTACAGTTTATAATAAAAACCTCCTCATATAAATATAAACAGACTTTGTTACCTGATAAATAGAGGTTATGAAGAAAAAAACATCGTTTTAAAAAGTAATAAAGTCGGCCAGTTTGTACGTAACTGATGGGCGAAGTTGGAATTAGTTCGTACTCTCGCTATTGACAGCGATGCAATTTCAGAGAGGCCGGCTCCGCGGAAACTTATTTCCTTGCGGACAATCTTTTATTAGCAAATTGTAAACAATATTTATGGCTGAACCGCGAAGGTTATTATTAGTTTTTTTCTTCGGAAGTTTTTTGTTGACGGAAGGTTTATCGCGCCAAAAAGCCTTGAACGAGTTCGGTGATGAAAGATGTAGTAATTTTTGATTTTACCAACCTTTTTGTTTACAAGACAAAGGCTTGGTTTGTATTCATGCAAGTGATTTTATTGTTAACTAGCGACCCGCCCCGGCTTCGCACGGGTGCAATGATGATACTAAATAAACCTACCTACTACATAATGTCCTTATAAACAAAGTTTACAGCTTTTTTGTCATTAGACAATACAAACATGTTTTGTTCAGAGATTACATATAATTGACCATGAGAAAAACACTCTCAACACTCAAATCTAAGCCCGCAACGTTGAAAGTTTGGCCATGCTATTTATTAATGGTCATTGCAAAAGATGTCTTTACCGGAAATTGTAGGCGTTTAAATTGTAACGGTAAATCTCATAGTAGCAGAGGAATTCGGGGAATAAATACGTCTTCTCCGGTACCACATAGGCACGCGCCGCCGGCCGGGCCGGTACCGCCGCACCGCTATGTCCCTGCATTTTAAATCTGTAATATCTTCAGAAATATTTATTTAAATTACAAGCTGTAAAGGGCCATATTGATCTATATTTTTTTCTACAATATTATGCATGTATTATACATATAAACCTTCCTTTTGAATCACCCTATCTATTAAAAAACCGCTTCAAAATCCGTTGCGAAGTAGTAGATTTAAGCATACATAGGGATATAGGGACAGAGAACGCGACTTTGTTTTATACTATGTAGTGATGTAGTCATACAAAAGACAATAGATTTATCAGCTTGCCAAAGTATATGATAAAAATATATCGGTACTTGATACTTACTCACCAAAGTTTATAGCAGTTAGATTTAATAAATAAAATAATAAATAAATAAATTCTCCAGACTGGCACACCAATTCCCTAGTTCCAAACTAAGCTAATGCTTGTGCTATGGATACTAGGTGAACGGATAGACATACTTAAATATGTTTATAAACATCCATGACTTGAGTACAAATGTCCACGTTCATCACACGAAACATTTGCCCCTAGCGGGATTCGAACCCGCGACCCTCGGTTTCGTGGCCAGGATCTCTGACCACTCGACCAACGGGCCTGTCATATTATGTCATATTTACGCATACTTTTCCGTATTTCATACACCAGTTTTTTTTTCTGCAATCAGCCAATCAGCCAATCAATCTCCTCATGGTATTTTAATCGTTATCTTGTATAATAACTCTCAACTGCATGTACCTGGCATATCTACTTGATTCACATTGTATATTTATTTGATATGTTTTTCTTTTTTTATTAATAAGTTTTATTCAATAAGTAAGCCGCGAATGTAAGCCGCGTCTCTCTCACACTGGTGCCACAGAATACCAGCGTCATGGCATCCCTGATGTCACGACATAAGCTGAGTGGTGACCTTTTCAGCATGTATATGACAATTCCTTTGTTTGTTTGAAATGTATCTATTTACATGTACTGAATAAATATTTTTTTCTTTCTTTTTCTTTCTTTCAGTAAATGCATTGATGGCTCATTTAAGAAAGCGTCACACTGGGGTATAAGCTATAAAAACATACCCTAATAATATATTTTATTTAACTTTTTTCTTGATGACTATTTCATTGTCATTTGCCAAAACACAATTACCGAATACAAAAATTCTTTGAGTTATATCGCAGGAAGAAAATATCTAGATAGACAAACCGAACTCCGAGACAAAGAAATCCTAAAATCAAATCTCACGCGTGCACCAAGAGTACAACGGCAATCCCGCAGCGGCAGCGGCGATCTCAGAACAAATCCCCCCTCCAGAAATGGGCGCGGAATCGAATTGGGGCAAGTCCGTGTCGTCGCATTCCCAAACTCAATTATCCGGGCGCAACTCGGCCGCATTCGTGTGGCGACCGAGCTGAGCTGACGATTTGGACTCTTATTTACACAAATTTGCAGGGGCAAACACTTGAACGGATATTATTTTGCATTTATGCACCTCCACGGTTGAACTGGGTTGAATTGGAGCAAATTGCCGTCGTTGGGCGCGTAATTTCGAGGTAGTATACCGTTTTGCGGTTAACGAATTATGAACAGAATAGAATTTAGTTTTCAAAGTAAACTTGGTGTGTTTACAACATTAATTTAAAGTTAAAAGAGTATAAACGTTTATTAAAATCATATTCATAGATAATAATAATTTGAATATGCATCTCTGTGGCAACCTCTGAGCCATGAAGACACTTTACTATTCATCTATATTTGTCATTTTTTAAAATCATGCTATTGACGTAATACTCGTTATATAATACAGATATTTTAATTTATTTGATTAGTATGACTTGAATTTAAAATTGTTACTGTACCATGTGTACTGTATGCTGCAGCTTAGGTTTAGTTAAATGTATAACTACAATTACTTAAGCTAAGATTACACACAACGTTTATAAAGAACGAACTTTATTTTTACTGCCCTGGCCTGTTGGTCGAGTGGTCAGAGACCCTGGCCACAAAAGCAAGGTCGGGTCAATATTTCGGGTGATGAACATGAATATTTGTAATCGAGTCATGGATGTTTATTTAACGTATTTAAGTATGTATATCCGTTCACCTAGCCATAGCACAAGTTTATAAGCTTAGTTTGGGACTAGGGAATTGGTGTGTCTGGAAAATTTATAATCTATTTATTTCCACAAGGAACACCTCTTCTACCATCTCAAAAGCCACATTTCAAATCTATTTTGTGGATACGTAGAATCACTAGCGCTCTTTACATTGGACACAAAGACACCTCACTGATAAATCTTACGAATGACATTAGGCGTGGCTGAGCATTTTCAATAAAAGCCGGAGTTGAGAGAACCATTACTCTTTGAGGCGAACCGACTGAGCGGAGGTCAGACAGGTCAGGTGTAAGAAAGATCTTAGGAAACCTCTGACAAAGTTGATTCAATAAAATCAGCATATTTAAGTTGGAAGAAATTTGATTTTCTAGCTTACTGTACTATAACGGTAAAACGTTTATTTTCTATCCTTTACATAGAGTTTTATACTAATTTCCTATGTTGACAAATTATTTTTATATACATAATACACATATTTTTATCAATATCAAGTCTCAGAAGTCCTGTTTTTAATGATTGTAGTTATAACCATCTTGTATATTTCAAAGAGAATAAATAGTACTCTAAACTTTTAGTTATAATGGTGTTAATTAAATAAATTTTCCAATATTTGTCCAAACAATGTATTCCACAAAGAAGAAATACTAATCCTTTAATTTATGCTGGAGTTTCGATTTGAATCCAGTCAAGTGACATATTTTATGAAAGTTCGTTTTTAAATTGTTTAATATTAGCATGAACTAGATGTTTTTAATATCAGTAAAAATCAATAGCAAAGAAGTGGATTCGCAGACGGATTTGGCTCACAAAATGTAGCCTCTAAATGAAGACATTAACCAATATTTCCAAGTCAGGGTGAACCTTCCTCAATTTACTACTTTATCCTCCATATCCAATAACGGGTACAATTTAAGAAAGTCTAAATCGTTTTAGGATACGTACATATAAAAAGTTATAGACACGCACTGAAGCTCTCGAGAGAAAATAATTGGGTCGTTAGACGAAATCGCCTTTGAAATATGTACGAGAACATATAGCTAATTTATTAAATTGAAACGTCGTATTGGCGTAATTATTCTCAAGGAAACTTAATTACACTACAAACGCGTTGGTTAATACGCGATAAATGAATGATTAATAATTTGAATGATAATCGCAGCTCATTGCAGGTTTTATTATTAGAGTAAATTTAGGTTTTATTATTAGAATTTTATTAAACCAATAAGGATGAAGAGATCTATTATCAGATAATAATGTATACTTGAATAAGCGCGATTACAACTGCATAATATCATCAAACTATTCTCCCGAGATTAAATAGATGACCACCATTCTGTACCCAAATCACTACCGAAGGACGTCGCACAGCTTAAATCAAAAAGTGTAATAAATTTACATTACGCGTTCACTGAAGTTTCCACCCCAAATACCGGTCCGCCTCCGTGCGGATTCTCCACAAAAACACCGGAGGAATCTTTAGAAGTGGTGTAAAAACTATCCGGTTTTACTATTTTATTCATCGGTTCTTTTATTCATTCTATACCTACTTGACTGGTTAGTTATAGGTTTCATGAATATTCCTTATCTAGTGGCAACCTTTGGTATTATGTGTTTTGTAAATGAAACACGTTTAGTGTTTGAGAAATTCTTTGGTTAATGTTGTATAGCTTAGCTGGCCTTCCTCGATAAATAAACTATCTAACACTGAAAGATTTATTTCAAATCGCACCAGTATTTCCTGAGATTAGCGCGTTAAATAAAGTTAAAAGTGTGTGATTATCTCCTAAGTAATGCTTCAAATACGTATTTCACTAAGGTTTGATTCAATAGTAATTATATATGATTAAACGAACTTACCTCAAGTGAAGTTCTATCATAATTATATGATGCTGTGACTAAGGCGCTGTGCGACAGCGTTACTATTTGTTAGTCCGTCTCGGACGAGGAGAGGAGTATAATAGTAATAATTTAATTCACTATGAAAAATTAAAAACCGAAATTTTTCTTTATTGTCTAGTTAATTTTTTCAGAAAATTAAAAAATATTATGTCCAAAGTAACGTCGATATTTACTTTTAAACTATTCAAATATGTATCCACGTATTTGGATATACATACAAGGTCGTATTAGTACCTTATCTTAGTTTAGTTCAAATTATTTTATTTTGATAGCAACAATTATGATATTATTATCATCTGACTGTAAAATTATCTACATCTACTTTTTCGTAATTATAAGTTCTAATTATATTACTCACACAGAATACGAAATATTAAATCTCATTTATTACGATATTACTCTACGATAATTAAAAAGAGCAAAATGTAAATAAAACTAATATAAAAATAAATTGTTCTCCATCGTTATATCTTTGATATCTCTTCTTATTTATCTTTTGGACTTCAAAAATAGGCTGAGGTAGTTGTTTTACGTAGGACTTGCTTGGCCAAAACTTCTTGTTACGTCGAGTACCCAATCCCTTACTATACATTACATACTTGTATTATGGAAGGGTACTCCGAGTTATGTGCCCTCACTGAAATGGAATACCTTACCTTGCCCACAGCTGTTGCCACCTGATATAGGATTTTATACGGGGAAAAGATTATGAAACTGGAAGAGTTATGCTTACCTTTCAATGGAAAAAGAAATGTATGAAAATGTTCGCTTATTTTTGGTAGGAAAGCGAACTTATTAACCAAAAGTTTTTAGTATTTATGTATCTATTTTCATTTTAACAGCATCGCCTTTCAGCATCATTTAACTAATAAAAAACAAAATAAGTGTGGAAATAAAAAAAATAATAAAATTGCTTGTATTTTGTTTTCAGATTTATCTCAAACAAAGAAAATGATTATTTATTTTATCCGACTTAAAAAAAGGAGGTTCTTAATTTGACTGAATTTTTTTTAGGAACAGATTTTCTCTGCCTTACTTTTCATAATATTAGCATCATTATTAGCTTTAATTACTATTATTAGCTCAGTGTGTGTCTTCAATGTAATCTTTCCACTCTAATATTATTCTAAATGAAGCACATTTCCCGATGTCAAATCTCATTGAGTCAACAAACCGAACTATCTCGAAACACGCCAACTCATACACATTTCATATCGGATTCCGCACGTTCAACGCTATGAATTTCGCAGTCGACAAATGTACTCACGTGTGCAATGCCTCGGCTCGTCAGACGAGTCCCCGCAGTCGTTGGTCCCGTCGCAGAATCTGTTTATCGGTATACATTTTTTATTGGCACAGAGGTACTCGGAGATGCGGCATCTCGTGTCGTTCCCGTGTAGGACAGGGAGTGATTCTGGCTCGGGTATGTCGTTCGGGCTGTCTTTCTGGTACAGAGATTTCGGTGAGTTTGTGACGATATCGCAATCGGTTAGGTGGAGCAACGCGATGATGATTGCTCCGGCTGCCAGAACGTTGCCGAGCCCTGGAACAAGTGAAACATTTCCTTTAAAATAAGAAACCAACAAGACATACGTTTTTAACTCAGGACAAGCACACTAATTTCAACCCTTTAGTTATACAAAACGTATGTGGTAGCCTTAAACAGGAATGCGCTATTTATACTTCAGAATGTCACAATTATTGACTAAATGAACTGAATGAATTTTTCTATAGCTTTTCATCATCGCTCATTGCTTTCTTTTTCTTATCGTATTATCAACCCTTTGTAGATTGGGCATATCTTTAATACTTTAATTCGCCAAAGCCGCATCTGAATCAGCCTAAAGCTAAAGATTAACGTACACTGTATAATTGCAATCAATTTCACAACCTTACAAATATTTCACCGACAACTCTATTTATAAAAAAAAATTACATCATCTTTTTAAAGTAAAGTAAAAAATATATGAAACGTTTTCATTGTGGCTTGAAAACGACAATTTACACAGATTTCATTACAGATACGTTTCTCTAAGCCCACAATATTGTTGTAATTTTCTACCTTGCTTTTAATGTTTCGTTAACTATTTCTAAGTCGGTTTGTTTGTCCAAGAAGCAATAAAAGTAACTGCAAACATCTGAGGTAGCCCAGTTGTTACGTTGATTAGATACAATAGCAAACACTCCGCTCTCGATCGTGTTTGGTTTTAATTTCGTTTTGTTTAGCGACGATGTTTGATCGCAGCGTGTGCACATGGCCTTTTCGACTACATCCGCGTTGAAGTTACAAGGCAGTATTAGGTAAAGGAAGTTTTGGAAATTTTAATAAAAGACAATATGCTTGTTTGTATTCTATGTTTATTACTATTGTTGTGGAATTGCGATGAATAAATAACTGCTAATATATTGGTGCCATTATAAACGACATTTTCATTATTATTATTTTTTTTTTAAATTGAAAAAAATTACACTGAGCTTTTTTATGCAAAATCAACACGAAAACAAAATTATATACATAGATGATTTTTGATTTTTTTTTTTTATTGATGGAATTGCTCTAAAAGTATTACACAAATCAGTTGATTTTTTACCTTTCGAAAGTTTCTCCTATATAATGCTTGTCATTCAGACGAATCTTCAAATGTAACAAGCAAGACGACCCCGAACAAGCAAAAAGCTCGTCCAAACTGTTATCAACTAGAAAGTTTTTATTTCCCCAGCTTTTAACTGAATAGAGTGGAGAGCTGTCATCAATCTTGCCCGACCCTGTCTCCGCGATGCCTTTCATGCTTTCCATCCCGTTGTATTGAACTCCCTTGAATGAGGCTACTAATAAATTTATAAAGAAAAATCTATGAAAAACGCGCATACAATACCTTTCCCATGATACCTTTCATGAGTTTTATGAAGATGTCATTTGATGAGTCTTTTTAAAGAATTGCGAGAGCCTTGCCATTTTTACTAGCTCTTATTCAGCTTCACTTGTTAGTTAGAGGGGCTGAATGTTGCTATTGGAACTTTTTTATATTTTACGGTGTTAAAACTATTTTTGTCCTCTTCTAATAACGATATTTTTTTTATTATAAGCTTGAACTATTTTATAGCCAGGGCTGTACAGTGGTGATATTTAAAGTATATCATCACCACTGTTACTTGCTAACTAACTGTTAACGTAAAATTAACTGACAACAACAACCCAGCAAAAAATATTTTTCAATGGACTAGTTTTATAGATTCGTTTGCATCAAATAAAATCCTACTAATATTATAAATGCGAAAGTTTGTATGTATGGATGAATGTTTGTTACTCTTTCACAAAAAAACTACTGAATGGATTTTTATGAAACTTTAGAATAATATAGCTCATAAACCCTAATAACATATAGGCTATGTTTCATTGATGTACCACGCGAGCGAAGCCGCGGGCAGAAGCTAGTACTAATATAACTGTTAGCTGTAACAGTTACAAGTCAGCGTATTCAAGCGTCAGGCCTGTTTCAGATGATACAAGTTGTCAAATAAGGCCTGTTTATGAACCCTCGTCAACGCTTAATCTCGCCCCGATACAGTGCGAAGTGTAAGCGATCACTGTCGCCCTAGGGGAAATCTATTCACGCAGAGACAGCTGCTTATCAAAGTCATAAGGAAGTCTACACAGCTTGTTGATACTGCGGAAATGTATATTTTTGTTAGCATTCTAAAGAGGTTCTACTTCAACAAAATCGCATGAATATGCTAATCGATAAAAAGGAGGATGAAAAAATTTTGACTGACCCGTTGGTCGAGTGGTGGAGACCCTAGCCACGAAACCAAGGGTCGCGGGTTCATGGATATTTGTACTCGAGTCATGGATGTTTATAAACGTATTTAAGTATGTCTATCCGTTCACCTAGTATCCATAGCACAAGCTTATAAGCTTAGTTTGGGACTAGGGAATTGGTGTGTCAGTCTGAAGAATTTATTATTTTTATTATTTTATAAAAAAAAAGCATTCTGCCCTCTACTATTTTCAGATAGTATTCTTGAGTCTGCTCTACTACTCAAAAAAAAACACCATCAAATGTGTAAATCCGGAAAAGTGTGTTGTTATTTCGAGAGGCTACGCAATAAAGAGACCCACAATTCCCGTGTCATGTTCAAACGGTCCCTAGATTCGGGACGAAGCGCTAGCCATTCAGATGTCATTTACGACAACGTGCGGCATATTGCCTTGTGGACTTGACAAAAAACACTGTTGTCGAGGTAGCAAAAACAAATCGGCACCACGCTGGAAAAAAGCTAACGTGTATCAAAGAGTGGGTAAACAAGTGAAGTGAACTGAAATGTTGATAGTAGGCGACCGCCGTCAAATATTCGACTACGTCCATTGCAGCCAATATGTTCTAGTTATTTATCTATTCGCTGTGTGCAAAGTACTATGAGGTGGAGGTAATATAATCCATCGAAGCACTCATAGTGGCCAAAAGTAGAAATAATGTTGGCTCAGTAATCTGTCATATATGTCAATATCAAATTAAACTGTTTAGACTTGTGTAGGTACCTAATTTTAGTACTCGCTTTCGCATTATAGTCCCATCCAATATTGGTCTGGGACTTAAAAAGAATATGGTTGCCATCTGTGGTTCTTGCCTAGCATGTCGTAAAAGGCGACTAATGGTATATCGGGTTTTGGGTATGTGATTGTGTAGGCGACAAGTTAGCCGCTTTCCTGAATCCTTTATTTGATATTATCTTATAGAATAATTTTACCTGAGTGCTGACGGATCGCCATGGTACCCAAATAAATGTTATATTGTTTGTGATACTTACGAATTTGGTCTTCAGAATGATACTTATTTTGATTTAAAAACTATATTTATTTTATAACTAGCGATACAAGAATTATTACATTTATGTTTACTAACTAACTAACTATACTTCACGCCACTTCCCTAGCGGGGTAGGCAGAGAGAACCGAACGTCATATTGTGTTTACTATGATTTATAGAAAATATTAAAGTAGCTTTATCGTCTTGTTTTACAGTAGAAGTACAACTAAACTTGATGTAAACAAACCACGACACAGCCATTAAATAAAGCACGCTTTTGTATAAATTTTACTTGCCTCATTAAATTTCAATGACCAATAATGATTTCATAACTTTTTGTCTAACCAAATCACAGTAATTTTGTAATATAAATCAATACAAAATTCTTGAATTTTGTCACATTGTCTATGAAATGTTATAGCGTCAGAGCCTCGGAGCTAACAAAATCGCTAATCCTAAGTGGCGCTAAAATCGTGCACAGAGCCAACACTATGTAATTTAAAAAGCTGAAACGTTTAATTGTTGGGTTGAACGCACTAATCTGAGGATCTACTATTCCGAATTGAATTTCTCTTTTTTGTGTTGTTATAGTTCATTTATCGAGGAAGGCCATGTAACATTAACCGTAAACGCGAGTAAAACGGATAGTTAATCATATTTTGGTCGACAAATTGACTTTTTATTGAAACTATTAGCAGCCCGACTAAATCCAGGATAGGACATAATGCGAAGACACAGAATATTGCTGATGTAAGCGTTGCTGTTTAAAATATTCCATTCTAGTCCAAAAGTTAATAAAAAAAACCTATTCCTACCTAAACTGGGGTTACAATATGGATAAAGCAGCAAAAGCGGATTAGAGTCACTTTGAAAACATGCCAACGTTCATCAAAGTAAAAAAATCAATGGACCCGGAGTGTTGATTATGCAGTGTAGTGGGATGAGCGCATCCAGTCGAGAGCGGCAGTTAGCAAACACGCGAGTGAGGCTACTGCGACCAACGTGTCGCTTGCTCATAAAAGCAACAAAATATTGATTTGCCTTTCATTCGTTAAGGTTTCGTTCTTTTTTATTTAAACCAAACGTATCTATTAGCTCCATCTAATATTTATTTTATTTATATTATTAGAACCAAGTAATATATTCTCGCAATAGTCAAGACTACTTTGATACAGTTAAAGCAATAAAAACGAATTAGAGTCACATTAAAAACATGCCAACATAAAAAAAAAACACTGGACCTGGAGTGTTGATTATGCAGTGTAGTGGGATGAGTAATGGCAGACTGATTTACCTGTCTAAATGTATACCTGCAAAGACAACTTTCTATCTTCATAACGATTACCAAGTCTTGAATCATGACTAACGCGAACTTCAAGAAAAGACAGGACATGTAAAGAAGAAGATGCTTATATAAGCATACGTAAGAATGAGTTTATGAGCCATGTTATTTTGTTGCAAGTACCTAAGTATCAAGCAATGCACATTCGCCGCTCGTCGTATTTCGAGAGAGTCGGAACTTTGTTTCAGTAAAATAAACAAAAGTGGATTAAATTCACTCTGGAAAACGAACTAGCATGCATAGGCAAAGGTAACAAACATATCAATGGAGCCGAAGTGTTTATTGTGCAATGCAGTGGGATGAGCGCGTCCGGTCGGCGCGACAGCCGGTAATCTACGTGATTGCGGATTACGTATCGCTCGCTTACGTAGGCAAAGGCACATAGAATTACTTATAGGTATATAAAATATTATCATTAGCATTATATTTGACTGGCTCTATGGCGCATTTAGTAGTGACCCTGTCCTATGCACCAAGAGTTATTATGGGTGCGATCCCCACCAGGACAAACATTCCTGTGATGAATACTTGTGTTGGTTCCGTGTTTGAGTGTTAATATTAAATATTTAAGTAGGTATATATTAGTCAAACCCTTGTTGATTCTGATATTCGTAACACAAGTGCTTATTAAGCTACTTAATTCGGAGTCAGATTATTGTATGTGATATTGTCGGATATTTATTTATTTACTAAGCGAAAATTAGTGCAGTACACTGTCGAGCGCGTTGGCCGACAAACACGTAATTGCGGCTTATTCGCTCGTTTACAGAGGCAGTAGCTGTTAAAATTAGGTTAGCGATGATTATGATTTGACCAAGTGGATATGGTTAAAAATAAAACAGTAATTCTATTAGTAAGTAATTTAAACACTACTACCTAAAATAATAATTGAACTATAGAAAACAACGTTTTTTTTTTCATCAGTTAAGGGAAGCTTTGATTGCAGTTATATGTGAGATTCACAAACATTTATTCTCTGGAAATCAGCCAGCTTGCATCAAAGGTTGCAAACAGATCAAGGGAGCCGAAGTGTTGATTGTGCAGTGCAGTGAGATGAGCGCGTCCGGTCGAGTGCAGTCGGTATCACACGAGTGCGGCTAGTATGAGTAACAGGTCGCTCCTTTACTCGTCGGTATTTCAAATACCCTATGATCATAATTTGTATAAGACGTTACTTATATCTAATCATGCTCGCAATCCCCGAACAGATGAGCAGAGCAGTAAGCTACTGCAATCACTTTTAAGCACAGTAAAATTTTACTGGGTTAAATTAAAAACTATGAATAAGTAACTAGCAGTTGTTAGAGGAAATTTTGAGGCAGATAGCAACAGGAAACCAACCAGTATCAAAGAGAAGACAAACGGATCCGAATGATTCGATTAAATAAAAATTGTTCAAGGTTCAAATAAAATTTAGTTGCACGCGTTGCTGCTTCAATGAGGGTTTTTTCAATTAAAACATCCAAAAGATGGCGTAACTGTGACTTGCGGTCTTGCCACCCACCTTTTTGGTTAGTTCTCAGACCAAACTGACATGTTATCAACAAGGAGCCAATAGTGACAGTGATAAGACCACTAGATTCCCTCGTGCCATCTGGCGGTTATTGTATTTGTAAAAACCCTCATTGGCTATAGACTAGGGAGAGACTAGAGACTATAGACTAGGGATTACAATGCTGGATCCAGAAATCCAGCTGGGCCAAGTGGAATTTTAGCTGTCCTGGGTCCAACGACATGTGCTGGTATAGTGCCCCAGGATTTCAATCACAACTAGCTTGGAATGCTGGATCTAGGGTCCAGCACAATTTTAGCTCCAGCACATGACGCTGGATTGCAATCCCTATTATAGACCTACACTCGAAAAGTAATACAAGTGCAAGCGCGGCTACTGCAGATTGCATGTCACTTGTTTGTGCAGGCTGGGGCAGATTGATTGACCTACGTATAAATCTGGATTTGCTCCAGCGAGATGTGGAAAATATCAACACAAACGGAACTGTATCAAAGGTGCTGTTTGTTCAGTAGAGGTTACTTTGATTCTAAATTTCGATCGAGGTCTCGATGATGTGTCAACGCGCATTTACAATTCTTGAGCAAAAGAATCAAGTTGAGTTAAGATGATTCTCTACCTAATAGATAGTTATGTATATAGGTAGAGAATCATTTTAATGAGCAGGTTGCCTTACAATGTTTAGCGTCACCTCTTCGAGCTAGTTTAAATAAATTGTCATTCTATTAATCTAAAGATACGAGATTGCTATTTAAACTATATGACGCATCGTATTAAGCCCGAACTGAAACTACAGTAGCTTTCAAGATATATTACAAGTAAATATGTTTAAACAAAAGCAATAAGCATACCATGACACCTATTGTAAATCACAAAAGTGCGTGCTTAGATTTAATATGTTTATAACTATAATATAAAAAAATAATCGCTGAATGTGTTTAAAGCGCAAATCTCGAGAACAACTAAACCGAATTCGCAAATTATTAGTTGTGTTTGTTATTATTTGTTGAATTTTTTTATGAAAGAAAAAAATAAAAAAATGGTTATTGAAAATCCGAGAACGGGGCGTTACAAAGTGTGCCGGATCAGCTAGTAAGAAATATTTGCTCTTTTACACAATACCATTGCATGGACTGACTGGTACTAATAATTAATTTTTCTGCCTATTTAAATATGCAAATACGTAAGTGTGGTTAATGCCCAAAAAAACAGCAACAGCAGACGATTAGTTGCTTTAGGTACACTGGTAAACCTAGACCAGTCAAAGTTATTTATTAGTCACATTTCGCGAGAACTCATGTAGTAAGCACACATTGCGGAAAGTAGGTTAGCACAATAAAGCTTTTATAATTATTTTCAACACGCAAACACTCAAAAGTGGTCCGCAGTCTCGCGGTCAGAATGGGAAAAATTCAAGCGTTCAACTTCGTATTCAATAAAACTGTTACAAAACGACTTGAGTTTTATTTCAAAGGGTATTTCAGCCATTAGTACGATCATTGTAAAAGTCCCAGACGAAGTTAATTCCATTGTGCTAATATTAACTCGATTTAAATATTTCGTCAAATAAGTTTCTAAAGTTATAACGGCAAATGGTGCGATGAATATAAAATAGGCGTTTAATAAAAGAATCCTAATTTAATTTAATAATAAGGCTCTTTTATGCGCGATAATTCTGTACAGATGATTTATGCTGATTTATGTAATAATGTGCTCATTTAGGACAGGTATTTCACAACCTTTTTTTAGACCATATAATTATAATATCAGTTTTATGTGCTTTGCAAAAAAGTATTCGTAGTTTATTTATGTGCAATGGAAGCTATTATGTCTATTGTGTGTTGACCCTCATGGCTTTTTCAGGAAAATTATAGTCATAGTAAAGAACTACTTCAATATATATTAAGGAACCGATTTTTTAGGGATACACCATGTCTCGCAGAAACGTTATTTTTCTCGGGATAAAAGTACTTCATGTTCATTTCTTGGGGTTGTACTGTACGTACATATATTATGTCTATGAGTACCAAGGGGTAGTATATATTTTTATATTAATAAGCCATAAACCTAGAGACAAATTTAAATTTGCAAACTCCAATAACCTAAATTGCTAATAAAGAAGTAGAAATTTTTCTTCCTGGAAAAAGCTAAACGAAATAATATTATTTTTGGAAATCAGAGTTCTAGGAATATCTTGATATTGCCTGTTACTACAAAAAAACTCCTTCGTTGCAATACTAAACAAAAATAATAAAAAATTGCTTCATAGTAAGGGTAGATACCAATAATAAATTAAATTATATTTACTATCCACGATTTTGCGAATCATATTGCAAATTTAGAGGACATTCCAAAGAAGAGCAAATAAATATCTCTGAATTGAAATTTGATAAAGAACTATTTAAGCACATCATAAGGTAAGCAGTGAGAATTTTTTAAACTGTGACAGCTAATATAATGTGAAAACAGGACTTGCTAAATCTAGCGTCCTGGTCAATTTAGGCTCAAACTAACAATACAATAAAAAGTTGTTTGTAGTACAAAAAAAAAAATTCATAAAAATTTCTCCAATACGACACAAAATATTTTCTTCAAACGAACGAGCTCCGAGCGTTTCGATACATGGCAGACATTTGATAAAAGAATTTTTCCATTGTTAACATAGCGGTATTCTTGCCATAGAACTGCAACTCGTATCAGACGTGCCACCTCAAAAATACGTGTCACAAAACAGTTACTTTGTGCAGCCTTTGTGGTATTCTTCTTAGTTATAGCAGGACATTCATGGCAGACTAGACTAGTGTTCTGTGCTATTGTTAAAGAGACGATATTTTTTTATCTTTTAGCTTGTAGAAATAAATCCTCGTAAAAATCGCGATGACAAAGACTTGTTATTGGTTTGGCAACGGTGAGATCCGGTAATTTTAGAACCAGCTGAAGAAACAACAATTACATAAGACATACATACATACAAAACATCACGCCCATAATCCCCGAAGGGGTAGGCAAAGTCAAAGGGGCAGCATGCCCTTTCAATCATCCAGTTACATAAGAATTTAAAGGAATATTTATTTTACGTCACAAAAATTTTCACCAAGACATTTTTCTCCAAAATATACTTTCATCAGAGCTCTCTCTGATTCAATACATTTCATAAAGATACGTTTGTGTTATTGTTGCGACGGAAGCCTTGCCATACTTTCGCAACTTGCTACAAACGAGCCACCGCAAAAATCGCGTCCGCAAGACCGCCTGTCTGTCCGTGGCCAAACATCCACTTTGTGGGCCCTTTGTGATATTCCCCACATGTGGAATTCCGCAAGAATTCCCTGTGTAGAGGAAAACGGGACATCAATATGGTTTGAATTAAAAAAAGAGGCTTGTTGGGTTCTTGTTTAAAAATTTTAAAAGAGGGTAGCTTTTATGCGGATGTGAGGTCGTAATAAATATATTTAAAATGAGAAGATTGTAAGGCAACTACAGGTGCTGGGCATCTGGACCTCATAAGGTGAGTCTAGTGCTATTAAGGCTTTACCCTGTGCTCGTTCTAGCCTACCAGATGAGACCTGTTAAAGAGCTCTAGTATGCTGCTAGCAAGCGGATAACGTCTTACGATATGGTAGGGTGAAAAGGAACCTCCGCGGACGGTGCATCTGCATTATTAAAATATCGAAACAGTACCCACGTCTGGCTACCACTAAGTATGTTTAGAGTTTAATTCGGCTTACAAGAGTGTGTTGGATTTAGAACGGTTGGGAGCCTCCGTTTCACTACTGGCTAAAATTCACGGTGGCCTTTCTCCGGGCGCTGCGTATGTTCCGGGCTCCCCACTGGGACTCTACGTGGAACCTACACAAATAAATCAGAGCCTAATGTAACATGTCTTTCAGATGTTGGTAGACCGTGGAATTACTTTCTCGACATCTTCTATTACAAACTCATTTTCGCGCGCTCACTGAGCCGGTATAAGCCGAATTGTTTCTATGTCTTGTTGTGACTTGTCTCAATACAAAAGTGAAGGAAATATAGCCAAGCGTGAAAATGTATGCGATAAACGTAATGCGATTTATCTCGCTTAGAATATGTGTGCCATGGGTTCTTAGCGTTTTGGGTAAGGGTATACTGGTGGTGGTCTGACTTATGTTTTATCTTTCCTATAATTTCGTATTAATGTATATCCACTAGGGATTGCAATTCAGCATTTTTGCGGGATTCAGCACATGACGCTGGATTCAGCAGAGCTAAAATTGCGCTGGACCCAGCTGGATTGCTTAATCCAGCATCCCAATCTAGTAAGGATTGAAATCCAGCGGCATTGAAGCACCAAATGTCACTGGATTCTGCACAGCTCAAATTGTGTTGGACCTAGCTGGATTGGTAAATCCACCACTGCAATCCGTAATATCCACCTTTTCTAGTAGTGGTAATACGAAAAAGCGAGGATTTAATGATTAATTTCTACAAAAAAAAAAATAACTTTTTAACCTTGATAATGTAGAAGTAAGGTATTTTCTGAAAACATTCAGAAAATAAGTAATATCAAAGCCATGTAGTCTTCATCTGAGTGAAAAATGAACACATTTATTTTATCTTCATACAATAATTATATTTTCATAGGCTTCATTCGATTTATGTATTATTAATAAAGAGATAAAATTTCGATAAGTATAACACTGACCACAATTTAATTGATCTTTGCCAGCTTAAACAGTTTAATGAATCAATTTGGCCACTGTTCACTGACTCGGATAATTAATGGTAAAGTGTAAATGAATATCTACATTGATTCAAGTGAAATACACCGTGCTTTTTTTATCGTCTTACATCTGAAGCCCACTTTATATACCCGACATGTAGAACATCTTGGCAGTGTTATTTTTTTTTTAACAATACAAATAGTATAAGAAAATTATAAAATAATTATTTCAGACTATTCATTTTGAAACACCCCGTAACACGCTCGGACGTAAAGTTCATTCACCCGGGAGCCGGCCGCGGCCGAATAGTGTAGTAAGAAAAATTATTTACTTATAAGTAACAGGTAAAACAGATTAATCCTTTTCATTTTCCCTTCATACTTTTACGGACTTAGGACCATCGGAAACATTCTACAATGTTAATTAATCAATTTCATTAGTTATTTTCCAGAAAACGTAGGAAAGGAAGTTGTATCAAATAATTTTACCGCGTAAATGGGTTTGTGATTTTCAAATTAAGCAAGTAAATTGTTTCAGGTGTATTAAAAAATTGGAATCTACGTTAATAACAATAATTACCTACCTATTTACAAATCACAAATTTATGTACATGTGTAGGGGCTTTACCTGTATTGAAGTAATTCGAAATATCGTAAGATATCCTCTTCGAGGACAGGCGAATGTCGGGGTCTGCCTCCACCTCGTGCATGAGCTGGGGCACAGGCTGGGGTACGGAATTGCCCATGGTCAATTAAACGTTGTGTTGCTGCTAAAATGACTTGGAAGCCTGGCACTTGTGGGTTGATAGCACCTCGATTCCGTAACATATCAAGATGTTCGGGCGCAGCGTACAACCTTCTTGCTTCGCTTAAATTATCCCCACTCACTGCGTACAGACGTACTATTTGTTAATACTCCATATTGGAGCTCTGACCAAGTAAACGTAATTTCTGTCACTCATCGTCACACTCACAGTCGCGAAAAATAACAATCACAATAGCGCGTGCGCATATCCGGATTCCTAGAAACGACTGAAATTTTTTCTTGTGTCAAAGGGCAAGTGACGAATGCGTAGGCGGGGCCAAAAGGCTAGCGCGTGATTGGTCATCAGTCCACGTGGACTATTATTGATTGGCGTGAGACATTTATCTTAACCAATAGAAAATACAATAATGGCCGCATACGCATCTCGCGCATGCGCTCGTTGTTACTAAATCGTAAACATTGTGTACAGGTTGATTCACAATTATATTGAAATATTTATTTTATTTTGCCGTAGTATAATTTAAAGCGATAAAAAAAAAATAACACTGCCAAGATGTTCTACATGACGGGTATATAAAGTGGGCTTCGGATGTAAGACGATAAAAAAAGCACGGTGTATATTAGTTGAGCGCTTTTATTGATATTTTATCATTTTCGTTTCGTATTTGTTTTTAATAAATGAAAATTACATGCATCTTTTAAAAAAGAAAAGATAAGCTGTACGTTTTATGTTATATGCTAAAAAAAAATAAACGAATTATGATCGATATGCGACAACTGGGTGACCTAGACCAGTATCGTGAAAATCGTTAACTTTTCACCTATTTAATAACTAATTAAAATTATTATATAAGTTCTGAAACGTATACCTTTCAAATCAATATTTTCAGCTAATTTGAGATATAGTACAATAAATTTAAATATGTTATTGTATAAGAGTATAACAAGATCAGATTTGTATTTCCTTGTAAATAAAAACCGCTAAACCGACTTACGCGCCGGTCTTCAGCCTTAACATTTGTAGCGCTCTCGTGTAACGAGTTGAATATAACGCACGGACCGCATTAGTGCCCATTAACCAAATTGGATGCTAATTTAAGTGGAGTTCAGTGGAATTGCGTGAAACTTGCCGTGTGGAGAATTACGTCCGTGCTCGTTTCAACTAGGTGTCGGCGTTTTATAGAAAAAGGAAATATAAAAAAAAATTGCAATTGCTGCTAGAAGTCTAAGCGAGTAATTTCTGTACAAGGGTAGCGGCTATTGCAGCACTAGAAAAAGATATTACGTATACGTATTTATTGAAATGTAAAATATTACATACAACACTCCCAGGCTTTATATGGCAATAAACTATGTCAGATTACTTGTTACATTACTGGATGATTCTTGATTTTGCAAAAAAAAACATTTTCCATGTCGATAGATGGTAACACTAAATTCTATGTAAATGGTTACGATAATTTTGTAACAATTTTGCATAAAAAGCAGCCCAGTTTTATTATTGGTTGAATGTGGTTAAAGCGGCTTGCTGCCCCTTTGACTCTGTCTACCTTTCGGGAAATACGGGCGTGATATTATTTATGTATAATTATTTTTCGAGATAAAGGTTAGTTCCTAGTTCGATGTCAGGTGGCTAAGTGGCAGATTACCCTAACTAAATCTTCCTTTACCTTAACTAAGGCACCTTATATATGTACTACATCTTGAAAATTTAGCAATAAAAAAAATGTCTAAATCATCTTATAACATAGCCATTTAATTTGTAGGCGTCTTCAAGTTTTGAACGAAAGGACCGGATCGAACTAGACAGATCGGATCGACGCACCGTCTGCTCATTTAATCGGCACCAGTGGTCTCTGGTTACCTGTTTGCGGTCTATCGGTCTACTCCGTACGAAACGTCAGAACGTCTATTTGGGCCTTTGCGTAATCGAGGCCTTTGTGCCTAATTACCTTTGGGGAGTAGACCTATTTATATATATATCTATACTTATATACATATAGTCTACTTACTTGGCGGCAAACAAAGTGGATGGAGTAATCAATTTTACTTTTTTGTCCCATAGGTACTAGACAAATACAAATACAACTGGAATTACTAAGGTATGTGTATTTTTTGATTTAATGAAATATACAAACAAATATTTTGCCAATTGTAACTATCGGGCAAAAATTTTCCGAACGAAGAGCAAATTTTGAAACAATGCTAATAACGAATGGCACGCGATTTCGTTGTAAAAACCTAATAGAAAGTTTCTAACAATTCCTTTTTACCGTCAGTATTTATTAAGAAAAAGAAGTTTTTCAATTTTCACTTCTGGAAAATTGTTAGTTAATTATTATGTTTAAGTGTATAACTTACTAGCCTAGTAAGTTATTAGTAATTTAAAATGTAATTTATTTTAATCCTGGAATATTGTTTACATAACCCAACTTAACATTATTTTTGGCTAGAGTTATTGTCTTCTTGGACTCTGTGTATCCCTTCGGAGATGGCGGACGTGAAAATAATATGTATGTATCTAAATCTAAGAAGTATATTTCACTCTAATTGTAAGTCACTGCAAGCAACATTTAAAGAAATAATTAGTCGAACGCATCTTAACTACGTACTAATATTATCATTAGTCCTACTATACGTATTTTGATAAATTACCGGATCTTAGCAATAAATTAAAGACCGGTCATCGAATAACCAGGGTAATATACGTGATCCGCCATAATGGGACCGTCGTCAAGCTGTCAAGCACTGCTAAATCCACTCGCTCAAATATTTCTCAAAGTTATCGGGGGCTTGAGATCGTCCGCGTCTCTTATTGGGCCCTATCAGCGGGCGGGCGAAACGGGAGACATCTGTCGGGGATGTGCCGATGGCCTACTAGCAGCGGGAGATTGGTCTCTAAATTAAAACGAGTGGATGGGTACGACGCAACTGTTAGCGGTTATAAGACGAACCAATTTTTAAAGGCCAGGATTTGTTGTTTGTTATACAAGGGTGCAAACTACATCGGACAAACAAACATATTGTTAGTCCAATGGTAAACGTTCATCGTAACTTAGATACTTGCAATTAATGATAGACTGTAATTTTGAAGAGGCGAGTGAGGTGTGTAAGGATCGTGCCATATGGCGTTCGGTTCTCTTTGCCTACCCCGCCAGGGAAGTGGCGTAAAGTTTAGTTACTTAGTTACTGTAATTTTGGTCCCGGTGATATAATTATAAACTTTTGCCCATGACTTCGTCCGCGCAGACGTCAATTCTGTTTATGAATGTTGATTCAAAATTTAAAGTAGATTGGACCAAGGAATTACGTTGTCCCATACAGACTTTGCCCCCTTTTCACCCCCTTAGGAATGAAATTTCTAAAAATCCTTTCTTGTCGGATGCCTACGTCATACAAAGAACGCACCCTCTAAGTTTCAGGTTTCTACGATCAGCGGTTTAGGTTGTGCGTTGATCCGTCAGTCAGTCGTTCAGGACAAATAATTTTATATGTATAGCTTAATCTCTTGTGTCATTTTACTATAATAAATTTTACAAAGTAACAGATTGTGTTCAACGTTTTCGCTTACACAAGAGACTAACCATTCGGTCCCGCGAAGCCTTCAGATTTGATGACGCGTAAAATAATATCCTAATTTTATGATTCCCATTACCTGCTAACGTCTACAGATTTAATGTCATATAAGTATATTCATAAAAAAAAACAGTTTGTAGGAGCTTATATTTTGTCGGCTTTAATTTTTTTTTCAAGACTACATTCATAATATGCTTTTATAAACACCCAAAAATTAACTTGTACTTTGGTATGTGTTTGGTATACTCTTACTTTTGTATATTATAATTTTTTTTACATTAATTTAACTTTAGAAAAATTTAGGTGCTAATTTAACACACTGACTTCTTGAATAGGTATTGGTCGTTCTAGTTGGAACTACTTATTTGTTTATCTAATTATTTACATGGGTAAATGTATGATCGTTATATACATTTAATACGTACTAACATCAAATCTTTAATTGGACCTACAGTAATGAGTTCGGAACTCTGTAAAAACAAGTCAAGGCACCGCGGCGTGCTCTGAAAAAAGATTTTCTTGAGAAACTCGACCCTTCACGAGACACGTTCAATAAATATGATAGCTTATTGGAACTCATAAATACAAATTTTAGAAGCGCGTTTGCGTAGTGACGTCTTGGCTATCAATGTAATCGTGGTATCGATAATATACATACTGTATAGAACAATATCAATCGTTAAGATTGAGCAAGGAGTGGTACTAACTATGAATGTAACAGGTGTTGTTGCCATAGTTAAAAAATATATAGCACATTAGTTAAGATTTTGTCAAATAATGCCCTAGGCACCAAGAGTTGTGGGTTCGATCCCCACTTAGGACTTTGATCCTCAGGACAAAAATTCGTGTGATGAATACTTGTGTTTGTTATGTGTTTGGGTGTTCAATATATAAGTATATGTTTGTATTACCACTGTTGATTCTGATATCCTTAACACAAGTACTTAAGCTACTTACCTCGGAATCAGATCAATGTATGTGATGTAGTCGGATATTTATTATTATTTATTTTTTATTATTAACGAGCAACATCACCACCAACTTTATTAAGTACATATTATACCTAAGTACATGCAAGTTATAGATGTTAAATCTACGACTAACACGGGCTTGCGTAGTTATATTTTTGAAATAGCTATAAAATTGTATTTTTCTAACATACAACACACATTTCGGCTTGAGCGATGGTAGTTCAATGGAAGGGAAACGCGCTTCATAACCGAGGGGTGCGGGTTCAAACCCGAGCACGTACCTCTGGATGTTTCAAATCTATGTGCGTATTTATACTGAAGGAAAACATCGTGATTCAAACAACTTTGGATTTATAACCATGATCCAAAAATTTGTCTGGTTCCTCTAACTAAAGGTAATGAAGGTCAAAGCGGAAACTGCTTAAATGTAATTACATTACTCGCTAAATCTTGGATCATGGTCTAAGCGGACTCCGCCTAAGCACGGGACATAACTAGGATGATGACACATTTCGGCTAAGAGCCAAATCTACATATATCTTTAAGTATGATAGTTTTCAGTAAAGATTACCACAAAATGCATAGGTTATGAGATAGTATTAGCATTTATTTCGTACACGCTATCGAAATTGACCTGGCCACAAATCAAGGGTCGCGGGCTCGAATCCCGCTAGGGGCAAATGTTTCGTGTGATCCTTTTGATTTGATTGATTTCGTCCATTTTCAAATGGACATTTGTACTCGAGTCATGGATGTTTATAAAACGTATTTAAGTATGTCTATCCGTTCACTTAGTATCTTAATATGTAGCACAAGTTTATAAGCTTAGTTAAGTGGTGAACTGGTGTGTCAGTCTGAAGAATTTATTTATTTATTTTTAACAATGTCAATAAATAATACTAAAGGAACAGCACTAGCCTAAAAATAATTGAACATTCAATTATCCATCTGTGGCTTTATTTTTTAGTAGTCGCCCATGTAATGTCACGAGGCATAAACAACGCTTTCATACGATGTTGTGCGGGCATTTACGACGTCGGAGACCAAATAGCATGAAATTTGAATAATCCCGCTGCCGAGGCCAAGAGCAAGGCCAGGAGAAATATGTTGCGGGGAAAAAATAAAGTTTCAAACATATGCTACCTTATTAAGTTCATAGTTGAATGGGAGACCTTACAGACTTGGGTTTAGGACAGATTCCGACAGATTTGGTTTACAAAATGTATTTATTTATTCGACAATATTTTAGTATTGACAGTATTAACGTACAATTTCCATCAGCCTTGTTTAAGCTAAGTGTTAATGGTGCATACTTTATATCAAACGTAAAGCGAGAATTTGATCCTGTACCGGAACAAATAATATCTAATTCTTACCAAATTTCAAACTATCTAGTAATTTTCACGTAAAAAAAAATTCACTGACAATAAACCTACACATATCTATATAATACTAGCGGCTCGGTACGTGCTTCACAACGTAAAATACAAAAAATGTTATAAATGAAGAGCCGCTCTACCGATCTTGTGCAAACTTTACATGAACCATCTATTAAATAGTCCAAACAGAGTCTAAACATTTAGTTTAGAAAGGTGAGCCCGTTCTTGAGTTATAAAATTACAACAAAAAGTGGCATGGATTTTTGTATAAGTGTATTGAACAGTGTTAATTAAGTCCGAATTAAATTCGTTTTCCTAACCAACATAGACGTATTAAAATGAAATATCGTGTCAAAATTACAAATTAATTAATCGACTAATTTATTTGTAACGTTTTGAATGCTGCTGAAAACATCACAAACACGATCATCAACAGTAACACATTTTAAGCTAATCTCTTCTTCATCGATTTGACCTACTGTACATGCTCGCTTATATAAGGGGAATGTAGGTTACGCATTTTTTACCCTCATCCTGTAAAGTGGGGGATAAATTGAATATCTTAACCCTCCGAGTGAAAGGGCGCCTCAAAAAGCAGGCTCGATATTTCTATTGTTACACAAGTTACTATTTGAGAAGGTAAAAGGTTAGGGAGATGGTTTAAAATATTACAAGTTGGCCAGGGATTTCGGGCTTATCATGGAGCAGTAATTAGTATTAATTAATGTGGCATGAATGTATATGTGTGTTTATATTTAGAACTTATAAATAATAGCTGGACCGATAAGATTAAGTATCGTTATGTTTTCGATTGCGAAGCACGGAAACCCTGTTATATTGCTAAGAGCTCAATATTTGATCCGTAACATGTTTGGATACGATAGAATATTTTATTAACATCATTGCGTTTTCCCTATTATGACCTTAACTACTTCTTAATTAATACCTATTAACAGCTTATATTGGATGATGGCTTATAATACTATGGCTCATCATGATTTTAATACCGCCAAGCTAGTGGTTGAGATAATTCGTAAAGTCTTAAACAAAAGTCAAAAGATTTAAAAAAGGTTGATGTTGATTTTATTTTGACGATATATAAGTGCTTTGTTGAAGCCTATATAAATAAATATCATTTCATTTCATTTCAATTCGATTTTTATAGGAGTTAAATCATTTATAAAGCCAAAGCTGCACTTCAGCACTAAGCGTCAGGTTCACAACACTATTATAAAGAGGAAATATTTGATTGTTTGTTTGTTTGTATTGAATAGGCTCCGAAACTACTAAACCGATTTGAAAAATTCTTTCACCAATAGAAACCTACTTTATCAGCGAGTAACATAAGCTATATTTTATCTCTGTAATCGCACGGGAACGGGATCTACGCGTGTAAAGCTGCAGGGCGCTGCTTGTTATAAAATAAAAAGATCACATTCCGTCTAAGCAAAACCATCCAGAGTATCGAAGCTCTTTTTATTATAGGAAAAACTACGCATCTACAAATATACCCGTCAAATAAAGGCTTTTAGCTACTGAGACTGGGAATTTATCACCCGTCAACTTGCATCTATTTATACGAGGTCTTCACATCACAGAGGGGAGCACGTTTGTTCGTGTTCCCTACGCCATTTTCCTGTTTCTACGTGACAAGTAATATGTATGTAACGTACCGTATAATATCACTAAAATCACCCTCATCTTGACGTGTGATGAATATTGGTTGAGTTTAATATCCAACTTCAAAAAAAAGAAGGAGGTTCTTAATTCGACTGAATTTTTTTTTTTTAACATCTTATCTTTGTTGCATCGAGGGAACAGTCAGTCTTTAGTACTAAGTTTGTTCAGTGCTTTGAACTATCTATCCATTTGATTTATTAGGAAAGTCATTAGGTACTTTTGTTGTGCCTACTACACGTGACTTTACCATTTAATTATGTGACAAACTGAACGGCTGGTCGAGTGGTTAGAGACCTTGGCCACGAAACCAAGGGTCGCGAGTTCGAATCCCGCTAGGGGCAAATGTTTCGTGTGATGAATATGGACATTTGTACTCGAGTTATGGATGTTTTTAAACGTAGGGAATTGGTGTGTCTGTCCGGAGTATTTAATTTAATTTAGAACATTATTTTATTACAGAATAATGATGTTCCTATTTTGAATAAGCAGAAATTGCCCAACATACCTTTAAAAAGGCTTTTAACTAAGGGTTCAAATTAGCTACTTGTTTGTTATAAAACAATGAAAATGGATGCTAAACAACGGATACTCAAATCCGTTTATAAACATCCATGGCTTGAGTACAAGCGACTATTCATTACAGAAACGTTTGCCCTTAGCGTAGCTTCCGTAGACTTTAGCTATATGTCCTAAGATTCTTACTGTATTAAATTAAGCGGCCACTACAGAATCTGTACATTTTTAACAGGGAAAGATTAAACCCAGTCATTATTCTAGTGCATATACACAATTGCTAAGTAAAAAGAGCCATTTGTTCAGGCAGCGCTAGATTGGCTGCGGATGTATAGTGACCCCATAAATCCAGTTCAGTCCGCTCAACTGTAATCTAATGTGTCAGGCGGTAGTAGGGTGACCACGCTGCCTGCACGTTATCGGGTCAGTTAAACATAAATCAAATACAGGCTGCATAGGATTTTTTTCCATTCATGACTCAAATTAGAGTCGTATGAACAGGTATAAAGTCGTACTCGAGATAAAGTCATAGGTACAAAAACAATGTCTCTGTACCTACGACTTTATCTTACACTACAATAGCTATTATTTAAAAAAAAAAATACTGTCATAAATATTTATGGGTATTTAAGTATTGTTATGTGCATAATTCATTCCACAAAAAAAAATGTTACGTACATTTTGTTTTATACTAATTTCATGACAAGTATTCCATTTCATTCGAACTGAGTTAATAATTATAATCCAAAACATAACAAAAGAATTTAGATGTCCCGACAAATTTTGTGTTTACGACACTCTACATGTACCAAACTTTTGCCGTTCGCTTCCCGAACTTAAGGATGGTCCCTATTAATGGTGGGACGCGTTAACGACAGCACTCGATACAACCCGTATGTCGGGAAACCATGGAGGTTAGTTAATATTTAAACCCAAAAGACCTAACCGATATAGGAACTGATTGGCAGTGGTTCGAAAGATTTGTTTTCTTAATAAGTTGTTTACCATCAGTTATATAACTCCGAATTGGTGACAAAGGTTTCAATTACCGACTTGGCTATTTTTTTTTTGGCAATAGATCGATTGCTTTAATGAACGGCCTAAGCGTCCAATTAACTGGCTTATCCAGTTGGCTGCAACATGTACTTGTAGGTACATTGTGTTTTAATAAAAAAGTAGGTTATTGAATTCAAAACGTAGATCAATATGTTACTTTTCGGTTAAAAATTTAGATTATTGAACAATGATCCCAATATAATGTTTGTATAGGAATATGTATATGCTTTGATATTTAGCTATCCCAGTGTATAATGTAGAAACAAAGATTTACAATAATTAACCACATTATAAGGCGATGTTAGAAACCAATAAACCACCATTAATGTTCCACGAAAGATGTCTACTCTGTTTTTCAATGTTGGAAATCAATCAACTTTTAATCTCAAAAAACTTTTGTAATACGTCTAGGATTGTAACAAACAATCTCCTAACCTTGAAGTTGAATTAAAACAGAAACTCAGTAACAACTCCTCGGTGTAATTTTGTTTGTTTGCGTATCCGAAATCGGGGCGCCCGATAAAATAAAACTTTGTCAGTTCCGAGGTGCAATCGTCCCGCGAGGATCTCAGTTTAAAATTTTGCGATTTCACCGAGAGTGTACGGGTCTCGATAACAAAGTTATCGGGGTTGTTTGTTTGAAGAATTCGGTTGCGTGTTTGGATGAGTTCCCGACAATGTTGCAAATAAATAAATTGTTTGTGTGTGAGTGTGAATTTGAAAATGAATGCAAGCATGATGAAGCGTTCAGTATAATAAAATAATAATGTCCTCCTAACCGATATCGGTCACGGCGGCCAATCTGAACGAGGATTAGCCAACTGCGCAGGAGATATTATAGTGCACAAGTGTGTGAGCAAACACAGGAGCACTCTCTATTTCTTCACTCTTATAGTCCGGTGTTCGACATGACCGGAGAGAGGTCAGGTGCAGGACCAACGGCTTAACGTGCATTCCGAGGCACGGGGGTGATTAAACCGCCAACTTCCTGACTCCGGGCTGTTACTGAGTAATTTCGGTATTGAAATACCCAGCCACAAATTTTTGGGCCGACTCGGGATTTGAACCCGGGCGTGGCGGTGGCGGTTCAGTATACTAATGTTATAATTTACAATAAGTGAAATTCGTATAATTTACGCAGAGGTAAGATATTAGCAAGATGCATATTCTGTACTATATTTTTTTTTTGACTAGTTTTTGGCCGCGGTTTTGTCTGCAAAGAATTTATATATCTTATCTCTGGATTAAAGATGAACGGTATTATCCTTTTCTCTATCATTGAAAATGAAGTTCATATGGGAAAGATTACTAAAATACAAACTCTTTCCTACTAGTTAGTTTCATTAAAGCTAACAAGATGCTAATACAGTTCCTTTGCAGCATCCAACATAAACCACCAAAACTACACATCTCATTATACGCTCCACTTACACTTAATGCCGTCCTAAGTACCATCTGTAAACAATGTATCGTAATGACCGGGATGCTTAATAGATCGTTAAGTTATGCGTTAACTGTTCCTGCCGGTCGGGTGGAGAGCCAGGATTGTGGATGGAACGGGCTGACCCATATCGTAGAATGCGGTCGCGTTCTTGCCAATATTGCATTGCTTTGCGAACACATTGAGTGGAAATGTAGCTAATAACGAGTGGACGTTTATTTATTACTAGATGCCCTGGTCTCGCACAAATGGTATTTAGGTACATTTAAACCTTTCTTTGACAAGCTCGATGGCTCATTCTGTAGTGACCCTGCCTCATGCGCCAAGAGAAGTGGGTTCGACCTCCACACAAGACAAACATTCGTGTGATGAATACTTGTGTATGTTCAGTGTCTGGGTGTTAATATCCAATATTTAAGTATATATTTGTAATACCACTGTAGTTTCTGATATCCGTAACACAAGTGCTTAAGCTACTTACTTCGGAGTCAGATCAATGTATGTAATGTAGTCTGACATTTATTTATTTAGTATGAACTACTACGGTGTACCGTCTATTGGTGAAAATGGTATAAAAAACTGTTGACTAGTTTTTATAGTTAAAACTAGATTATAGTTTAAACTTTAGTTAGACAGACAGACCGGGACATTTTTTTGTAATATGCAGTGAACAGCAATTGAAGAACGCGCATTAGTATGAAATAATTGTATTTGGCTTTGTTATGGTATATAAAAAAAACCTTTAGTTCATAAACTATTATAACTATATACGGTACGCATTGATAGTAGGTGCTATGCACGTTTGGCCTGCATTCAGAACATGCAGCTGGGCTAATGGAGACCAATTGTTGCCATGTTGTTCGGGGATTTTAAAAGAATGTGTGTTTCTTGCTTAGAATGTCGTAAAAGGCGACTAATGGTATATGGGGTTTTAGATTTGTGATTATGTAGGCGACGAGCTAGCCACTTGTCACTACTCTTTCACAATTTTCTATCTAACCCAGCCCATTGTTCCATGTTGGTCTGGGTCTTAAAAATAATGTGCCAACTGTGTTTCTTGTCTAGCATGTCGTAAAAGGCGACTAAAGGTATATGGGGTGTTAGGTATGTGATTGTGTAGGCGCCAAGCTAGTCACTTGTCACACTACATTTTCACAATTTTCCATCTGACCCAGCCCAGTTTTATTTTTGGCTGAATGTGGTTAATGGGGCTTGCCCCTTTGACTCTGCCCACCCCTTCGGGATTATGGGCGTGATGTTATGTATGTATGAAATTGTTGCCAAGTAAGTGGGTGGCCAAACCATAAAGCAAAACTTAAATCAATCTCTATCAGTCATCATCTTCCTAGCGTTATGTCCCGTGCTTAGACGGGGTCCGCTTAGACCATGATCCAGGATGTAGCGAGTTTGATAATTACATTGAAGCGACTGCCGATCTGACCTTCTTAACCCTAAGATAGGGGAACAAGACAGTTTTTGGATTATGGTTACAAATCCAAATTTATTTGAATTTGCAGGTTTCATCACGATGTTTTCCCTCACCGTCGAGCTAGTGGTATAAGTACGTACATAGATTAGAAAAATCCAGAGGTACGTGCCCGGGTTTGAACCCGCACTTCTCGGTTAAGAGTCACGTGTCCTTACAATTGAGCTACCACCGCTCTAAATCAATTTCTATCAGTATGAATTACTTAAAGCTTCGTATGATTCAAACCGGAAAATGATATCAAGAAGCAATAAAAATCTTGGCACAAGAGGTGAATTATGAAAAGATGACCGTAAACGCCGACATAAAATAAATCATGGTTTTATTTACTTCCACTAAGTAATATGTCCGCTATGCTTTGGATATCTGGATACGAAAGACAATAGCGTAATGGTACAATGAAACAACCATTTTGACAACATTTATTGCATGTAAATACTATTATACAAATCCGTAATTATATTCGGATTCTGGAGTTCTGAAAAGATTTTAAACGGATTCTGAAAAGATTACCCGGATCTCAGGTAAAACAAGTTCCATTAAAAAGTTTATTTAGCAAATGAAAATACTTCAATAGTAAGCCTCCAGGCGATTTATATCTAATACCTTGAATACATATCTATATATGCAGGTATGTTCAGTTATATTTATAGTATTTTTATGGCATTAAGTTACATAGAATAAAAATAACTCAGTTTACTTCAAGACTTTATTCAATCGTCTTCAAAAGTAGGTAGAAATAAAACTTGGGTAATTACTCCAATGTTACTCAAATACAGATGTTGTCTTTAAAATTAAATTTATCACAAACTTCTCTTTACCTAATTAAGTTAAATTAATTTTGTTAACGTTCTAACATACATAGAGTAACGAAGTTCCATTTGAGTAAAATTTTAATACGCGGGAAGAGTGAACATAATTTGTATCTTCTTGCCCTTTGATTCATCACACTTTCACACTCTTTATTAAACATGAAAGTGAGATAAGAAATTTTCAACTTTCACGTTGCATTATAATTAGAAATATCATTTGAAACACTAAATAAACTGTATTTTTAAATAAATAAAACAGATTACATCACAAACATCGATTTGGCTCTGAGGTTGAATCGACGAGTCAAATCAATTAAGTGATGTAGTCTGATATCCGTAACACAAGTAGGTACTTAGCTTAAGCACTTGTGTTACAAATATCAAATCAACCATGGTATTACAAATATTATACATAAATTTTGGATACTAACACCCAGACACAGTACAAATACTAGTATTCATCATACGAATGTTTGTCCTGGGTAGGGATTGAACCCAAAATTCTTGGTGCATGAGGCAGGGTCACTACCGAATGCGCTATTGCGCCAGTAATTTTTTTCTTATATAACAAGACCGTGTTTAGTCCGGTTAGTATTATTCCAATGAAAATATAATGGAGGTGTATTAAAACGGAATCAATATATAACATACGCCTGCGAATTTATATAAGTTTCCAAAGTGATGGACACCACCATGAAGCAATTTGCCAATTCAGATTACTAAACCTAAATGTATTAATCTTATCATTACCTTAATCCAAATGGTTGGTTATCCAGGCTTGAACGATGGTTAGTGTTATGAAGGTCTAACTCAGTGTTGTAATTCAAACCATCACTAATAAAAAGGACAAGGCGTATCTTAAGTATCTATCCTTCAATATAACCATGTGAGAGAAAGCACAATAGTTAGACAACTTATCTAATTCTCACAGGACGAATACTTAGGGAGGAAAGAAAAGGTCCGATTCCTTACACGAGAAACCTCTTTTTGTAACAAAGGTCCTGATCGCTTACCGGCGCCGGCTCCCGCGGGGGCCATCGAATTAACTCGCTCGACTTTAAGTCTGACCTAATTTCTTGTCACTTTCGTTAAGCCCGCCTCCTCCGTGACTCACCTTACATTCCTGTTCTACTTATCGTTATCTAGGTTTAACCGTGTAAGCTGGGAGCTTCGGCGAAATCGAAAACGGCTTTGAAAGTTTTAAACGGAAAGTGCTGTAGCATTCTATAATTGAGGCTATTATTTCTTAAGTACATAAAGGATTGGGAATCTTCAAAATTTCAAACTAATAATCTAATAGACCAAAATAAGCGACGTTTTGCACGTCACTTATTTTGGTCTATTGACTTTCCGACATTGTACAGAAATTAATAAATTATTGGCCATATGGCGTTCGGTTCTCTCTGCCTACCCCGCTAGGGAAGTGGCGTGAAGTTTAGTTAGTTAGTTAGTTTTAATAATGATTTATTATTTTATTCTTATGATATGTCAAAGATACTTTTCGTGTATAAAAAAGTTTTTATTTTTCGGAGCGGATTAACATACTTACAAAATTGTTTTAGTTATTTTTATATGAGTTACAATTCTTATCTAACCCTTTACAACCGATGAGAATATTATTCAGACTTTTTTAAAATTTACATGACTTTTTAATGTGTGCTTAAGTATCATGAAAGTCGTAATAAGCCTGCTTTCAACTGTTATATGCACATTAAATTAACTACCTGTCACAACTTTCCATCTAACCCAGCCAATTTTATTTTAGGCTTAATGTGGTTTAAGGGGCTTTTCCCCTGCTTGTCCCTTTGACTCTGCCTACCCTTGGATTACGGGCGTGATGCTATGTATGTATCATCACTATCATCGCCTATACTTGTCCACTTGTGGATGTAAGTCTAGCCTAGCTAAGGTAGCCTAAGGTTCTTGAAAGCTAGGTGGAGCGACAAATACGAAAGATGGCAAGCATAGATTAGATGAGCGAATCTAAAGATCGGGCCCTGTGGCGTTCATTAGGATAAACTTTTGTGGATTCTATATGCATGTCGGAGAACATCCAACATTACGTTTAATAAGACTGTTTGTTTTGAAACCTAAATGTCACAGTGACAGTTCGATTTTTGTTTCTTTTTAATTTTAGTTCCTACTCGATTGTAAAGATGGCGTGATTGTCGGTACTTTTAATTTAAAAAATGACAACACTGGTTTGTCTCTGGCCGTCACTTTTGACAGTTCGTTAGTATAAAAACGGAGTTGCTGCCATTTTTGGGGCATTCTGTTACCGATCACCGAGGAGTAAAGACGTACTAAGATATCACGCTCATCTCGTTATATTTCTATGTGATTGGGTATACAACGAAATAAATCCACATTGGTCTACACGCCTGCCTTATTATTTAAAGAAATTCCTCGTAATGGACGAGCAATCGAGCTACGTTAACGCCTCTTCTGTTGCCCCTCCGTCATCAGAATTGGGATGTAACCGACCATGTGGACGAAGTGACGACATGGAAGAAAGGTGGCGATTGTTGCTGGAGCAACAAAATCAAAATTGTCTCGCCCTCATCCACGCTATGAAAGGACCGTCGTCAAGCCATGTTCTGCACCTGCCGGAATTCGATTCCTACTGTGAAGTCCAATGATGTAAATGCTGCTGTGATGTGTTTCAACTGTGGGGATAAGGGCCACTACTCCTCAAGATGCCCGCTGCCGAAGAAGATCAACGGTGGCAAGCCAGGTTCCCTGCCTGCTAGCAACACTGACGAGCGACGTGTGGACGTCTGCACTATTGCAGCCCCTGGTGGTGTTATGGAGCATTATGGTGAGCTCTTTTCATTTTGTTATGCCTCTGGAGCATAAGATTGAGCAATCTGCACAAGGCGTTGATATTGTTACCGTAAATGACCAACAAAATGTTGTTGTTGTTTTTTTTTTTTTTTTATTTATTTGGGTAAATAAACAATGTTGAATACAAATATTGATAACAGATATAAAATAAAATACATATAAGCACTAATTCAACACCAACATCATTTACCACAGCTTACTTAAATATAATAATTAATATAAAAGCAAAATTGTTGAGAATGGTGTTAACTATTGCGAAAATATACTTAGAATAGGAAAATGGAATGTCGTAATTCAACAACAATGTTCTTATATGTAAGGGTAGTTTTATATTATTTAGTTTTAATTTATTAAGGCGTGTTAGTTAAATTGATATGTATATAATTTTTAATAGATTTTTTTTTTTTTTTCTACATTTTTTTGGCTACATCTGTTTCAAAATATTCAAAAAGTGACACGATTATGTAACTAAAAGTTTCAGGGTACGGTATCGCATCGTAGCATTGGCTAATTGGTGGTAACCTGTCTGTCAAAATCGCGGAGTGCTTCAGATACCAACTTTTTAAAAACTTGTTGCCCCGATGTCAATAGTGTTGAAAAATTCGTTGTATGAGTCTAAGATTCGATATAGGGGTGAACGTTTGCCCGCATTTGTGCGGCAGCGGTTATTTGCAAAGAATTTGCATGGATTTCTGCAATGAGCTCTGGTAGGAACTCTGTAACGCAATTTATTTATAATATGTATACAATCATATCTATTTCGGCATAGGTCATATAATAGAATTGCTTCGAGCTGCTTACGACGTTGTGAAAGCTTTAAGAGTTTGAATTTTTTAAGCAGTAGTTCATATGATAAATTACTACGAAAGCATCTGTAATGCATAGCACGCAAGAATTTTTTTTGAACCATTTCCAGGGCTTCAATATATTTATTATAGAAGGGATTCCAAATGGGCACAGCGTATTCTAGTTGGGATCTAATCAAGGCATTATAAAGGCATATAAACGTACTAGGTTGTGTAAATTCTGTAGTTGATCGCATAACAAAGCCGTACATTTTAAACGATTTACATATTATGTTGTCTACGTGTAGGTCAAGGTGTAGTTTATTATCTAACGTTACACCTAGATCCCTGATTGAGCTAACTTTTTCAAGATTTATACCATTTAGATTGTAAGTACAATTACTTATTTGCCTCTTTTTTGTAAAGGTGATAGTTTTACATTTATTTATACTAAGGCTAAGTTTATTATTAATACAGTAGGCTGAGAAACGATCAAGATCTGTTTGAAATTTATGGTGATCATCACTGTTGTTTATTATGCTATAAATTTTTAGGTCATCTGCGTACATAAGAAAGTTACAGTATTGAAAACATTGATTTATGTCATTGACAAATAAAGTAAATAACAATGGGCCCAAAATGGAGCCTTGAGGTACGCCGGAACTTATCGTAACAAAGTCTGACTCGTAGCCATTTATAACGACCTTTTGTGTGCGGTTTGTAATATAAGATTTAAACCAGCGCCACAAATTTCCACGGATGCCGTTAAATGCGATCTTCTCAAGTAGAATTCGATGATCCACTCTGTCAAACGCTTTCCGGAAATCTGTGTATACGCTGTCAATTTGTTTGTTACAATCTAACCCTTCAAAGAGAAAAGATGTGTATATTAGTAAATTTGTAGTTGTGGACCGACGTTTAACAAACCCATGTTGCTGCTCTATAATCTTATTATGTAGGGAAGGATATATATAATATTGTGAACCAGCCTCTCGAAAAGCTTTGACAGAGTAGGCAAAATGGATATTGGTCGATAGTTTTCAACATTAGATTTTTTTCCGCTTTTAAAAACTGGGACAATACGTGCAGCTTTCCAGATAGATGGAAAAACACCTTCTCGTAAGCAGAGGTTAAATAAATAAAATACGGGTCGGTATATTGTTGCAGTTGTGGATCGAAGAAATACAGGTGGTATATTATCCACACCAGAACCATTGGAAATGTCTAGTGTACGAAGTTCTTTGATGACAGATTCTTTAGTTATGGATATACTGCTGATGATCAAATCTGATGTTTGGTTATTATCATGTATTTGGTTAACGTCATAGGTATCAGAAATACATGATGGTTCAAAAACCGACTTAAAAAAAGAAGAAAATAGGTTGCATATATCTTTGGCATCTCCAGCAACCAACCCATCATATGTTACCTTGTTAGGGATATCAGAAAACCTTTTCTTATTTTTAATGTATCTCCAAAAATGTTTTACGTTATCATGAATACTATTTTCTACGGACTTTAAATAGTTATTGTAACATTTACGTGATTCTTTTTTGAATCTGCTTCTAAACAAAGAAAACGTTTCGTAATCAAATAAATTATGGTATTTTTTCCATCTGATCCACGCCCTATTCTTATTTCTAAAAATATGGATTAAAGCTGGTGAGAACCAGATAGGAAAATTAGATTGTTTTAGCACTTTTACAGGAACATGTTTTTTTATTATGCTGTATATTTTTTCATAGAAAAGTAATACTGCATTTTCCGCGTTATTATCTAAAAACAAATCATTCCAGTTGGTGCTTAGAATGTCTTGATTTATACTTACATAATCCGCCTTATTAAATTTTAATTTTATACTAGGTTTTATGGTCAGAGTTAAAATATTAAAGTAATGAATCGGTAATAACCCATAGAAAGGGGGGTGATTTTCATCAGGTTGCACTAACGGTAAAGGCGCTATTGCACTAGACGAATCTATAATATTGGTAATGAATAGGTCCAGTATTCTATTTCTGGCATTCTTGAATTTGTTTATCTGATAACCGCTCAACACAGACATAAAATTTATCAGAAGTTTATTAGGTAAACAGTAGGTACTAGAAATAATTGGCTCTAAATATGTTCCACAGTCGTGCCATTCTAATGTAGGTAAATTATAGTCACTTGTGTTGTTGCACAAGTTGAGCCAAATAATGAAAATGTTTCTAAAGAGCAAGATTTTGAAAACAAACATGATTAATCATGATACCTGAAGTAAAATTTTATTGTTTGTAATGATTATTTTACTGTAAGTAGTTGATTTAATTGTTTTTTTATTTTAAATTTTGCCAAAACTGGTTTCACAACTTCAAGCTGCATATGTTGGCATGTAGTCGTAGCTCCGGTCTAACCGAAGAGTGCGCGATGCGCATCTAACTATGCATCCTATCACTGGTTAAGTGAAATCACTGGTAAAGTGAAATCGCTGGTCAAGCGAAATCGCTGGTTAAGCGTAAAAAAAAAAAAAAAAATGGTCGCTGGTCAAGTGACTACTAAAATCGTTGCTGGTCAAGTGACGACGAAAATTCACTGGTCAAGTGATTATCGAGGTTCTAAAACCAGTTTGTTGTTTTTTTTGTTTGTACATGATTGTAATTACATAAAGCAGTCTCATATTATTGAAGTACCATGTTTGCATTCAAAACCTTGCTCTATTGTAGTCAGGAGTGACCGAGAATAGTATCTACTGCGGTGAATGTTTTCACTTTCAGATTGAACACCCACGCGAGGACGCGTGACGCTGTCAGAATGGCCGTGTCGGAGAACATCCAACATTACGTTTAATAAGACTGTTTGTTTTGAAACCTAAATGTCACAGTGACAGTTCGATTTTTGTTTCTTTTTAATTTTAGTTCCTACTCGATTGTAAAGATGGCGTGATTGTCGGTACTTTTAATTTAAAAAATGACAACACTGGTTAGTCTCTGGCCGTCACTTTTGACAGTTCGTTAGTATAAAAACGGAGTTGCTGCCATTTTTGGGGCATTCTGTTACCGATCACCGAGGAGTAAAGACGTACTAAGATATCACGCTCATCTCGTTATATTTCTATGTGATTGGGTATACAACGAAATAAATCCACATTGGTCTACACGCCTGCCTTATTATTTAAAGAAATTCCTCGTAATGGACGAGCAATCGAGCTACGTTAACGCCTCTTCTGATGCCCCTCCGTCATGCATATAACATATATAATCCTCAAAAGACTTTATTCAAACCATTACCTAATGCTAAACACGTAGGGTGTGCCACGCGTGACTGTTTCCCATCAAAGTGGAGGGGCGATCACTTAAATTTGTATGCGTATTTATAAGTTTAAGGTATAGGGTTTATATATATCAACTGCTGGAAATGGACCTTTTCTAGCTTTAGGAGCGCAGTACGCCCGATGTTTAGGTGGAAGAACAACATACGGGGTATTTCATATGAAGCGGACAGGGAAAAAATGTCGAGGTACGGGAATTTGTTGCATTTCCAATAGTTTACGTATCTCTCTAACTAAGCAAGACACCATTATAAAACTTCTATTAAAATACTGTGGGAAAGTAAATATACTGTGGGAAATATTTAAAAAAAAAATTGTAAAAGTTTTTGAAAACTTATTTTGTGATTTTCACTTCCGGTATCTATTATTGTACATGATTTTTTTACTTATTTTCAATTTTGATTGTTTTATTTAAAAAGCAAAGTGCAGGCTTGATCAAAAATAGAATCATAGTTTTACTAGTCCCTGAAACTCTGCGCTAAATCTAGAGCAAATCCCATACATAAAGACTCGATACAAATAACAAATGACTTCATCACTTACGTAATTACAAGTCAAACACCCTTTAAGATTATCCATCTTAACTAAATACACTAGTTCGACATCGCATCACTAGAGGAGGCTAAACTAAATAAAGCCCCTCACACAATGCAAATATTTTGACTCGTTCGTGCGAATGTTTCTTTATTGTTTCCCCGACGTGACCCGCATTGATTTGCGGCGTATTGTAAGTGACTGCTGTGTGTTAGAAGAGACCGTCTGCGACGTCATTTGTGCGGGATTCTTTTTTGTTCTCTAAAATAGAGGCGGCAAACAAGGTAGCTGGTACCTAACTAAAGGTAGCGCCGCATATAGAAAACGGCAACACCAGAAGAATTTCTGATGCGTTGCCGACAAATGAGGTTCCGGCACTCTAAATCACCGTGCAAAAGACAGTGGCATAGCTAGGAAACAAAGATCCCTAGGGAAAAAGGCGGGTGTAATTAAGGGGGGCAATTCTTGGGGTCAACCGAATCAAACGAAACAGAGGTTTGCTAACTAACTAAACTCGGAGGACCGGTGGTCCTGCTCCGCCTTGCCCTTGGGTATCTACGCCACTGGCTGCTATGTTATGATTTCCTAAGAGGGTACCCCGGTCAGGCTTAGCATATGCAGCTACCAACAAATAGAAACTACACTACGTTACTATATAGTATGCAAAGGTAGTAAAGTGTATATAAAACAAGCCTTGGTCGATTCTTGTATTTTATAAACGTATAATTATTTGGTGGACGTGCTCGGAATCGGTCACTTACTCATTTCCATGTTCCTCATCTTAGTGTTTAGTTTCGTTCTTAGTCGGGGTCCGGTTAAGCCAAGATCGAGAATTTAGTTAGTTAATTTATTTAATTTTTTTTATTTTATTTAATTGAAGCAACTGATCCTTTGTTTACCTTTGTAAGGCTTAGATTGAAGAATCAAACAAACTGATCATAATATTACAACAGTTATTTAAATATATAACTTTACTCACAAGATTTAACTCATCGCTGAGCAAGTGATACAAATTTTTACTTAAATGCATATCGGTATAACTTAAATATAAATCTAATCGACTTGTTTAAGCATGAAAACTGCATTGAAACATCAAATGTAGTGAGTTATGCACGTTGCTAAGTACACGTGAATAAATCGTACATTGCCAAGCAATCATATTTATAAGAATCATTCATAAAACGGGTACTCGGTAAGCAAGGAATAAGGGGCCTATTATTCCAATTGTTAATTTACTCTTCGTTTAACTATTACAGGTAATACAGGTATTCATTTTTGCAAACTTGAATATGCCTTACAAAGGACTCCTCCGGGAAATCGAGCTTCGTTGCCAAGAATCGTTGAGAGAACACAAATCATTAATTCAAATAAGCCTTGTAAAAATGGTACAGAGAAATTATTATTCTCGCAACAAAATATTACGAGACATTTCGGGATATTCCAAGAATCTTTAATATATGATACGTTAAACTGAGTTCCTTTTAGGTATTTTATGTCACTATAATTACATAGAAAGGGAAGAGAACGAAATATTTAAATAATACAACCTTTTTCTAATAACACACATATTTTATTATGACTGGCTCGATGGCGCATTCGGGAGTATTTATTTATTTATTTATTTATTTATTTGGGAATAACAACAGCCGATACATAAAAAAGACTTAATTCAAATATTTTCCTTAGACTAATTAGGCCAAAAAGATTATCCACTGAATTAACAAATTTTGCTTAAACTTAAACTATCAAATTAAAAACAGTAAACAAATATAAATAGAAATAGACACCTGATCACAATTACACTGCACCATGGTAGGTAACCCTGCCCCATGCGCTAAGGGCTGTGTGTTCGATCCCCACCCAGGGTAAACATTCGTGTAATAAATACTTGTTTATGCGTGTGTTTGTTCTGTGTCTGGGTGTTAATATCCAATATTTAAGTGCCAAAGTCAAAGTCAAAGTCAAATATATATTTATTTACGTAGGCCTCAAAAAAGCACTTGTAAATCGTCAAGTAATAGGTACAAAACAGAACAATTTGAATCTACCAGCGGTTCGGAATGTCGCATCTACCGAGAAGAAACCGGCAAGAAACTCGGTAGTTCTCTTTTCAATGCCAGATTGAATATAAAAATTAAAATTTACAGATTAAGTTAATATTTATACCAAGTCATACAGTTAATGTTCATTGAAGATTCAGCCGAGTATTATTACAAGTAAAAGGTAAACCAGAGCAGACCAGCCTCTGAAGGTGGCACTTGTTCACAAGTATAGGTAATAAGGTATTTAATCATTTGTAATCATAAATATTAAATACCTTGTACTAAAAAAACAAAACATGGACTTAGAAATGACAAAATATTTTATCCAGTTACGTAACTTATTGGTCCTACAAGTTTTACTTTGCCGTTTTAAGCTAAGTTATATTCAGGTATATTACATTTAAGTAGGGTCCCAAAACAAAAACGTTCACGCTCCAACCTTGACATATCCAATTTTTTCGCGCCCCAAGTAACGACGGCAATTGGGGATGCTTATAATATCCGATATTATATCCTTAAACGGACACGTCAGCAGTCTCTATCAACATTTTAGGAGCGAAACTGTTTCTGTTAAGTGCCATTGAAATTTCTGCTGAAATCAAATAAGTATACATTAAACTTGGCTAAGGTATACCCAGTATCAGTACATTACAAGGCATCATTATAGACTACTTAGAAATTTGAAAACATGCATGTATGACGACATCTGCATTTTCGTTTTTAACGTAATTTTGAATAGTTATATTTTTCTTCTAAACTGGTAAATTTCAGAAATCACACCTTACTTATCTTACTTATACGAAACCCCACATAAATGGAGCTCTTTATCAGTCTTCCACGCTAACACGGCACTCTCGTCAAGAAGTAATCCCAAATCCCAAAGTGCCTCAATTATTACTATCAGCAACATCTTCTCATACCTTACTTAATAAAGAATAACAGCGTACATCGCCTCGCGTTTACCTCGTAAAAGATATGTATTCAAGACAAACGTGTAGGAATTATTCAGCTTGTGCGACGGTAGGAAAATTTGGGGCGATGTCGTGGTCCATGCCATTAATATCAATGGCAGGCTCATTTGTTTGGATTACCCTGATGCTTGCCGGCGCTCTGCCGATGTGTGACAAGCGTCTAACTAAGGCTATTGTGCTACTTGTACGACTAGAATGCGTCATTATTACGTTTTCGTTATATGAGTCTTCGCAAATTGCTTCGCCGGTAGAATTAGGGTAATCAAATATGTAGTTGGATCTTGTTTCAAGTGGCATTTTTGAAACCTAGCAGAACAATTTACTTATTTTGCTTTTTGATGGAAATCGTAGAGGCTATCTCTTAAGGGGTAGGTACAATACATGGAGCAATATGTTTCTGAAACTACATTGAGCCAAAAATAACATTGTGAAAAAATTGCGGCAAGTAGCTAGTTTGTCATCAAATCAGAAACATTAAATCATCATTAGTCGTAGTAGTGATGTAGTCATCATTAGTCGTAGCGTGTCGCCTCTTACGACACGGAAGGCAAAGATTGGCACAATACCTACATTCGCTTTGAATCCACCATCCACAAACCACATGATATTGACTTATTCGATAAGCACGGGTAGCTATGGTTGACACAGGTGCCAAATCGAATTAGACATAATCGATCCATGTTTGCCAATTCCCTGATCTCAATAGATGCTACTGCTTGAAACAGATTACATAATCTGTTACAATTTTGGCAGATGTGAAGAGAAAGACAAACCGACATGAAAAGCTTAGTTAAAACGTCGTTCTTCTTAAATAGCGTTCTTCGTTCATAGCGTGCAGTAAATCCCTAATACAGCATTCGAATCGATCACTATTTGGAAAGAAACACACGTCGATAACGGATTATAGGCATATAAGTCTTATTATATAATTTTTGAAGGCATTATCATGACATATCTAGCTTTTTCCATCGTGTGCTGAATGTGGTTTGAGGAGCTTATTGGTGCTTGGACTCTGCCTATCTTTATGGGGATTACAAGCGTTATGTACGGTCAACAGCACGTCAAGTTACCCACTTGCAGTTCAATATTAGCGCTTATGCCCCCGACATAAGGGCGGTACAAAGTCTAAAGTGGATAGTCTGATGTGCTGTTGTACCTATACAGGGTAACTTTTAAAAGATTAATAACCTCACAGGAGTAGATTACTGACATTATCTATACTTATAATAAATCTGTAGAGAGGTCAATTCTGTACATGAAATATATTTTCAAACTAACTATCAGGGGGTGATTAGTGATCGATACTGATGCAAAAAATGCAATCAGTAAAATTTTTGTCTGTCTGTCTGTCTGTCTGTCTGTCTGTCTGTATGTTCCTTATAGAAACAAAAACTACTAGACGGATTTTAACGAAACTTGGTACAATTATTCTTCATACTCCTGGGCAGGTTATAGTATACTTTTCATCGCGCTACAATCAATAGTAGCAGAGTAGTGAAGGGAAATGTTGGGAAAACGGGAGAATTTACTCCATTTTTTAAGCTTCCGTCGCGTGTGCAGCCTTAATGGTTAAAGTTACATAGAAATCATGTATGACGGAAATAGTCTTTTTATTATTAACCATAAACGCGGGTGACACCGCTGGCACAGCTAGTAAATAATAATAACATTTGTTCGACGATTTTTCTCAAATTGAAAAAAAAGAATATCCAATTTTCATACAAACTACATCAGCTGTTTGGTCATATTAGGTATGGAAACCCGTTGTTTTTTGTCGAATTAGGAAAAGTCGTAGAACAAACGGTGTTGTTTAAAATGTCAGTAATCTCCTGCGAGGTTATTAATGTTTTACAAATGACCCTGTAAATGTAAAAATTGCCCATAATTCAAGTATCAATTCAGATATTTTAACTCCTTTAAAATCATATCAGAAGAACTTGATTTATATTCAGGCTAATTAATGGAAACATTCATTTCAACCAGCCTTCGCAACCATGAATGTGATATTTCACGGTGTCTCAAACGCCTTGCGAATATAAAACGTCCCAGTTAGCCCGAGTCACGAGTATTTGCTGTTATAACTGAATATAATTTTCCCGGTGATCCAGTCCTGGTATATCGGTTCATCCCGGGGCAAAAAGATTCCCGGTCGGACGGCTATGTCGCATGATTTATTTACCCGGGCCTTATCTTTGCATGCTATGTGTTTCCGTGGCCGCTTTAGGTATAATCTTGTTATTTATTTTATGATTCCCTTTATCGTTAATGATGTGAAGTTAGCTCTAAAGTTGGATTTTAGCTATTCTTGAAAAGCTTATTTTGTATAAAATTTATCCAGTCCGGTGTTTTATTATCAACTTTGTAACTTACGTGTTAAATAACGAATACTGAAACATACCAGTAAGTTTTTTAGCAAATTTTATAATTTTTTGTAATAATTTGGAGACTAGCTTTTTAATAAAAGTCTCAAATCTTTCAACGAAGCATTGGGCAGTGATTGTTTTTATGGTAAAATATATTATTTGAGTCTTCACTCCGTTAAATATAAGAGAATCTTATTGAAAATTATTTATTAATAATTTGGTCACACTTTTATACCTATATTAATATAATGGATTTCTCCAAAATTTCCATCAAACACATTTTAGATTTAACCCAGTCCATTTTTAAGGGGACTTGAAAAGAATGTGCCAACTGTGGTTCTTGCCTAGCATGTCGTAAAAGGCGGCTAATGGTATATCGGGCTTTAGGTATTTGATTCTGTAGGCGAAAAGCTAGCCACTTGTCGCTACTTTTCACAATTTTCCATCTAACCCAGCCCAGTTTTATTTTTGGCTGGATGTGGTTAAAGAGACCTACTATCCCATTGACTCTGCCTACCCCTTTGGGGATTATGTGTGTGATGTTATGTATGTATGTATGTACTTATACTTAAATGGATTTCTCAAAAATTCTAGATAGATACATATCTACTTTAAGAACGTGATGTTAATCCATCAACTCCATTTAATAACTTATTTTAAGGAAAAAATCTCTAGAAAAAAATCAGAACTGAAGTGCCAGTACAATTGCTTCAGCATTAAGTATCAGTACACTTACACACATTCCATAATCGGTATACAAGATGCAGATTAGTTTACCGTCCTCACATTGTTGATATTCCACCCAACCGCACGATATGCTTCGCTATTCCTATATAAAGTGGACGGAAGAAGCGGAATGCGCTTCTGGGATTTCCACTGAATAACGAATAACTTGGCCCTCTCTAGATTATGGTTAATAGTCTCAGAAACTTTGGGGAAAATGATACTACCAAGCAACTGAAAGTTTAAAATGCGGTGACAGATTTTATACCTCTTAAAATACAACGTTTGCGTAAATTTTGAACGGCCATATTGATTTGTAATGTCATGCTGAACTGGCTATCTCTCAGAGATAGAGATCTTTAGAGCTTCTTTAATCCACTTCAGGATATTTCTGTCTTTCGCCATATACGCCTTATACGGTCCAGTGTCAATCCATCCACATCAGTTCTGCTGTCCCCTGGATGTCGACAACCCATCGTGCAAATGAAACTCCCTGGCTTTTCCAACCATGCTTCAGGCACCATTCGGTAACTCCCGTCCAGGCTTCCTAAAACTCTTTAGTCCTTTTTGTTAGGTATATTTCAAGAATACCTTAGAATTTTAATGTAATGTAATCAAATTCTGTGGGCACTGTAGTTTCAGGGAAACCTTTCAAATCCTTCTCAAAGCTATCTGGACCTTGCCTAACCACGCTGACGTTACGAAATTAAATTTCGTCGACATTTCAAATTTGGGGAGCAGACTTCGTTGTTATAAATCACTGTGATTAAGTACTGACTCTCTTTTTATTTAAAGTCAATTATGCTGGATTACCTACATTCAGTACATGTGTTTATGATCTCAAAATTATTCTTTTTAACTTTGTAATGTTGGCTTTTACCAGATTACCATGTCATATTTCACGTTGGCAATGTGAAATAAAGTGAAATAAGATTATTAAATTAAACTATATAAATTTCATCTTTAGCCTTATTTTTTTAATAATAAATAGATTCCTGATAGACTGGATCATAATTGCTTAAGCGTCGTCATACTCTATCATTCTTCTAATGATTAATTAAAGGTGGTTGATTTGTGTAGCTTCAATGTCAATCTGACGATTTATAAGTGCCTTCTTAAAGCCTACGTAAGTAAAGACATTTTGGATCCGCCATCTTGTATGCTACAGATAAATAGTCAGACATTATTTTCATGACAGAATACTAGCAAATTAGAGGTTAACCACACATGTGGCCTGACATCAATACTGAATAAGCTTAATTCGCTAGGGAAGTAGTAATTCAACTTCGCCTTTTAATTCTTAATTTACGAGTATAACCTGATTACTTACTGGGCCTGGTATTCCGACCGCACCCGCGCTCGGTATTAAAGCGGACTGTGTGCGGTTTCGCGCGTGAAAACTTTCGCGATAATCAGCCGTATTTCACACCGATCGGGGCGTCGATAACCGCTCGGCATGTTGTTACATATGAACATGTTTGAGTGGAAACTTGTTCTGGCGAGGTTATGCATTTAATGTATGTTTGAACTGTACAGGTTCATATATGTTAGTGAAAACTTGTTCAGCCGTGGATTAAATGTATGTCTGTACTGTACAATTTTATACGTTACTGGACAAGGAGATATTGTAATAATCAAATATTTTGTTAGTGTGTCAATAGCCATTTGAAACTACTTACTTGGAAAAATTTGGCAAACTGTTGATTGAAAAGTTTAATGCGACATTAAAAACTTTTTCTAAAAGTTATAACGTATACATGAACAATTTTAACCCTATTTTATAGCATTAAACTGTTAACGTACATACATACATAACATCACGCCCATAATCCCCGAAGGGGTAGGCAGAGTCAAAGGGGTAGCATGCCCCCTCAACCACATTCAGTTAAAAACAAAGCCGGGCTGGGTTAGATGGAAAATTGTGAAAAAGCAGTGACAAGCGGCTAACCTGTCGCCTACACAATCACACACCCAAAAGCCCGTAAACCATTAGTCGCCCTTTACGACATGCTAGGCAAGAATCACAGTTGGCACATTCTTTTTTTTTTGTCCCAGATTAACATGGGCCAAGTCCCAGACCAACATGGGACAAAACTGTTAACGTAAAGTTTAGTTAGTTAGTTTTTTAAACTATTTACAACCAAACGGACTAATCTCCCTATGAGGGGAAAAGAACGCAAGAGTTGTTTTTAAATGTCAAGATATCAGTCACTGGTCAGGCCTAAATCTAGGAATATAATCAAAAAACAGACTACGACTATAAATTTATCTTATGTCTTTTTATAATACAAAATAAGCACTTTTAAATCTGAAGTAACGAAAACGACAATTAATCTCATTAACTTCACAGAGACAAGATCGCGTCGCAGTGTTTGTTATTCAAAAACAACTTGAAATTACGCCGCCGCAGTTACATCTGCGGTTGAACCTTTGTGAACTTGGCGTGCATTCTCGAGGTTTAACTGTGTAATCCTAACAAACTTGTGGTGGTTCACACTCGACACTCACAGGTAAAAAGGGGTTTCATTAGATGTCAACCCACTCCACAGTAAATTACTTTGGGACTAAACGCGATTGTTGAAACTGTCTATTCAGTCTTGATTTGAATAGAAGCATATTGTATGCTCTGGGGGACACGACCGAGGTCGGAAGTTCACTCCTTGGTGTGTCATACTAGCTGTAGATGTGTTTGTGTGTCTCCTTTATGGTCCAGTGATTTTGGATGGCTTATTGTTTTGGAAACCGTGACGTAAACTCGTGGCTTAGTTTAAAGATGGTACAAACAGTGAATATTGGAGTTAAATAACTAAACTACTTATTACATACTAGCTGTGCCAGCGGTGTTACCCGCGTTTATGGTTTATATTATAAAGACTATTTCCGTCATACATGATTTCTATGTAACTTTAACCATTAAGGCTGCACACGCGACGGAAGCTTAAAAAATGGAGTAACTTCTCCCGTTTTCCCAACGTTTCCCTTCACTACTCTGCTCCTATTGATTGTAGCGTGATGAAAAGTATACTATAACCTGCCCAGGAGTATGAAGAATAATTGTACCAAGTTTCGTTAAAATCCGTCGAGTAGTTTTGTTTCTATAAGGAACATACAGACAGACAGACAGATAGACAGACAGACAGACAAAAATTTTACTGATTGCATTTTGGGCATCAGTATCGATCACTAATCACCCCCTGATAGTTTTTTTGAAAATATATTTCATGTACAGAATTGATCTCTTTACAGATTTATTATAAGTATAGATTTATGGGCGTACCACCCATAATTACAATATGTTTTGTGCTTTTATTTCAAGATTAATTATTTTGATTAATTAAACAAGTTAAATGCTTTATTGTCAC